>QPMI01000570.1:0-32466 GCA_004431415.1 Cyanophora paradoxa | reverse complement strand
CGCGGGGCGGGGGATCCACGGAACGGACCTCGGGGTGGGGGGGTCCCGCGGGAGCGCCGGGGGCGGAAGCAGGCGGCGAGGGCGGCCGAGGCGGCGCGCCCTCCGACAGGTCGGCCGAGAGCAGCTCGCACCGCGCGAAGCGGACGCCCGCGCCCGCCGAGGCGGAGCAGGTCCCGCGTCCTTCCGGAGTGGGGGCGGCTCGGGCGGCTCGGGCGGCTCGGGTGGCTCAGGTGAGGCGCGCGCACCCGGGTACGGTGATCTCCGCGGACGCGGCGGAGGGCGGGGAGGCGGCGGGGAGTTCCTCCAGCTCGGACTCCTCCGCGCCGAGCTGGCAGTCCAGGAGCTCAAGGCACGGGTGCGCCGGGAGCTGCAGCGGCCGCCGCCTCGCCAAAGTTGGGCGGGGCGGGCGGGGCGGGGCGCGCGCACGTCGGTGTACGAGCTGAGGGAGCCTAGAGCCTCCTCCGAGCCAGCCGACGGGCGCCGCTTCGGAGGCGGAGTTCGCGAAGCGATGGGAGCGTGTCGCAGAGCCGCAGGCGGCGGGCGATCTCAGCGAAAGCGCCGGGCGGCTCGAAGGGCGCAGAGATCTCGAGCCGCGTGAGCTGCGGCACGGCAGCCAGGGCCTGCGCCAGGGCCGCCGACTCGGGTGGATCGTCCGCCGCCGGCCGCGGCGGGCGCGGCTCCGCCGCGAAGAGAACCGTGAGCCGCGCCGTCCGCAGCTCGGAGAGGGCGCGCTCGAAAGGACGGACTGCACGACCGCTCCGCGAGCGCCCGCGCCTCCAGCGGAGGTAGCGTCTCGTTCAAGGATGCCCGGCCCACTGCCGGCCGGCCCTCGCAGCCAGTGCCAGCCTAACATCTCCGTCCACACGTCCGCCGCGACACTGCGCTGGAGATCAGCGCAAGCGCGTACGAAGGCAAAGCTCGCGTACACTAGCTCGATCGACGCGGACAGGGGCGGTTCGAGGGACGCCGCGCGCCAGGCCGAGCAGACGCGCCCCGCCCTGCACCGGTCTCCGACGTCCAGAAATCCGAAACAGACCGCAAGCACCTCTGTGGGCAGCATGGTGCGGTGGGTGCGCTCGCCGAGCTCAGCTAGCTAGGCTGGGTCTTGCATGCAATTGCTGGCCCGAGTTTCACGAAACGTTTCCCGCCACTACCCCCCTTGCAGCCGACTACCACGAACGAGCGCCCTGGAAGACGATCGGCCACAGAAGCGGCAGAGATTAGAGATGGGGACTGAGCGTCCCCAGCCACCTTCGCCGGCCGAGGCGAGCAATGGGTCGGCCAAGCCCAGCGCCAAGGAGGCAGCGGGAACGACGAAGATGGATTCAAGAGAACGGAGCTCGTTCGTCTCATGATACAGGAGCTGCACAGCCTCGGTTACAGGTCCGCCGTTTGTGTCGAGCGCGCTGCTCTTCGCGTGCAGTCGCCTTCGCTCATCCGCGCCTAGTGAATCCGCCGAGCGGTTGGAAAGTGAATCTGAATTCTCCTGCAACCCCCGCCGTCGCCAGGTTTCGGAATGGTATTCTGCAGGGTGACTGGGCGCTGGTGCGCGAACTCCGCTGCGCCGACGCCTTGGAGCGCGAGCTGAGCGCGTATCCTGTGCAGGTCGACACGTTGATGCCGGAAACTGCCACGTAGACTCGGAGGACGACCTGCAGGTGCTGCGCCGTCCCCGCCGCGCCCGCCCGCTTGCACCGACGCGCCGCTTTCCGCGCGCGTCGCAGTCCATTCGTTTTCTCATCTACCAGCAAAAGTACCTCGAGCTCCTGGAGCAGCGAAAGGTGCAGGAGGCCCTGCAGTGCCTGCGGACAGAGCTGGCCACGTCGCGGCCTGACCCCAAGCGGCTGCACACGCTGACGAGGCGCGTTGTTGTTAGCTGAAGAATTCCCTTCGCGCCCTCTTTCTTCTGCGCTCCTCAGATTTCTTTTGCACGCCCCGCAGCTTCATCATGTGCGGGGACACCGCCGACCTGTACAAGCGGGCGCACTGGGACGGCGCCGCGGGCGAGTCGCGCAGGCAGCTTCTGCGCAGCCTGCAGAGTGCGCGCTCGCCCAGTGACGCGCGCTCGCCCAGTGACGTGCGCCGCCGCCTGCCGACGCGCGCGGCGCAGTGTTCATCTCGCCGACGCTCCTGCTGCCCGAGGATCGCCTCGAGGTGCTCCTGGCGCAGGCCGTGAACCAGCAGATCAGCACCTGCATGTACCATAACACGCGGGAGGAGATGCCGTCGCTCTTCGAGGACCACACGTGCTCGCGGCGCGTCGGGCGCCCCGGGGACCCGCCGCGCCCGCCCGCCGCTGACCGGGCGCGGCGCGGCGCGCAGGGACTTGATACCGCGTGAGACGCGGCAGACGCTGGAGGCGCACACGGACGAGGTGTGGTTCGTACATTCTCGCACGACGGGCGCCACCTCGCCTCCGCATCGAAGGACACGACCGTCATTGTGTGGGAGGTCGACCTCGACTCGGTGCGCCCCCTCGCTCGTTCCTGCCGCCGGCCCCGCCGACCCCGGCGGCGCAGCCTTCCTACGAGATCCGGCAGCTGCACACCCTGCGCGGCCACCAGGCGCGCCGCGCGCCCCTCGCCGCGCCCCCGCGCCCCGCGCTTCTTCTGAACGGGCCCGGCCGGACGGCAGGAGGCGCTCTCGTTCGTCTCGTGGAGCCCGGACGACACGATGCTGCTTTCCTGCGGGAACGACTTCGCCGTCAAGCTGTGGACACGCGGGTCCGCGCGCCGCCGCCGCGCCGCGCCCAGCCGACCGACTCGCCGGGCAGACCGGGGCGTGCAAGCGCACCTTCTCGAGCCACACGGACTCGGTGACGGCGTGCTCGTGGCTCCCTGACAGCCGCCGCTTCGTCACGGGCGGCTCGACCAGCTCCTCGTCCTGACGGTATCCCCCCGCCCGCCCTCCCAGCGCGCCCGCCCCAGCGCGCCCCACGCCAAGCCGAGCCGGGCCGCATGCAGGACATCGACGGGAACGAGCTTCGAAGTGGACCGGCGCCCGCATCAACGACCTGCCGTGAGGCGCGCCGGCGCCGCCCGCGCCCCGCCCGCGCCCCGCGCCGCGCCGCGCCGCCTCTCTGATCCCTGCTGGGGGCAGCCACGACGGGAAGCAGATCGTGCCATCTGCTCGGAGAAGAAGATACGCCTCTACGACTTGGAGGGCCCCGGGGAGACTTGTGCGCCGCCCCGCATCGCCGGGAGAGAGGGGCACAGGGAGAGAGGGGGAGGGGAGGGGAGGGAGGGGGAAGGGGGCTTCTGCGCCGCCCGGGGGGGTGGGGGTGGGGGAATGGCAGGGGTTAGGGGGACAGGGTTAGGGGGCGGGGGGGGGCGGGAGACGGGGTTAGAAAGGGAGGGGGGGGGGGGGGACGGGTTAGAGGGGCGGCGAGCTCTGGGAGGCCCGGGGAGGGGGGGGGTAGAAGGGTGGCCGGGGGGGGGGCAAGCAGGGGGGAGAGAGAGAGAGACAGAAACCGGCCCTCCTTCCCCCGCGGCTGACGCCGGGGCAGCATCGCGGAGGGCGCCTCGGCGACGTCCCTGTGCCTCTCGAGCGACTCGCGCCACCTCCTCGTCAACATATCCAACCAGGCGCGCGTCTGCTTTGCTAACGCCGCCGCGCGGATTCGATCCCGCCCGCCCCGGGCGGGCCCGACCCTGACCCCCTATCCTCCCCCCCCCAGGCGGCGTGCCAGACTTACGCGGGGCCGAACGCCAACGTCCAGGAGATACACGCGTGGGACCTGAAGGAGCGAAAGCTCATCCAGAAGTACCGCGGGCAGAAGCGTGCGCCGGTCCTCCCCCCCCCCCCCCCCCCCCCCCCCCCCCCGGCTCACGACGGGGCGCGGCGGCGTGCGGGCAGAGGGGCGCTACGTCATCCGGAGCTGCTTCGGGGCACGGGCCAGGCCTTCGTCATCTCGGGGAGCGAGGGTGCGCGGCGCGGCGCGGCGCGGCGGCACCGCCCCGGCGCCCCCGCGCACCCCGCCGACGCCTCCCGCCAGACTCGCAGGTGTACATATGGCACCGGCAGAACGGGGCCCTGCTCGAAGCCCTCCCGGGCCACTCCGGCACCGTCAACGCCGTGCGTCGCCCTCCCCGGCCCGTCCCATGCGCGGCCGACGCCTGCTCAGGTGAGCTGGAACCCCAAGAACCCGCACATGTTCGCGTCGGCTTCGGACGACCACACCGTCCGCGTCTGGGTCAGTACCCCCCGCCGCCCCTCTCGCCCCGCGCCGCCCCGCCCCGCCTCGCCGCCCGCCCGCCCCGCTGCTCGCGCCTGACGCCGGGCCTCCTTTCTCCTTTCCTTTCGGACCCGTGGCGTCCAGGGCCTCTCTGCGTCCGCCGAAGGCGAGGCCCCGCCCCCCGCTCCCTGCTGCACCCCTCCAAGCCACTCCGCCCGCCCGACTGAAACTGAACCCAACCGGAACGCCCCACCTCAGATCGCTGGCGCCGCCGCCGCCGAGGAGGGCCGTGACGACGCCTCCGCGCGAACGCGCGACCGTTCAACTGAGGGCGTTCCCCCCTGTACAGTGCATGTAAAGTCTCCCTTCCCGGATGCCGTGAGCGCTCGGCATCGTGATGTAACGATACAGATCTATAGCTAGATGACCGCTTCTGAATCTTTTGAATCGCGATCGCGATTGCGAGCCTCGCAGTGCCTAGCTATAGTGTACATGTGCGATCGAGAGCCTTGAGGCGACTCCAGCCCCTAACGTTGGCAGTTGAAGGCTCGCGGCACGGATCCGGACCGCAGCCGGCGCCGCCCCGGCCCCCTATATATAGCTAGGCCTCGCGCGGGCCGGGCCGCGCGCGGCCGGCCGCGGCCGCGGGGGCCCATGCATATGCATATGGCCATATGCATCCGGCCGCGGGGCCGGGGTGCTGCGCGCGGCGGCGCCGGCGGTCCGGCTGGCATGGCGCCCGATCGCGATCGCGAGGCCTGCATGATGAGGCTGCATCGGAGGCTGCCGGCTGCCATCGCCAGGCTGGACTCCGGGAGGCCTAGGCCTAGGCGCCGGCCTAGCTATATATATATAGGGAGGGATGGGGGAGGGATCATCGGATGGAGAGGGGGGGGGGAGGTATATATATATAGGCCTATAGCTACTGGTAGGGCGCCGGCCGCGGCGGGGCACCGGCCCGGGGGCCGGCGCGCGCGGGATCGATAATCATTGAATAATTTTAATATTGATCCCGCGGCCGGCGCCGGGGCGCCGCGCCGGCGCCCCGCGCGGCCGGCGCCGCCGCGCCGCGCACATATACAGTTCAAAGACACGGGGGAACAGATCTTTGTGGGGTACGGTATCAGCCTCGGTCTCAATTCTGACCGAAGGAAGAAGAGACCAGAGGCTATACTGCCGACTCGTGACCCGTCAATCGAGTAGTACCTGCTTCCATCCAATGACGTTTAAGGAGTACCTGTCGGACTTTCGAGTTGTAAAGGTCTGCAATTGTACGGCCCATTGTTAAAAGCTCTGCGACCTATGTACTATTGTTATGAGATTCTGGGGGTACATGATTTTTGAAGTCTCCGAGATCGGGTCTTTGCTTGGGGTCCTAGTTGACTTGTCTCGATCGGCAGTCGACGTCGACGTCGGACGTTCGCGATCGCTCGCGATCGACTACTTGGCGTTGGTGTACCCGGTTATGTGGTGTTGCGTATACCCTTCTGGCCGCACGTCCTGGCATTGCGGCCGCTGCATCTTAGCTGTTGTTAGCGTCCTCGTTCCACTTTTCGGAATTGGCCCGGCGGCCGTGCTGGTGTCGCCCTAGCTGGAGCTCCCGTCGTTCCGTTGTACGTGCCGCCCTGTCTTTGGCGCCCGACTCGTTATATGCTCCGCTTCGCTCACAACCGCACCCTGGTCGCGTCCAGCCTCTCTCGGTGTGCGGCGCATTCAGGCCGCAAGTCCTCCTTTGCTTTTGTACTTCAGGCCATCGCTGCCTGTCGGATCTAGACCGGACCGCTGTACGCGCTGCCCTGCCACTGTTGTCCTGCTTGTTATATGCGCTGGCCTGCTGCTGACTTCTTTGCATTGCCATCGTTGCCCGCCAGACGCCTGCGCCCTGGTCCTACTACCGTTCAGTCGTCGTGTGAGCGCTCTGCGCGCCTGGTGCTCTTGCTCCGTGCGCATGCTCGTGTTTCCGGGTCCGCTCTGATGCGGTCTAAATGCTAATGACCTGGTGTATCGCTGCAGGTGTAAACTGTACCTGCTGGATGCCGCCTGTGTCGAGTTCTATCTCTCAGTGCGAGTCCCATCATGTACGTGTTGATCGTTGCGCATGTTTTTCAAATTTCTAATGGTTCTACAGTTCTAATGGCGCCCGGCTATGTGTATCTACGTGATTCGCATATCCACGCACTTGACATCCTTTACGCTTCAGATATATCAACTGCTTGAACTATCGGTCGCTAGTTCAGTACACACGTACTTGTTTATTGCCTCCTGCGTGACTTGTGCCATTCCCGTGATGCAATTTGTACCCTCTCTTCAGTTGTACACTCTCCTCATGGCACATCATGTGATTATCTATACAAGCTTTTAAGGCGCGATGTGCAAGTATATGTCAAGCCCCCCTGGGACTATATAGCCCTTTTGAAATTGGATGTGGTAGTACTCGACGACTGATTAATCCAGGTCTGCATCCCGCTATGTGTATGTACGCTATTCTCATATCCGCGCGGCAAGGACCGCGGACGATGAGGATGCGGCGGCGGTGGGGGAGGAGGGGGCGGGGGCCGGGGCAGGGGGGGCAAAGGGCAAGGGCGGGGGCTAGGCGGAGGAAGAGCGGGCGGCAAGCCCGGCATGCTCGCAGGCAAGCTTAAGTAGATGCATGGAGCCTGGGTCATGTATGGATCTGAGCCATGAAGCGACTAGGGTACCCGTTTGGGGTACGTTATTTCGATCCAGCATATAGTAATGGTGCCGTCAGCTGAAGCCGTTCCACCTCCTACTTCGACTGCAGCGTGTTCCGGGGATGAGATTGCCGTCGCGTGTGCACATGCGTACGGACCGTGCCCTGCCATCGACGGTATGCACGGCCCATGCCCGCTCGAACCCGCACGAACGTGCCGGCTTGCTCAGTGTTCATCCGTCACTGGCTGTCCTATTCTTTTCTGCAATGACGACTTGCACGAACCCTCCATGGCCAGTACTTGCGGTCGTCAGCATACGGTATACCGTTGCTCATCGGAAGATTGTGGCAGGTTCGCGTGGTGTATATCTGACGTTTAAGTGTTCAATTGCAACCCTACTCACAAAACCAACATATCTGACGGGAGCTGACGCCCTTGTTGTGCAGCCTCTACTGTGAGGAACATAGCAGCGAGATGATAAAATGCGATGTCTGTACCGATCGAACATGGGCTCATGCCCGCATGGGCGCGCTTGATTACTTCTTTGTCACAACCTTCTGCCCCAATCACACAGTTATACGCTGTCGGCGGATTCTGAAGCGGAACATTCATTATCGGGGATACGGCGATCCTCGTGCCAGGAATGAGAGACATGCACCACCAGCAGCGCCAGGAGAGGACCTTACACACGGCAAGGACCGCGGCGAAATCTGCAATCGTCTCTGCTGCAATGAAATGGACTGCTACGATGACCATGTATGTGGATATGATTCGTCTGAAGACTACTAGCTATAGGACTGTTGATTAGGGGGCTGCGGTGCTTTCTGTCATGTCAAATATATTTTATTATATAAGTAGCCGCCGCTGCAGAATTCGGGGCGGGGCTGACATGACAATTTGGTTTAGTGCACCATATCCACATGACTTCTGATTTATAGGGTATATACCCACCAGAATTGTCGTCCGAGGTCGTCACGTGGCTTGGCGATGGATTTGAATTATCGATGCTTTCTCGTGCTTCTTCGATCCTGAGCATTATTATAAGTGAATGTTTGTTATTCGGAAGCCATATATGAACGTACACAGTCACCGTATTGTCCGTTGTGCCAAGTTCGGAAGTCGGCGCTGCGCGCGAAGTGCTCTCCCGCATCACTGGGACTTCCGAAGGGAACTTGTGATCTTCCGTGTCAATCGTGTACTCTGTTTGTGCACCGAATTAATTTTCCTCTGACAGCGGCGCGCGCTTTCGCCGGTCGTGCGTGTGACAGCCCGCACCCTGGGGGTCACCAGATGTAGCACCGCATCCTTCCATGTAGTTTTATTGCAGGCGCCGAGCTCGCGCTTCGCCGTCGCGCTTACAGCCAGGTCAGCGACTGTGCACGAATCTGCAGATCATCGGCGGCTCATGTCTACCTGGCCGCACGTACCCGTCCAATTTAACAGGTGGGTCTGCTCTCCCTACGGCTGTTTCGCCGCCGGATCGCAGCCGGTTTCTATTGCCAGTTTTGCCGCCTTAATGATACCCCCCCGTGCTAATCAGGCCTCCTCTGCGGCTGATCGGCATATTACAAAAATCTGCCGTCGCCCGGCCGTTCTCACCTGTAGCCATCGGACGCGCGGTCATGGTGAAGACTCGGTGCCCGCGCGCCTGAATCGGGCCTGTTCGTCTTGTTCCGCACGCACTCATGTACTTTGTCTACTCTCGTTGCCGCAGGCCCGCCATTGCAAACCGAAGTCTACGGAGTCGACGGACGTTGAAGCAAATCCATCGCCGATGTTCGCGTCCCCGTAGGGTGCGCTGCACGCTGCGCGCCCCGCCATGCGCCCTACCGCTCAGTCCGTCTCGACACGCTGCACAATCTCGCTCGCAGGCCTCCCTCAAAGCGTGGTCGACCTGCGAATCGCACTACGAACAGCTTGCCCGGTCCGCCCCTTTATTCTGTCCCCCATGGATCTGCAGCTGCGTTTAGGTGAGCCACAGATGCCCCATCTGCAGGAGCAGCTGCATCACCTCCGGATTTGCCGATTGGGTGCGCACGTGCATCCAGCTAGCATGGCGCATGCAGCTAGACGGTTGTCCGAAATTCGGCTGTGCTCATCGCTCAGCAGTTCTCTTCAGCTGATGCCCCTGTATCTGCTTCTACGTCTGGCACGGCGTGTCCTCCTTCTGAAGATCCAGCGAGAGTCTTCCCGGCGGATCCGGATGTCGCTCCGGCGGCCGCGGAGCCGTGCACGTGCGCACTGTTGGACTGTACTTCGAATATTAGTTTAAAGCCCTCACCGAAACTCCAAATGGGCCTTTCAAACCCTCCCTGTGCTCCGCTGTTCGCCCCCGTCGTCTTTGCTCGCCCCGCCCCGGGCCGAGTCTTCCATCAACCTGCTCTGCCGCACCCAGACCCCCTTCCCCTTGCTGCCCTCCAGCTCCTCGTCCCGGCCGCCCCCCTTCAACTCCCCGTCACCCTCAAGCCCAGGCCCCACGCTTCCAGACTGCACTCTTTGCTTCTACCCCACCCTATGCCTCCAGCGCCCCGCACCCGACCACCTCCGGCCGCTGAGCGCGTACGGACTGATTATCACACGACCACTATCCGTTCCAGGTTCTCTCCTCTGGACGGGCTCCCAGACCTGGTGATGGCCGAAATCATGCGTCACCTCGGATCAGACCCCCGTTCGGCTGTGGCGTTCGCACACACGCATCGGCGGGCCCGCAGTATTTTCATGTCGTCGTCGTCCGTGGTCCCTTATCACGGGAAGCGCGGCGTCGTTCTCGACCTCGACGCGGCGCTCCGCGACGTCGGCTACGTCAACCCTGCGGAGCCCCTTTCTAGTGAACAGCACACCGCGCCTATTCTTGCCTTCCTCGGTCGCTGGGTCCACCACCTCCTCTCTGGCAAGAGCAGCCTACTCCGCGTCGTATCGCGCATCTTCGACGTCCCGCCCCGTCGGCATCCGTACATCGCGAAGTTCTTGGACGTTATCGTCAACGAATCTTTTCGGCCTTCCGATTTCGATGGGCCAGCAGCCATCCCGGCAGATCAGTGGTCACTCGCCCTGTCCACTAGCGCCGCCCACCCGGGGAACGCGCGCCCCGTGCACGGCAAATGGTACGTCGTCGCCAAGAACACGTCGGCCAAGGTGCTCGTCTTTGATGATCTGGCATCCAATGAGCTCGAAGGCCTGGACGCTCTGCATTTCAAGCCTTTGCCGCTGCCTGGCACCACTGCCCCCCGCTCCTGCTATGTTGATAGGTTCGCCGTCTCATCGCTGGTATCTTTGAAGCAACAGCGAAATTTACTCCTGTTCTACTTTTACAAGTGATCCTGCATTTTAATCACATGCACTCGTCGCAGATTCGGAGGCTGGTCCCTTGGTCCGTTCTTCCTTGACCGGCTCGAGATATCTACGGGCGCCATTGCGTACCAGTGCGCAACCAACAGCTGTCACTTCGTCGAGTCGCGGCTCGATGCTCGGTCGGTTATCGTCCGAGGGTCCCTTCCCGTGGGTCATGCACACGAGGGGCTGTACTTCATACCTCCGTTGTTGCGAGCGCCCGTCGAGATCACATTTGAGTGCGACTCTCCGATGGTCAGCTTCGACATCTTTGGTGATTACGAGTCATGGGCTTCGCGCACGCACGTGGTGCCGTCGCCGGCAGTGGCGGCCCCGTCAACCATGCGTGTCAATCTCCGCAGTCTGTTTGATTTTGAGTGGATGGACGACCATCTGCAGAATCACATTACTCACTTTGAGAACTCGATCCCGTCAGTACCCGGCGGGTGCATAGATGTTAACTACCTACCGTGGTCCCTCGAGGTTCTGCGCAGCCCCGTGCTGCCCGAGAAACTCATCCACGTCGCCGACCTCATCCACAATCTCAAATATCTTGTATCCCTCGACCTTTCTGCTCATCGCATCTTCGATCACAAGTACAATACGCGTCTCGTATCGGACTTTGCTATGCGCCTCTCATCGGACACCCTCGAGCGCCTCGTGATTCCTATAGCGGCCCCGCGCCTGAAGTGCACGGCATTCTGGTCAGCTCTATAGCACAAGTCGCCCGCAACTGCCCTCGGCTTGCCGCTCTCGGGCTTGTCGGTGGCCTCCTCTTGTCCTCCCGCCGTATTCCACTGTATGCAGCTTCTGCAGCTGCTGCAGCGTTCGGTGCGTCCAACAGTCTCGCCGAGGTCTTCTACGACACGCCATCGGTCGCTGGAGTTGTCACTGTGACGCGCGCGGTGGCCGGCCACTTCCAGGCATTTCTCGCTGCTCGGTCTCAGCGCAGCGGCCTTGTGGCCGACATACAGCAGGGCTCCGGTCGGTCACCAGCATCTGCAACCGTGCCTCTCACATCATCCAGTGGGCCGATGAGGATTCGGTCAAGGCGGTGCACGCGGCAGCCATGGCGCCTCTGAGACTCTCGCTGCCATCCTCGATCGATCCGCCCGGCTCGCGCTTCGTATTACCGTCCTCGTCGAAGAGATGTCTCGGTCACGAGCCGGCTACCACCCTTTCGAGGTCGTCGACGAAATAGTACTTGACGACTGATCGCTCCAGGTTCGCCCAATTTTGTCGATGAGTGTTTCTTACACACGCGTTTCTTACATCTTACATCGCATTTTCCTTCAGCTTCCCTAATTCTCCCTGCCTCTATCCAACCCGCATATGCATCCAGTTGGCCCCCGCCCTTCGTTCCTTCCGTATATATACCTGCTTCTGGCTTGCGGAACCTGCACTGTGGCATCTCTCATGTTCGTCTGCTGCCATGCCACTGCCTTGCATCTGCCAGGCTCTGGAATCTGCCTTGCAAGTTCACCAGTTAGAGTTGGATATCATCTTAGAATGATGTATATTAATTCCTGCTGAACAACTGGTAGTTACTGCCTACAATTTGTACTGTCAATCTTGGAGGTTTGGTCCCGTGTAATTGCATGCTTGCTGCATTTTCCCCACGCGCTCTTCTTCTTTCTCCGGACCTCCAAACACTCCTCACTGCATCCGATTGCATGTTTCAGTTCAAATCCACGCATACGTTATTGTGTTCATGTACAGATAATTCATGCTTACCAACCCACCAGCCTTATTACAGTCCCCGCTGCTCGTTGCCCTCCGCGTTCAATATCTGCGATCCTAGTCTCCACTGCAGCGATTGCCTCTGATACTGTTGCGTATATTTCCAGATCTTCGATGTCCCGATCTTGAGCTGCCGCTGCTTCCACGTGTTTCTCGTCAGTCGCCTTCAGTTTCCAATTCCACTTCCGTTTCAAAGCTAGCACTCGCCATCGTGTCCCGGCTGAAAAGGGGAGACGCTTAATACGCCGCAGAACTGACTAGGCTCGTTGTCACGCTTAATCTCCATAGCTTCTGCTTGCAGACACCGGTCAACTTCGGCGAACTGCGCGTACACCTCCGCCGCCCATACGAGTCGATTGAACTGTCGATTCGTGATCAGCCGCTTGCCGGTTAACTGCAATGCTGTGTATTCCAGCTCTACGAGGTCGGCCCTGCATTCCGAGGGGAAGTCTCCGAGATTGGCAACGGCATCCTGTCTAACATCCCGTAATACGCTATCGTGTGCTCTCTGTGCGTATTGCGTCGCGTTTGCGACAAGGTCCTTGGATATGGCGATCGTCTTCCCGCTAGACATCTTAATATAGCTGGTGCTGCTTCCAACTACTGTGTTTTTTATGCGATACCCCTGTGGGTGGTCGTTGAATTAGTACGGTTAGTCTTGCCGCCTAGCATCTTCTTTAGGAACTGCATCCCCAGTTGGCGTCTAGCGTGCTCAGCTACCCTGGTACACGTGGACCATCGTGGACTTTCGGCCGGCGGTGTGTCCTTGACGGCCGCACGTCGCCCTGGTGCTCCCGTCGCGTGCGCCGCTGTACGTCCCTTCCTGCCGAGGCAGGGCGCCGAGAGCGTACGCGTTGCAGGCTTTAGACGCAAGGGCTTCTCGCGCCGGGGGCGCGTCCTCGAATTTGGCCCGTGCGTATCGTGTCAAGATCTCGGAGGCCCTCTGCGCGCTGCTGCCGAATATGTGCTGTTGCGTGGAGACGTGGAATGTTCTTACATTTGTCGACGCAGGTTGAACGAGTCAATATATTCATGGCGGGGCTGCACCGCCCGATGTGCAATTTGCCTATAACCCTCTACCGGGTTCTTCATCATTCACGCCCTCACGTTTTCTCGAAATTGTGCGTGCTGAATAATATGGGTATTATATTCCGGTGTAACGTCGCTGCCATGTTAGGTGCAACGTTTTCCTAAAATTGCACCTAGACCGTGCCATCTGTCGCAGTCTTCTTTATCAACTCCGCCTCTTCTCCATCGATTCGTGCATGCAACCCCAGCTCAACATGCAAGTGGTATTTTTGTTTCGGACCGTTTGCCTCTCGCTAATTTGCGTGCATCTTTTTTATAGTTTGCGTACCGTTGTGTCGGTGCCGCCTCATGCAGGGCTGCATTTCGGACCGAGAATGAATGGCGATACCACTTGGCTGGTGCCCACGATATTACACTGGACGACAAATTTCCATGTGGTCTGTGTGGCACCGTACTCGCTGATCGTCCTTGTTGGGAGGCCCATCGGTCTATAGCTCACCGATCGACCCAGCCTAGCAGACAAACAAGTGAGTGTTTATTAGAACTTGCAACCCTTAGTGAACTGGCATGACGGGCGCTTTTTCAGAGAATTCGTACCGTGGTCGCCTGAGAAATGCGCTCCCTGACTCTGACAGGCAATTCTTGCGTGATTATGATTCGGGTACGTGCGGGGTGACATTTGAATTTTCTTTTCATGTCCGTTTATCTCTGTTTTATTTTTCCTGCAGCTCGCCATGCGTCGAATCCTCTCAGACCCTCGGAACACGCGAAGAGTGCAAGTCGTAGCAGGCGCAACAAGACTGAACGTCTCTTGGAACTTCACACGGATTTCGCCACCTTATTGTCCGAGTAAGTTTGCGTTTCCGTGTACGCACGTCTACTTCTCATGCATATGCTTGCATCAGCTATGAACCGATTCAGTTCTGGAACGAGATTTCAAACCAAGCATTAAAGGATGCTGCCAGGTTATTTTTTCTCAAGCTATACTGCATCCGGCGACTGTGTAGCTGCTGCACAGAGTCAAGGCGGTCAGATAAATTGCATGTCATTCGCTGCCAATGTGTGTCTTCTGGGAATGCTTCACCGCTACGACATCATGAATCGAGTTGTCAGTGTGTACTTACAGATGTGTGCTGTCAACCGTGTTCAGTATTGCGTCTGCATGGAATACCCGTTGATCAGGCAAGTGTCGAATTTTGTACCCGGTGCCATGCTTTTCAATGCACTCCGGAACGACCTTTCTGCCCCTTCTCGCGCTTGGTATGTGTTATTGGATACTTATCGACACACCCGGCTAAAGCAGATTTTGTCCAGAATCGTCTGCACTGTGTGGAGGTCGATGAAAGTACGCGACGTCTTTTGTCTGATTTAACGTACCCGGAATTGCTGATGTGTCAGCGGGTTAATAACTATCAGGTGATATCTATTTGTCACTCTCATTTACCGTCATGTAATTTCGTATGCTATCTCAGTTAATTCATGTTCGAGGACCAAAAGGGCAGAATGGTCGCAGGATGGGTGGAGGGCAACTAGGTTCTCAAGGACGAGTGATTTTTGTACCTGCAACCCCATCAACAATATCAAAGCAATTTTCCCACTTCCACCAAGAGGGAAGGTTTGCTTGGTGAATCAACGAAAGCCGAAAGGTGGAGAGACTTGGTACAACCGCGTTAGGCTGGATCGCTGCTTCGAAGTTCTCGAATGCCTGCGGAATACCACCAAGCACCTGTATTATCAGAATATTCTATTGCGTGATCCAACCGATCCCGAGCTACTGGCCGAAATTGAGAAATGGAATGCTGGAACTACTGACAATGTCGTTAACCCACGCGAGGCCGATGATTCGGATAGTGATGATTCGGATGACGGAGTCTCTGACTCCTCGCCTCTGAACCGTCCGATCTGCCCTTCTGTCGCCGTGAATCTGAAAGGAACTTCGCTTAGCACTCTCCCTGTAAACGCCGGCCGTATTATCCGTGCGCATGCGCCCGAAACAGACGTCTGCTCCTTCTTGTCAGTTTATCCTACAGGTAAGCTATTTGCTATTTGAAACCGTGCCGCCCGAGATTAAGTTAGTTACTTCAGGCACGCACGGCCTGCATGATCCGCCAGGCCAATCGAACTCACGGCCCGTGAATTTTTTTCACACCGATGCCTTGCAGCATCATCTGCTCCCTTCCAGCGAGATCCTGCTGCTCTTCTGAATTCCGTGTCAATTATATTGGATGATGATGCATGGCGTGGATTCAATTTTGTGCGGGATCATATAGTCAATGCTATGTCAACCGATAATCGTGACACCCACAATGTCGCTTCCAATGCCCCCTTGACTGTTGCCGACGCATTAAATTTAATAAACAGTACTGTGGAAGACCATTCCCTCGACGCTTTGGCCATTCGTACGCGGTGCTACCGTACAATGACACGTAACGCACGTTCACGTCTTTGCCCTTGTATATATTACTGCCTCTGCTGTGCTGACCAAAGTGGTGTTCAATTAGGTGCGCGGTACAGCCGCGTATTGGATCAACGCGAGAAATAAATTACACAGCATGTTCACTACGATTGGATTTCCTCATATCTACATGACTCTCTCCAGCGACGACCTTCATTGGCCGGACTTATTGCGTGCAATCGATCCTATTCGTTTCCGGTCCAGTGCAGATGTAACGGCGTTCACTGCGAATCGTGACGAGGTTGTTAAATTGCTGAACGATAACCCTGGAATCGTGGCTGAACATTTCGACGAGCGTGTCCGTGCCATGCTTGATCTCTTCCAATCGGAGGCGGGGAGGTCTTATTTGGTTGGCCGGTGGTTGATTTCTTTGTCCGGTTCGCGGTTAGGTTCATACCGTACTTAATTCTCGCCAATAATGTAATCGAAGGTATGAGGTACAGAGTCGTGGATCGCTGCATGCTCATTTGGTAATCTGGTTGGGTGAGCGCATCCGAGATGGTGTGACAACACCGCCACCGAACTTGGACCCTTCGGATCCCACGTTCAATGCCGAGCAAGTTTGTGAGTGGCTTGATACAGTCGTCAAAACCGAGGTGAGTCATTCGATTTCCTCATTTTTTACTCTGCCCCGTTCATGTGTACGCGAACCGACGATTCAACTTCAGCAACCTCGAACGGAAGGGCCTTTCGCTCAACCATGGGCAACACCTCGTTTACAGAATTACGTTGCCCGTTTCAATCGACATAAACACTCTCATACTTGCAGGATCGATCCTGCTGCTTCCTTTAAGTTTCGACGTCATCGGAAATTGCCTACGGTAGATGACAGTGCGGAACTACATGACCCCTTCCGGATTCGGCCCGCAATAGCGTCCTCGACGACCAGTTGGCCGCTATGGAAAAAGCAGCACCTTCTGAGCACGTCGCCCGTTCTGCCCGCATTGCGAAGTTCATGGCGGAATACAAGGAGCGCTGTAAATGTCGCTTCGGATTTCCCCAGGTGTTTGCTTCTAAGACTCATCTGCGGAGTTCGCATGAAGAGCGATTTATGTGCCGTGGTGACAAGGAGGTGATCTTCCGGCGAACAACGCAGGACGATCGTTACACGAATAACTTTCACGACGTCATCATCCAGCTCTGGCAGGCCAATATGGATATTCAAGTAGTGACGAACCCTTACAAGATAGCCGCGTATATTCTCGGCTATATGACTAAGGATGAGACGGAGGAGATGAAAGCTGTGGAGGCCGTATTGAGCGACTTGCCGGATGAGGCGTCGACTAATCAGATCCTTCTGAAGGCATGCTGCATCGCGTGCCTGGATTCCTTGCTACACATGACGCTGACTGTCGGGACCCCTCATATAGATGCGTAATGCTATGCTCGGGTGTCGGACAATGTCGAAACAGGAAGCAGGATTATATTGCCTGGGTCTGTACCCTATACTTCCTTGGCTTCGAATTAATTGAATTGTATCATTCCACTTTGATTTACCTGAATATGCATTTTCTGTTGGCAGGTCTCCCTTTATTTTATTCATCAAGGACATCATGCTCAGTGGGGCTTATCTTCCGTCGAAGCGCACCAAACATCTGCGTCGTAAAAAAGATCTTGAATTCAGGATGCAGAAGAATCCTGAAGATCAAGATGCATGGGCCGACGATCAGATCGATTATTATATGGCTCGCACCAAAGACCCTGCTGGTACGTGCATGCTTCGGGTGGTTTTTTTACGACCGTTCGAACTGATGGATGTATTAGATGCGCCACCTATATTCGAATCGTTGACATTCATGCAGTACATGAATTGGTTCAACATACATTTCCTTGGTGATGCCCCAAAGGGCGCCGGCCCTGATTCGAATCTCACAAGCGAGGATGTGGATTGCGATGGAATGGACAATGGCACTAATTTGAATGATTGGGAGCCGAATCCGGCATGGTCGAATGAGGCTATCCGGAAACAACATCCGCAGACAACAGCACCACTTCGACCCAAAATTGCTGCCTCCGGGTATATTTGTTTTTAATCGGATCCTTGCATTTCACACAACTGGTAATCATAAATTTCCGTTACCAGCGTGTGTCCACGGACCTCGATGGGCAAACCTTTCCATCGGCACGTGCTGCAACAGCGTCGTCGACCGCGCGCAATTCGGGTTCGGGTTCCGAAGGATGGCGATCCGGACAGCTTGTACAGTCTTCTTTTTATGCATGTCCTTTCCGGAACGAACTGCGCGATCTGCTGGGGGTCGAGTCTGAGGATGACGTTACTCCAGAAGTTATATCCGCCGCCGTCATCCGTCACCGTGCAACTATAGAGTACAACATACAGTTTACTCACTGTCATATGGCTGCACGTCTCGAACGATCTCTCCAAAAATTCGACAGGGATGCGCGATTGGCTGCTGGGAGAGATTTGCACCATGATAATCGCTCGACCACTGGCACAGCATCATCCACGTCCCATGTGCGACCCCGTGCACCCGAAGGAGTCCAGGGGGTCGATGCCGAAATGCTCCCTCATGACTCCGTTCCTCCTGCGGGAGCGCAAGGTGGTGGACCAAACATTGCACCGGCTGCTATCCCTTCGGAACCAGAGGCGGCCAACTCTGAGCCACCTAGTTCGATTCAGCCACCCGTCCCGGCTACGTCGAATTCAAGTGTCGATTTGCATGATCTTGATTCAATGAGCCTGCCAGACATGGAAACGAAATTGAAGCCCCGACAACGGGAGCTGATGGTTGCCGTCCGTCAAATGACTAGTCGGCTCGAAAACACTACACCTCTCAATCCGAGTGTGCTGGCTTTCGTTATTTTTATTATAATGACCTGATTGGTTCCGGTTGCATAGTTACAATGCAAAGCTAGCTGCGAATGCCGGGATGCCAGCTTGCCGACAAGTGGAACTCCCTGCCATCTCTCCCAAACTACCTTACATGTGGCGTGTGTCGGACCAGGCGGTACAGGAAGTCTTTCCTAATCAAGACGATTGTAAAATATATGATGCAATGGAGCCGGGATCATGCCAACATGGCCCAACCGTGTGGCAACGGAGGGGTTCTGCTCATGTCCTGGACTGGTGTTGCATCGTTTAACATTGGAGGTAGCACCGTCTCTACTCTTCTGGCATTCGGTGCCCTCCTAAAGACGGCGCAAAGGACACGTTTTACCCTCTGTCTGGACAACGAGCCTGCCAATTGAATGCAAAGTTCCGGGACGTCGAACTTATCATCATCGACGAGATCAGCTTCATAGGTGGCAAGAATTTCCCGCGTGTCAATCAGCGTCTGCAGGAGATCTTTCAGATCGATGCTCCTTTGCTGGAAAATCCGTAATCTGTTTCGGGGATTTCTTTCAGCTACCTCCTGTCCGGGAGAAGCGGATTTACAGTCCTTTGTCGCCTCTTATGTGGCGTACGTTCAAGCAAGATGCCGACCGTATCGACGATATCCATCTATGGCTTTCATTATTTCATCCCATTTTTCTCGACGAAGTGGTCCGGCAAGCTGGTGATACGATGTGGCGTGACACCTGTCTGCGACTGCGTGTCGGTGAATTCCACGATAATGATAAACGTCTCGTGCTGTCCAGGTGTGACTACATATTGTCTGCGTCATTCAAGTAGGAGTTTGAAGCGTGCTGAAATACCGTGGGCCTTTAGGTCCGTTGACCCTCAGGAAAATCGCCGAGGGTATGCGCAGTTGGAGCTTGAGCTGTCTTCTCCTGCTTGGCAGAATGCATTGCGTGTGTTCCCTTGTAACAGGGAAGTTGCTTCCTACAATCAGACTCGCCTGTTCGCAACATCACATCGTACCTAGCACCGATCATCACGTTGGAGGCTTTCGATGAGGGTGAATACGACAAGAAGCGAAAACATGTAAGCCAGCTGATCCTGTTGACGTGCGTGGCTTGTTCCATGTTCGATCTATATATCTTTTTTCTTGTCTCAGTCTGGAGTTTGCAGAATAAACAGAGTGATCTGTTGGCAGCCAAGTTCACTTTTTGTCTCGGCTCACGTGTAATGATGATCATCAATGAAGATACACACGACGGCTGGTTAATGGAGCCCTCGGAACCTTGGTTGGTTGGGAGTTCGATGGTCCAGTTCCACTGTCGTCCTCAACGGTCCGAATCTTGGACAAGAATGCACCCGTCGCACTGTACATCGCATTCGACGATGACAAGGTCGGTCGCAAACGAGGACGCGTCCAAGTTTCGCTTGCAGGTGTCGACTACCAGGCTGTACGAATCGAGCCTTCCGAACGCGATCTTTCGAATGAGCCTGTTGTACATGCAAAGGAAACGCCAAATTCAGACCAGCCGGAACATGAAACCAGCCCGCCCTGACGAGTGAGGCCAAGACCACAAGCCCTACGCCATCGCGTACACAGTTCCCATTTCGACTAGCATGGGCTGTTACTATCCATAAATGCCAAGGCCTGACCTTGCCCAAGATCGTGGTTGACCTTGCACGTGCATTCTCGTATAACATGGCGTATGTAGCCTGTAGTCGCGTTCGATCTTCAGCGGATATCATATTCACCCATGTCCTACGCGACCCCAAGTCACGAAACCTGGACGCCAATCCAAGCGGTACCTGTACCATTGGCGACCATATGTTCGAGCAGCGGCGAGTCTGATGTATCGGATGTCGATGCCATCATAGATTCGAACACAACTTGCGATCGATGGCTTTACTTTGCTCCGAACCCTTGCGATATTCGGGAACAGGAACGCCTTCGGACTCTGTCGTCTTCAATCGGCCTACCAACGTCAGATCGCCGCGCATTGTGGGGAACTTCAATTATGCCAGTTGCCAAGCCGCCGTCAGTCATGGAATACTATCGCCTCAAAGCTGCAAATTCCGGATCATCAAAACAAGTTGGTACCCGAAGAAACAGGGTTCTACAAACGCCCCTGCTTCAAGTTCACAACCAACCCCTGTGACACCGAAACGCAAATTAAACGATTCGGTCACCTCATCCTGTCCGAAACGGGCCAACGTAGCTGGAACTGCGATTACGTCAGTTATCCACACTTCTCATCCGGTTTCTTCCTCTAGTGCCCCTGTCCGTCCCCTGGGTCCATTACTTTCGCCATCTACACCCTGCACCGTCCCCTTCTTGTCGCATGATCTCCTTCCTCGCCGTCTGGACTCGGTTTTTGCACATGCAGCTTCTAGTGGTCCGCACCTCCCGTTCATGCTGTCTTCCACTCTACAACACTGTTGTTGTCCCTGCTGCACCTTCCTCAACTCATATCCAATCTTCTGTGGTTCATATTATGGCAGAGCGCATATCTGCCATGGTAACGCAAGGGACGCTGCCTCCAAACGTAGTGTCCCCTTACCTTGTTCTGTCAGGTCAGTAATTATCTAGACCTTTCATTTATATCTAGAGCTCCATTCCAATACGTCGAAATTCGCAGCAATTCTGGTGCAGGCGCTGCATGTTCCTATCCATCATCGACGGGTTATCTGCTGAAGGGACCTTCCTGTCTTACAGCGGAAATCAGAGAAATGTTTCTTTGCGGATACACTACGGGCAGGTGTTGTTGACCTGATGATGTCAACTAGTCCTCTCCATCCTTTCTACCCCTATTATACTCCGCTGCAATTCCCGACGCCCCAGTCGCTCCAAACGGCGCGCAAGGTCTCAATCAAGGTGCGAATATCATTACCGCATACTGCAACCGCATGCGAGAGCCCGGTACAGACGGTGTGTGCTGCCTACTAACCAGAAACTACTCATGTCATTATAACGCCCGTGCAGCTACAAATCTGGAAGTCGCCTTCTGTTCGGCCTACTTGTGTAGACCTATCATGATTTTTTTTGAAGATAGGAGTGCCTCCCGACGTTTCCCGTATATACACACAGGGATTGATGGAACTTTTCACGTCCCTCCTCTCATCCGTTATCACCGTCCCTTGTGTCTACTCTACCACGGGATCTTTCACTGCGACGGTTCTCTACTTTCTATACAGAACCACCATTACTCTGCATTGATACCGTAGAATAGATATGACTATGATGCCCTCGTTTAGCGATATGTCCATTTAATCGATCGAATTTTTATTCTTCACGCCGCACCGCCCCTACTAGCCAGATCAACGAATGCTCATGAGAGTATACTGCTGGAGGATCGGTCGCGGCGGAAATGGCGTTGATCCCTATGTAAAAGTGTGGCATGCCGATTTCCAGTGCTGGCATATCATCCTCACTGTCCTCGTGTGCTGCGACTGGTACAGCTGCAGTGATCAGTTGGTACTGATCTTGCTGGAAAGAGGTCGCGACACCACTCCCGTCGAATGTGGTTATAGCCGTATCCGTATCTGGCAATTTCTCCGCGATTCCGTTTGCATGCAGGCCGAGTAGCTGCTCCCAATACGTAGTAGTTGGCGACATGGTCATGAACAGCTGGACCTCGTTCCCTCGTGAATCATCGTGTTATAATGAGCAGCTGCAGCCAACCGCTGAGGCAGTGGCGCGAAGTAGCTGGTAAGGGAAGCGCACATCCGGTTTGTTGGGTGGCACCCCTTGCTCCTTTATGAATTCAGGTACCGGACTTTGAAGTCGATGACCTGCAACTGACTAAGCGTGCGACCGGCAGACATAGGACGTGCCGACCTGTCAGAGTGCGCTGCGTGACACCGGCTGCACTCCGCGAAATTTGCCAGCGACGTTATTTCGGTACTGCTCAGATTCAGTTCCGCACTGCAACGCGCGTTCGCTGCTTGCGTACTAGTGCTGTGCTTGCGACTATCTTCTATGTGCACGTGTCCATGTTTTGCCTGTACCCCTGTTCACTTTTTTCGTCTGCTTCTCACCCTAAGTCCATGCAGTCGTTAGTAGATTTCCCGCTCACAGTACGCCGACCGGTGCCTGCAACAGCGCGTCATATGTATCGTTCGAAGCGCCGCCGGGAGCTGGTAAAAGCACGCTCATTGCAGAGCTAGTTTCTGCAGCCGTCGAAGCAAACTGCCACTCCCAGTTTCGTGTATTCCCGGAGCCTCTGCATATTTGGCAGCCGTGGTTGGACGGTATTTTTGCGCCTGGTGGCCCTAGACCAGGCGCTGTACTTGGCATGCAGCTTCGAGCGTTACTGTCTCATGCTGATCACCTTCGCCAATTATCGATTGCCAACAGCGCTAGCGTTAGCACTGGCAGTCCTCCGATCATCGGCCTGGTCGAGCGATGTCATTATTCTTCAAATACTATCTTCTCATCCTACTGGCACGCTCGTGGCAATCTCACCCTTCACGAGCGCGACTTGCTTCAAGAAACGTATGCTTGTCTTGCGTTTCCCGATCCGATTATGATAGTATATCTGGATGCGTCAAGTGAGCTCTGTCAGCGTCGTGCATGCAGTCGGGGAGATTCACAAGAGACCATCCGGACTATTCCAGGCTTGTCAAAATTGTATGCTGAGTGGCTTAATGAGCTGGAAGACCAGCGTCGAATTCCGATTGTACGGCTCGATGCTAGACTACCTGTACATGAACTAGTTCGCATTGCACTCCCTCATCTGCAGCAGTGTCTCTGTGTCTTGTAATCTACGTATCATACTCTATTTGCTCCCCTGCTACTGTTCGTTGTGCTGTGAGAGTCCCCCTTCCCACCCCGTCTCAGGCTCCCCTTAGCTTGCTCCGTCCCGCCGCTGTCGTGCTCTCCGCTGCCCTCAGTCGCCGCCACCCTTTTGGGCACCACCCCTCCCTTAGGTCTCCATCGCTCTGACCCACCACCCGTAATTTTAAGATCGCCACCCCCTCGGTAGTCTAGCCAACCGTACTCTATATGCTCCCCTGCTATTGTTCGTTGTGTTGTGAAAGTCCCCTCTGTCACCCTGTCTCCGCCCTGCCGCCCTCGAGCTCCCCACCACCCTCAGTCGCCGCACGCCACCCTCAAGCGCTCCACCCCTCCCTTAGCTATATAGGTCTCCATCGCTCCTCCAGCTCCAGCGCCCCGCCCCCGCCCCCCGCCTCCAGCGCCCAGCCCCTGTCCTCCAGCTCCAGCGCCCCGCCCCCGCCCTCCGTCTCCAACGCCCCACCCCCGCCCTCCGGTCCAGCGCCCTGCCCCCACCCTCCTGCTCCAGCATCCCGCCCCCGCCCTCCGGCTCCAGCGCCTTGCCCCGCTCCCGGCCCGTCACCCTTCCCGCCCGCGCGCCCCTCAGCTTCCCGATTCGAACGCCTCACTCCCGCCACCCTCCAGCGCTCCGTGTACCCCACTCCCTGCCCTTCTCCCCCTCCCTACGCCTCGCCCCCTGCCGACCTCCCGCACCCCGTGCGCCTCGCCTTCCCCCTTCCCTCCTTTTCCACAGGACCAAGGACACCAGCGCATCAGGCCCTCCTCAAGCCGCAGATCGATAGCTCACAGCTAGGATAAGATAGCAGGACGTCTTCCCTCTATTCCGCAGAGCCTCAGAGCTAGCCTAGGCGCCCCCCCCAGTCGATGCAAGCGACGGGGCGGCTGTTGTTGTCCTTAATACGAACATTGCCCGGTTGGGCTCTTGCAAAAAAAAGGTCTCCATCGCTCTGACCCGCCGCCCTGTGTCATATCATCACCCTCTGTGGTATGAAAGTCCCCCTGGTCACCCCGTCTCAGGTCCTCGTTGCTCCGCCCCGCCAGCCTCGTGCTCTCCGCCGCCCTCAGTCGCCGCCACCCTTTAGGGCACCACCCCTGCATCTTGTCGCGGGCGAAATCTTAGGCGGCTGCAGCCTTAGAATTTGCCGTTCGTAGAGACCCGGGTTCAATTCCGGCAGTTCGCTTCGGCGTATTTAGAGACTCGGGTTCGAATCCAGTGGCTCGCTTTTCATATGTCTGAGCCGTCTGATCGGATCATATGATCTGATCATGAGAGCTTCGGACGGACAGCGTGAGGGCTTTAGGAGCCCGGCGCGTGCGTGTTTAGGGGATTTTGTCATTCCCGGAGATCGGCCTAGTAGAGAGACTAGAGTAGTGAAACTCTGTCGGATCAAATCTACGAGTACTGTCATACTGCTGAACCTGCATCACGCTGGGGCCGGTCTTGCACTCACTGCAGGTCAGAGTCACTCTATAAACCTGTTGTCTAGAATCCCGTGCCACCCCTAGGGCACCGGAATGGGGGATTTCTAGCTCAACATCTTGGGGGCTGCTCAAACGCGAACGCTGGCTCTGCGAGCTAGCCGAGCGAGCTTCGCCTCGCGTTCATTTCATGCGCATAGTCGCTGTGCCTTCAGAAGTCGCTGTGCGCTGACCAGAACCGTTTCGCGCATTCGTTCAACCCCGGCCCTTCCCGCTCGGCGCAACCTATCGCGGGTGATCATGAGCGGACGCTGCCCGGCCGCCAGCGCCATCGCGAGGCTCTTAAAGATGCGTATCCGTCCTGGGCTCCGGACCCGGCGTCCGACGGTCGCTAGCGCGCGCGGCGCGTGCGCGCGCATGCCGGCCGCCGGGCGCCACTAACGACGACGTCGACGTCGCGGCTAGCCGGGCTAGCTCCGGGGCTCTAGATCTAGGCGCCTCGCGCGCGTCGCAGGGCTGATCGCCGCTCGCTCGTCGCAGCGTCTGCACTGCAGACCGCGCTGTAGATCGGCGGCTCGTCGGCGCGGCCCCGGGCGCAGCGCTGCACCTAGGGCCTCGCGCGAGATCATCGGATCCGGATCCGCGGATCCGGAGCGCCGCGGGCCGGAGCGCCGGATCCGGAACCAGGGCGCGCGCCGGCATCCCGGCTGCGCGCCGGCGGACCTGCGGCCGGGAGCTCGAGCCTGCGAGCGCGTGCGCGCCGGCCGCGGGCGGCGCATCGGCGTGCGCGCGATCGGGAGTCGCGGCGCGCTGGGCGTGTTGCGAGGCTTGAGCGCACTTCTTGTGCGAGTGAACTCGCAACTCTCAAGCCTCGGAGGCTCGCACTCTAGTCTGCGACTGAACGGGCACACGAGTCGACGTCGGAATAAATTAAAATATTCGGAGTCGAGGGGCGCGCGGGCCTACACTAGTACTACGACGCGCGGTATCGAGCGGCGGGCGGACGTGTCTAGCTCAAGTTCTCCATGGCTCCGAGTACACGGGGCAGGGGCGGCGGCCAACGCGGCGGCCACGGGGCGGCTGGCCATGGAGCGCAAGTGCCTGCTCCTGCACCTGCGCCAGCTCCGCCTCCGGCTCCAGTTGCACCACCGGTACCAGCTCCGGCGCCTGTTGCGGCTCCGGCGGCGGTAGCCGCTGCTGCAGTCGAGAACACGTTGAAGAACGCACTGGACGCGTTAACTGGCAACCTGGACATGCAAGCACGTCACCACGAGCTGCGAGAATTCAAAGAGAAAATTCCTCCTTTGACTAATACGGGTGTACTGTCGTGGGTCGAGTCGCTGGAACGTTTAACAATTTGTATCCGGCCTCCGACATACACAGAACCCGACAAGACGTTGGCAGAGCTTGCACTATCTTCGCTGCAGCGCTCGACAAGTGACCCGGTGCATGGATCCTTCTCGACGGCTGTGCTGGGTGTCATGACTACGAAGTCGGGCAACGGCGACTTGGACATGACGTCGTGGGCACAAATTCGTGAGCACCTGCTCGGCTTGGTGCCTGGCAACAAATTCGAGCTTCTGAAGAACACTATCAAGACGGCGGGACGTCGCTTCTCTGCGCTGGAAAATCCATCTGAGCTGGATGCGCAAGCCTTTATAAATAATGTTGATATTCTTCGTCGTCTACTGCAGCTTCAAGATTCGTTCTCCGACGAGATGTTGATCGCGGAAATCATGTCGTCGGATTCGATCACTTCACCGTCAATGATCAAGCTCACGAGTAAAATTCCGGAGGGCTCCAGAAATAATCTGGCGGAGTGGAGTCGCGAATTCTTCGGTCGAGTTCGGTCGCGCAACGCGCTCGAGATTCGATTGCAGCAAGCAAGCACTGGCAATCCATTTTCTACTGCAGCGGCAAGAGCTCCTGTTGCTCAACTTTCCGCCTTCCCTGATCGTCATCGCCTCGAGGAGGACGACGTCGACGAGCCCGACAGCAAGAAGCTGAAGTTAAATTCAAGTCAGGGCGGTGGACAACCTCGTTGGTGCGATGAATGCAAGAGCGGCTCGCACAACACTGCCGTCTGCAGCAAGCGACTTCAACGGGAGTTGAACCAGCTGCAAATGCAATATTCAGCCTGTCAGCAGGAGCTCGAGAAATATCGGAGCTCCGGCAGTCTGGCGGGCGCGAAGTGAAAGTATACGCCATGGCGGTTCGGTCTCCGCCTGTGAAGCGAATTAAAAGACCAGCGGAGGAGGAATGAGGATTTATATCGTCGCGAAGAGGGGTGTGGTCCCTGCGACGTGGTGGCGTATACTTGTAATTTTCAGCTGCACTTCTCAAGTTGTGGGTGGAGCGGTGGCAGCTTCGCGGTGCTGGACTGCGCGCACCTGCGACAGCGACGGCCTTTCTTCTGACATTGAAGGTCTGGATTGACCTTGACTCGATCATGATCATGACCAGGAGCTTGCAATTGGTCTGGTCGGACTTCGAATTCGTGAATTCGTAAATTTTGAAGAAGGCGTCGCTCCGATCCGGTGAACCGGCGTTCACGACCGAGGCGCGGACCTGCCCAGGCCCTGGCCAGGATGGGAAGAACCCAGGAGGGCGCTGTGGACAGTCGTGAGCGGGAGGACAACCGTGGAGGGTGGGATGCCCGAAGTCTCGCTCGAGGCGCGGACCTGCTCGTGACAGGAGGGCGCTCAGGACAGCATTGGACCGGTTGACACCCAACCGACGAGACCGGAATCGGCCCTGCATCAGACGGACGCGAGCTCAGCGTTATCGTCGCCGCGGGTTACTACACTCAAGTCAAGCGTGTCTCGACGCGGCGTCGTCGAGATGCAGTCCGTCTCGGAGGAGCGGGCTTGACTGACAAGAAACAGGACGACAAGGCAAGCGCACCTCCCATAGTCGGATGGAACCGGCCTTTGTCGTTCTCGGAATCAAGGAGGGGACTTGGTTGAGACTGGACACCGTCTCGCCTCAGGTGGAGCGGGGGACGCCCTTAACCATCTGTTGGCTATGGAGACTGGACACCGTCTCCCTCGTGCCTCTGACCCGGCGGAGGATAGAGCATCCCCGGCGGACCTTCTGGGTCTTTGGACTCGACGTGCAATCGCACCTACCGCCGGCGGGCACACAGCAACCGTCACCTTAGCTGTGCGTCCGGCCGCAATTTAATTCTCGGGTCGAACGGCGGAGGATCTTGTGAGGCGGTTCAGAGATCACGAGCGGAAATTTTGGAAGTACTCATCGCGGCGGCGCCCGCGTTTGGATGTACAGGGCTTCCTCGTTTTCTCGCCATCTACAGATTCAGACGCAGGCCGGAGGGGCCAGACTTCGCCGACGTTGAAGGAGCAGCGGCGTCTGCAAGGCCAACGTCCACGGCAAGTCCACGAGGGCGCTGTCATTCCCAAATCAAGACTGCCCTCGTCGAGAGAGTCGTGCTGGCGATGCTGGTTCAAGCATGGCCGCACCTTGCAGCGACCTCTCATCATATATACTTGCGTTTCTCGTATTTGCAACGCGTATGTATGCAGCTGTCGGCGTTCTTCATGGCAGCCGCAGCTGGAGCTCGAAGCATTTGTACAAAATCGTGTACATATCAGCCGCAGCGCGCGGCGAGTGAGGCAACATCTGCAGCGATTCGAGCTCGAGCTCGCAGCCAAGCAGCAGTACGCAGCTTGAGCTGTTCGATTTCCGATCGATATCTCGATATTCTTATTTTAGAATATTGATCGTGATCGCGATTTCATATCGTTGCGTTTAGCTTGTACATGACTCAGTGAGCTTCGAAAATATTTTCTGAGCTCTACATGTGCAGCTTTAGCTATAGTTATATTCTGCTGGTTTCTGATTTTCTCTGATTTGGCTATAGGTAGTGCAGCCTTCGTGCTGCTAGAGTTAGTGCAGCCTTCGTGCTGCTAGGGCCGTCAGGGCGTTAGAACGCCTCGGCCACTTTTCATTATATACGTCTTCTGAATTTCGCACGCAGCATTTCCGAGGTTCTCAGAGGGCTTTGCTTTTGCAGCCTTCAGTGTCGGATTTCGTATCCATATTTTCTGGCCTGACCTCTTCGTGGTACTGAGGTTTCAGGACCTGATTTACGTTTACATACGCTAGGCCTCGCATTTTGCTGCGACGAACGGGTAGCAGGCGCCGAGGACGGCTTTTCTCTGCTGCGACGAATGTCGCGGGCGAAATCTTAGGCGGCTGCAGCCTTAGAATTTGCCGTTCGTAGAGACCCGGGTTCAATTCCGGCAGTTCGCTTCGGCGTATTTAGAGACTCGGGTTCGAATCCAGTGGCTCGCTTTTCATATGTCTGAGCCGTCTGATCGGATCATATGATCTGATCATGAGAGCTTCGGACGGACAGCGTGAGGGCTTTAGGAGCCCGGCGCGTGCGTGTTTAGGGGATTTTGTCATTCCCGGAGATCGGCCTAGTAGAGAGACTAGAGTAGTGAAACTCTGTCGGATCAAATCTACGAGTACTGTCATACTGCTGAACCTGCATCACGCTGGGGCCGGTCTTGCACTCACTGCAGGTCAGAGTCACTCTATAAACCTGTTGTCTAGAATCCCGTGCCACCCCTAGGGCACCGGAATGGGGGATTTCTAGCTCAACAATCTGCCTTAGGTCTCCATTTCTCTGACCAGCCGCCCGTAATTTTAAGATCGCCCCCCCTCCCCCCCCCTCAGTAGTCTATCCGTCCGTTCTCTATATGCCCCCCTACTACTGTTCGCTGTGCTGCGAAAGTCCCTTTTTTTCACCCCGTCTCGTATTCTCATTGTTCCACCTCGCCGCCCTCGAGCTCCCCGCCACCCTCAGTCGCCGCCACCCTCAAGCACCCCACCCCTCCCTTAGGTCTCCATCTCTCTGACCAGCGCCCTTAGTGTCAGGCACGTCGACGTCGGAGCTCCGGCGCGGGAACTTGCGACTACCATGCTTGATCATGAACGCGCGCAGCCTGCTCTTGTTTGGCTCCGGGAGTTTGCGAATACCATGCTTGAACGCGCGCATTCGTGCATGACCGTGATTGCGGTATGCTGTGCTTGAACGCTCAGTTTAACTCTTTGTCATTTAATCGTACTACTAGGCTAGCCCGCCTGCCGCGTTGATTATTCGGTACCCATGTCTGCCGAACGACCGTGGCCCACGGTCGTTTAGCAATGAGCCTGTACCCCTTTCAAGTCTCCACCATCCTTTCGATCGGCTCGACGCAAGTTCGCAGGTGCGCCGATGACATAGGCAGGTGACCTCGCATCCTGCTCTTGTTTGATTCGGCCTGCTTAAGCCACTCCGGCCGCCGGCCCCGGCCACTGATTTGGCCTGCGCTCCGCCGGCCGCGCTCCGTTCCAGCCGGCCGCTGCACTGGCCTAAACTTGCTCGCTCCGCCGGCCGCACTCCGTTCTAGCCGGCCGCGCTCCGTTCCAGCCAGCCGCTGCACTGGCCTCCGTTCCAGCCGGCGCTCCGTTCCAGCCGGCCGTTTTGCCCTAGCCTTTGCCGCTTATCCCGCTCCGTCCTCACCGGCTGCTGATTCGGCGTACAGCTAGCCCTTGCCGGTTATCAAGCTCCGACCTCGCCGGCTGCTGCTTCGGCGTATAGCTAGCTCTTACCGGTTAACAAGCTCCGGCCTCGCCGGCTGCTGCTTCGACGTTTAGGTCGCCTCTACCGGTTAACACGCTCCGCCCTCGCCGGCCGCAGTCTCGGAATGCTTAGCGTGCTCCTCTCCTGCCGGCCGCTCCGCCGCCGCCGATTGCCTTCGCTTTGGCCTGCTAAACACGCTCCCCTCCGCCGGCCTCTATTTTCGACTAGCCCTCACCGATTAAGACGTACCATCCTCGCCGCCCGCTGCTTTAGCCTACATTTACTGCTTACCTCTTAACACGCTCTGCCCCCCGCCGGCCGCTTCTTTGGCCGACTGCTCACCTGTTACCGCGCTCCGTTCTTGCCGGCGGCTGCGTAGAACTCATCCGGAATTCTTCGTCTGTTCCTCTGGCCCTCACCGCTGCGGTTAGCGTTCAGGCTGAGCCCTGCTCTAGATCTCAAGATAGACACAAATCGCTGACGTCCTGATCTCCGTCAGGTTGGTCTTCGTGATTCTGCTCCATCTTTCATCATCCGCTGCCTCCGCCGCTGCTATCGCTTATACGTTGTTGCTTTCACCTGTGTGCCACTAGTCTTATCCGTGATGCGCTATCTTGGGGACCACCTAGTTTCTCACGTCCGCCTATGAGTTCTAGGTCACGTGCCAAACTCCTGCTTATGTCCCTGCCCACACCCTAAATCCAGTAATCATGTCTTCTGCATGCAGTGTCCGTGTAATGTCTCACATCGAAGTGGAGATCGTGGGAGATGAAGAGATGGCGGAGATAGAAGCAGCACTGACTGCGGCCGCTGCGAATCGCCGTGTAATAAACACGCATGCTTTCGGAAGTTCATGCAGTACTACCACGAATTCGCAAATAACGACATTGAGGACTCTTTCCTACCGATCCTCCCCGGAAGAGATTCAAGAAGGTCTACTTCTCTGTCACACAGCTGTGCTCTCAGGTGCGCTAGGCGTCTCACTGGTCTTGTGCATTCAGTCTTTATTTGCAAGTGGTAATCACCTCTGTAGATGATTTTATGTGTTTTTCGCAGCTGTGGTGTGAAAGGGCAGTAGAACTGGCTCTGACCACCGGAGAGCGACCCATTCAAACAGCGGCAATGAAGGAAGGCTCTCGAAGACACGAAACCCTGGAGGCAGAGCTGCACACGTTCGTCGATATTGACGTTGAGGTGTGAAAACCATTCAGCACGACTCTGCTGTATCCATACTTACAATGTTACATTAACGGTTTCAACCGTACGCAGACTGCTGAAGACCTACATGCTGTGCGACTATTGAACTTCATCGCTTGCCTGCAAGAGCTTGCCACGGCGGGCATTGTACGTAGTCATTCGACCCTGGTGACATTTCAAGGTTGTCCGTACACTCATTCTATGCAATCGCAGACGAGGGAAATGCCAGTGTTTGGTTATGTGGTGGTTTCCTCCTAATTGGTATAATTGACGAGATCCGGCTGGTTCGCTTATTTTGGCTTTCCGTTGCCGGCGCCCACCCCCTACGCAGGACCGCGAAAGAGGACGTGTAATCATCGTCGATCACAAAACGCGAGCACTGCGTACTGTACCGCGGGAGTTACAGAAGGAGCAAACGCGCCTCCAACTCTCACTGTACAAGTGCCTCTTTGACGGTCTTGTACTTTCTTCTATAGGGGTCTCCGGCACACCCTTACCTGCTCCGGACTTGAGTTCAAAGCTGAGACCTGTGCGCCTCCGGAGACGGTGCTTACGGCCCTCTCCCTGACCCCCTCAGTTTATACATGCGCCCTGCCGAAAGATTAGTGCACTGATAAGCCACACAGAGACCACGTTAACGCAGTTTGTACTTCGTCTGCCAAGCCTGGTGCACCCTCTCTTCCGTTTCTGCCCCATACATGCCGTTTATGCTCATTTGTTCCGGATGTTCTGGGGGGCAACGCACATGATATATCCATCTGTGTATGTGTTAGTGACCGTATTACAGTCGGCTGCGGTCCCTGCAACATCCTCCCAATACCTCGAGATTACTGCATTAACTGGTCATCTTTCTGCCGCGACATGGGTCTCGACTCTGAGGTGCGCCTCACTACCCGTGCCATGTCCTTATATTAATCACATAATCATCCCTTGCCCATTGAAATGGTGCAGGTGCAACTATGTCCTGCCCTGAGGGACCATGCCTTGTCGATTGGCATTGTGCCTAAATCATTTGACCTATCAAGTCTTTCTATCCTTGCACGTAACGCCCTCAACTACGTACCACTTTCTGATATCGACCTCCGTGTCCGCTACCATGTGATGTCCTCTTCTCCCTGTTTATATCTATCGTCGCCCGTCCTGATATGAAATTGCGCAGTGGCAACAGGATGGGAGTCTCATTGCCGAGGAGGGATGCATATACAATCCAATATGGCTGTCAACGTTGCTGGTAGATCTTGCAGCATACTGGGATGGGGATCGCCCTGCAT
>QPMI01000569.1:0-378783 GCA_004431415.1 Cyanophora paradoxa | reverse complement strand
CCTTCTGCGCCGGGCCATCCATACCCCTAGATTTCCATGTCTTGTCCAGGAAGCATGGACTGCTCTACTGTTTCTGTTGCATGAAACTGTATCTATATTCAAGTACACTCTTTATCTCGTGTGTGACGCGAATTGCTGTACAAAAACACTCTCACTGCTTACATACTTGCTACCCAGTTACTACCCGTGAACCACTTTGCTGTACAGGCCAAATGGTCTCAAATTAAAAACCCCCATGGAAGTAAATAGATCGGAGCTGTGTCGAGTATCGTTCGCTTTAATTCTCATCCTCGCCTTCGTCATCGTCCTCCTCCGCCTCCTCCTCCACGTCTTCGCTTTTCTGTTTCTTCGAAGTCTTGGCTCTGTCGTTCCCTCTCTTCTTACGCTTTGCGATGGTTGCCTGCGCCATCGATAGGCTTAGCTGTAACGTGACGTATGAGCTGCGCATGATTGCGTAGGTCTGTACCTCGCGCTCAACCAGTCCGGTTGGGAAGATGCCTCACTTCCGGTGCGTTCGCGAGTGACCGCGAACGGATTTTCCTTCAAGCTCATGCACGACTGCATTGGCATGTGCATTGCTGAAACTGCCATCGGCGAGCTTGAGCTCCCATTCGCTCCCGTTCCTGAGCTCCCATTCCCGACCTTGACAGGACTTCCCATCGGTGCAGACATTTGTCCAGCAGCCGCAAGAAGAGGGACGCTCCCTGTCGGGGCACTACCACCGGTACCGGCGAAAAGTGCTGTACGAAATGAGTATACAGTCTATAACCAGATTGGCAGGACTCTCGCACCAAGTCGGTTGGACGCATTTCCGAACGGTACAGATGCATGCAAGCGAGCATTCACATCCGGAATTTTGATTGACTTGGTGGCAAACCCTGCCGGCAGGGTCTTCTTTTTCTCCTCGTATTCCGCAAGCCCCATCACATCGGAGAAGTAGCCAAACCACAGTTCGGTCGGCGTGCCGGAGGGTCTCTCGAATTTGAACTGCACGCACGTCGTACGAGTTAATCCTGATTCCTTTCTGTAAAAATCCATGTTATAGCTGCCGCACCTCCGCGAACGAAACGATGATGTCTGCAACCCCATCGTTGCTGTAGTTGTCGAACAGCACACCAAGCGTATCAACCTTCGCGTTCACTCCGAAACGAGCTGACACCTTAAATCCAAGCTTATCCATGCACACGTATCCGTCCTCTTCCTCCTTGATAACGCAATGAACATTGTCTGCTATAAAGATAAGGCGCAATATGACGACTATGGAATCTTATCCATTTTCTTCAGATTACATTTGACGCACATTCGCTGAACCTGTTTGAGTCGCACTGTTTGTTGACATTCATGTAGTCCACTGCGGCGGCCTTGAAATCGGACACGATGTCGTAACGCATCATGACGAATGACGTGCGATCCATGTTCATAATTTTATGGGGAAGCCCGCTGAGACGTGAGTCCTAGCGCACGGGAATTGGTCACGGCGTGCGTATATGGTATCGAACAAACAATAAAATCAAGAGTGACCGACCTCCTCATGCACTGATTCGAATATGATTAGACCTGCATTACCAGAGTTGATCTGGATCTCCTTGGCCAGATTGCGGTCTCGCGTCAATGGCCAAGCCATCTTTTCAGTCGCAGTCCCCTTCACCAGATGCCGAGCATTTTTGGAGGCTTGCATTATCAGGTACTGTTTCATGTGATCTTTGTCAGTATCCTGATATATCCCGTTAGAGTAACACGTAAAGTGCAACTCACCATTTCGTCCGTGTTGCAGCTCATGTTCAGTTGTTCGGTTATTTTGTTCACTTGATCGATGAGAGTATCTCCCTTCGAATTTTTTACCATGGCTCCGGTGAATATACGGAGCGGCACTTTGTCCCCAAGCTGCCTTGCGTAAGCTCCGACGGCAAAGTCCCTGCCCCGTTCGGCTTAACGTCATTGCGCACCTCATCTTCCAGTGTAGCACGGATGGTATCGCCTCCAGTCTTTCCAGTGATGGTGTGCATGTTCGCGATCCGCACGACGCCATTAAAGTCTCTCCCCTCCTTCATTTCCGTGAACGTGCGCCCCACATTCACGATCATCTTCTTGACGGGCCTGCAAGATATCAGATTTTCCGACGATTATCACGGATGGGGCCTAATGAGGGTGGACCACGTACGACAGCATCACATTTTCCTTAGGCGCGCCATTTGCCGTGAGAGCTCCGGACCTACGCGGCGTCGGAATTCAGCGTAACATTTTTTAAACAATGTTGCGCAATCTTGACTGCGTACACTTTGTCAACGTCAGCAGTGTACAAGCCGCCATTCGAAGTGCGTGACGGCCCGCCTCCGGAGCAGCAGCTGCGGCTGCTCCTTCCGATGGAGCGCCAGCGTTCATCCTGTTTATGCATTGACCGTCAGCTAAAATTCCGGATCATGTCGCCTCGGCGAGCGATTAAATGCAGACGCACCCCGTCAGCGCAACCTGCGCCGTGCGCCACCGGCGTTGCTGGGCACCGGCGGTGACTCCGACTCGAGCTCGGGTCGATGTCAGGGAGTTGTGACTTGCCGGCTGACTCGCCGATCTCAGGCTTCGACGGTGACGCGCCTACGGCAACCTTCTCTTCTCGAGCACGCTGTCCGTCTTCTTCCGCTGCAGCTGAGGCGGCAGCAGCAGCAGCCTTCGGAAGGCGAGCCATTGCACGTCGACAGAAGCTCGAATGACGGGACGATGAAAATTTCAAATTCAGAACTAACTCTACTTCCCGATCGTTCACCAACACTCTCAGTTCACGTACGCCCCCTCCAAAAAAATTAAAGTCTCCCCGAACGGGCTCGAAGTGCTCAGCTTCCAGCAGATGGGAAAGAGGCGACGACGTGTTGCGCATAGTTCCCACCTGAATGTAAATGTCGTGCGTACGCGTGCCGCTATAGCTTGTGATCACATGCCCTGTCATAATCTGTTCATGGAGATGGCAACCGCAGGTCAACATCTTATGTCTGCCGGACGAGTTACTCGCCAAGATAATTGCGCTTGCAAGCCAGCTCGTGGTCGGGACGGTGTTGCCGGCGGCTGTTGCTCGTACGCCGAATCACTTATCTATGCCGGAGCATCCGTTGGAATCAAAGCGCATCGACCGCGTTGACATGCACGTGCTCGTCCCGCTCGGGCAAGTTTGTCGTCGGTTCAGAACCCTACTGCGGGCGCCGCGGGCATTCTTCAGTCTGCAGACCGTGGAAAGCCGCCTCGGAAAGGCGAACATCGTCTGGATGACCTCGCCAATGCGTGCATTCGCGCGCAGCGGCGGTGCCGGGAATTGAGGATGTCCACATGGAAATCTTACTGCTAGTGCGTCCCTGCGAGGTCGAGCATCCCATGAATCCAACACGCCGTTGCATCGCAGGACCGTCCTCCCAGATTCCAGCGGCCATACCCGCGGCCCACAGAAGTCGTCCTTGATAATCCAGTCCAAACTTGCGTTTTGACTCCGTTCGTCCGCTTCTCTCCGACTCTCTGCGCGCCATCCGACTTGCCTTGGATGGATGAATGCTTTACCTACGTCTCAAGCCGAGAACGTCGCGTGCCTCAGCGATCCATCGTTCGTCAACCTCACCTGTCTCGATCTAGATGCGCGCTACGGTTTGGAGCGCGATCAGATATCGCTAAGCCAGCCTGCGTTCGAATACCTGGCAACCAAGGCCCTGCTCTCACAGAGTTACGGGCGAGCATCCTGTCGGAGCCATCCTCTAGCGGCGGCCTGCTCCCAATCGTCGTATTCAATGCATTTGACCTCCTGGCGAAAGGGCCCTTGAAGTACCTCCATAAGCTGCATCTTCAATTCATATTCGGAAACTTGTATCCGGAGACAACGTACTTTGCCCCTGACGCCCTCCGCCCTCTCGTCAGCCTTCCCTAAAATGTAAGTTCCTCCCCACTTCCCCTTCGACCCCGTCCCCCCTCCCTCCGCTTGCGTGCACAACACAGCCTGCCACCACTCCATTGCCTAGTATTTCTACGCGCCCCCGCACCCATCATCACCATTTAATGTTCGCACCCGCACGATGCCGCAGCACTCTCCCTTGTGTTTTCTATCGGAGCGGACCCAGATGATGAAGACAACGGTGAAGAGGAGGTCACGCTTCTCCAGGTCTCCCTCGAGCCGCTCGTACAGTTACTGACCCTCGAGCACCTCGCTTTGCGAACTCGCAACATCGCGACTTTGCCCACTAGGCCGAATTACTGCCCTCAAGTGTGCGCATGTCCGGGTGCTCTCTCCAGCTCGCTTGCTACCCCTGCTGACAGCGCCTTCGCGCACTCAGCGCTGCAGCTCGGCGTTGCCGGTTCCAATGAGGTCGATAGCATACAAAGAGCCTCAACGTCATCCCCGCGCTCACACAGCTCCAATCGCTTGTACTCGATGAGGTGGATGAGGACACTTTGCCATGGCCACTTGTCCCCTGGCGCCCCGCTCCACGCTCTCGACTTCGTCAGCGTGGAGATGAGAACCAAGGTGGCGCCATGGAGAGCGTGATCGAGCGCTGCACAGAATTGCGAGTGAGTCCGCGCCACAACCCTGCATTCAATCCATCCAATCCCCGCTCCCCGCTCCCCGCTCGTTTGCAGTACTTGGAGATTGCGGTCAGCATTTGCTCCCAGATCAAACCCAGTGCCTGGAACGCCTGAACAAGGTCCACACCCTTCATCTGCACGGCTGGGATGGAGGCGCGGGATTTGGTTTGGAAACGCCCCCTTCGTCGTGGACGCAATTATGAAGGTGTAGCAGCCAGTGCCTTGTTTCTAAACCTTTAGCTTCCGACCCCGCCTCTCTGCTGACTCGCCCGCAGCTCATTGCGCAGTACATGACCATCTGCGCGAGCTTCACTTGGTCGAAATGAAGCTACGGTACCTCTGGAGCCCGACGTCCTTGCTCCTTCCGCTCTCGCCTTTGCCGCCTCCGGCCGCATTGCGTGTGCGAGCCGCCGACGATGACCTCTCCAATGATCAGGCATGCAAGTTGCGCAGGTGCACCCGCACCCTCCAGTGCTATAGGGAAGCCTTCGCCCGTGACTCGGTCTGTGAGCATAGATTTAGAGACCGCTCTCGGCGCCTCAAGATCGCCGACCCGGACCTCCGATTCGAACATTTGCACCGGCTACGCGTCGTCACTGAAGCCGTTGCCCTCGCCCTATAGCTATGCATCTGCCCTCCAACGTCCTCTCACCTATGAACACCGCCCTCTGGACCCGTGCCGCTCCCCCTATGTAGCCTGTAATTCTATACTTCATACACTATGATTGATATTCGGATACACATCGAGAGTCGGCAGGCCTATGCCTGTTCTTGACTCGGAAATAACTGGATTGCCGTCTCAAGATGCTGATGCTCGATCTTAAAAAACTGCATGAACACCATGCGTGCACAGAGCTCTTTCTCATGTCAGAGCAACTATTTCCTGGTCGCTTGATGCCAATTCATCAATTGCCTCCGTCAAAATTACCATTTCGATCGATACCTTCTGCAGCCTCGTCAGGAGGCCGTTCATTCTTATAGAGTCCCCGTCCGAAATAGGAAGAATTGGGAATATCGGGGTCGTCAGTACTGCAATCAATACGGAAATGCAAGCCATCAATCTGATAGCAATTCATGCGGGCATGAAATTCTCGATTCACTTACTTGAGTCGTCACTGTGCTGTCGCTGTCGCTGCCTTGCACCTCGCCATCCGCCATCTTACATGCCTTGCCTGCAATTTACAACGCCGCAACAATAGCAGCCGTCAGTCGTTTTCAGATGCAGAGGTTTTACACAACGCCAGATCTGCACCCTCCGCACTCTGCAGATTTCCGCCCAGTGGCACGACGGGCAATCGCTATCATCATCTCTCCGGTCTCCCTGCGCAGCCCGATGCGCGCATGGGCGTACTCGTTGGGCGATCTCTTCAATCCCGCCAGCAAATGCACACGCACCTCTGGTTCTGGCCGCTTGTCCGTTTGCGTATCATCAGCCGCTTCTTGAACTGCCTTACGTGCGCTTGTTGCTGACTCTGCCGACGTGTGTGTTCCTATGGGGTCGAAGCCGTCTCTTCCTCGTTCGCTCTCGCACTTCTCCGCTCTGCATAACGCGCCGCTATTGTTTGGCCTCAGTGATCTCTCCTAGTGCTTGTACAACGGTCACTTTTACTCTTCGGGCCTGTACCCTCGTATGAGGGCGTCCGCGTCACAGCCCAAAATACCCAAAACCATTCCGTCGTCTCTTCCTTCCCAGTATCCTTCCCGACGCGAGCATCTGCCCCTGTGCTATCGCTCCGTCAGCGACACTTCCGAGAATAGCTGTCAGCAGTCTCTCTCCGTATATCCTGTTCCTCGGCGGCCATGTACGACTTGTACGATATCACAGGCGCGATCAATCATCCTCGGCGAAAGCTAGCATCATATCTCGCGGCGCGCTTTAATCTGAGTGCCTTGTACAAGCCCACCACCACCGATCTATGTATCGCGCCCACGAGGTTCGCACACACGCATGTTCTATACTTTGCTTGCGCATCCGGTAAACACATGGTACTATAGCTAATGTCATGCGTGCTCCTACTCCAGTTTTTACAGAGCGGTGATATGCTCGGAAGGGCCATTGACGATGGCTGCCGGGATCATGGGATCATTGGACCAGGTTTGCCTGTGATGGACGGCTTTTATGCACACCCTGCGGCTTTCGGGAGCGTCTCCGCGACCACGCCTTAATTTCGTACCTTCCTTCTGACATACCAAGCTGCGTGTTCATATCAGGTCCGTCCTTCGCTCATCGTTCCATGCCTACGTATACATACATACGCATCCTCTCTACACGCACAGGTGGCCTCCCCTTCAAAGCCATCACGTGCCCGCCGATAGCCTACCGAATGGCACTGTACGCATGCATGCGCGAAAACGTGAGCGCGAACCGTTCGTCCTGATAGTAGCCTGCAGGAACGATATCGACATCTACGTAAAAGCCTCGACCGTTGCAGAATTCACTCGCGTTGTCACCGCCTTCTACCAAGCTGCAGCCCGCGCCTCCGCAGAACGAGTCGCGCCTTACCTACCAAAGAATAAAACCGTGGATGTCTTCTGTGCACCTTTTGCCTACGGCGTCCAGATCATGGCCCAGGGGTCCTACCTCTGCAGGTGCCTGTTACATGCAGAATATTCTGAACGGTCTCATTTTGATTTTCAAATCTTGTTGCTCAGATCAGTGTCATGGGTTCGAATACTATTGAGCGTATAGTATCATCGTACGACCTCGCTGCATGTGCAATCTACGTGCCAGGAGACGACCTTAGCCACCCGGTCGCAACGTTTGCAGCGTGTATGACCCTCATCACGCACACAATTCCATCAACGTGGATTACCTGGGCCTCCTGCACCCATTCTACTACGTTGAAAATGGTCACGTATTAACCACGCATCATCCGTATTACTCCGTGCCCCGGATTTTGAAATACGTGCAAGACACGGGAGCTGGAGTACGTACTCTCTCGCATACAATAAATACTACTGCTGGCCTCCGCGATCGCGTTCTTGCGTCATCGCTTTCAGGCATCGAAGACGTTAACCCGCGATCAAGATCCGAACTCGAGTGCATAATGCCTCCTGCCTCCGCAGCTGGCGTCCTGCAACTACTTGATGACACTCAAATGTTGTGCGCAGGAATCTGAGGGCGCGTCACCTGGATTGGATTGGTTGCGAAGGGACACCGGTCTGCTTCCCTCAGGAGTGCACCCCGTGCGTTTCTATTTTATACGATCATCGCGGCTGGTGTCGAGTTCACCCGAAAAGTTAATACTGTGTTTGCGGCCAGTTCATGAAGAAATTTGCGAACGTGCATGTGTACGCTGCTGGCGGTTACACATGCGGCAGAGTTTACGCCTGGTACGAGAGGCTCCGACGTGACCTCATCAAGTTCTTCGCTAGGCGGCAGCTCACACACAACGGTCTGCCGCTTCTCACACAAGAGATTTACGATGCCTTCAACGCTGCATTCGACGCCTCGGTGGCAGCAAGGGAATCGGACCCCAACAGAGTACGTCGCTACGTACACTATTCCTGCCGAACTCCTGCGACCCCCTGCTACTACAGTTCTTTCACTCCCCCCAACCCCAAGTAACTACAGCATGTGATCTCTAAACCCTCCTTGCGGTGGTGATCGGACCCATATTCTTCATGTGCGCATCTTCACGGGTGCGGCCGCGGTGTGGTAAGCTCTGCATTCGACGCCTCTGTTGCAGCAAGGGATCGGACCCCGGCAGAGTTCTCTTCCGGCGGCTTAAGCTTACTATACTGTAGTCCAGGCCTAGTCAGCTAGCATAGTACGAAACATGTACATGTGAGGAGGGATCGAGGTAGTATGAGTGGATGATATTGGAATAGAAGTCAAGTGAAGCAAGCTGAGGGTAGCAAGTGCCAATGTGCGCATTCAATAAATACAGACAAAACTAAGTAGTAGAGCGCAGAATAGAAGGTGTCAGAGATAGGAAACAGTAATCGATACGAAACTGTGAACTGACTGCCATAACACGTATATGTAGTACGGCGCGCGTCCTTGCCCTAATTCTGACCGACATCGTCGTACATTCCGTGGTACATATCATCATGCAGCGGCCATCCATCTGGATCCACATCAGGTCGATTTACGACGTGCTTGACGACCGTTCCATTCCACTTCATGTAGATTTCGGCCCACCGGCGATCGGGGTCCCAACTGCCAGCACAATCGAAGGCCTTTATCATCAAGTCGTACTCTGAGGTGAAGATGGGGTTAATAGTTGATCATCATCCAAGATTACATGCGTACAGGTACCTCCATTACAGTCCGTAAGCTGAACGGACGCAATCACATCGTACGCAGAAGTATACTCGTTGTTACTCACGCGCAGAGCTGCAGGCCCAGGTGGTACTGCTACGATGGCGCCTGTGCAGGGATTCTTGATTATAAAAACGTCGGGGGTCATGTGGCTCATGGCCTCCAGTACGGTGATGGAACCGCGGCCGCTGACTCTCACTGATTCAGAAATGTCGCGGTAAGAAGCTAAATCGAGATTCGGTCTCGCGTAAGAAGCAGCTAGCACTATATCGGATGTGGGCGACGTATCTGCGATGGCGCAAATCGCAGCATGCACTCGCATCAGCAGCGAACGGAGCAAGCACACGGAGAACATACCTCTCGATCGCTTCTTGGAACCGGAATCGAGTATGGGACGCGAAGTATTCGTCAACGACATGCCTAGGCGTCTCTGCAAGAGTCAAGTCCGGCAATTAGGGGTACAGCATGCATTCCCGGCGCCGTGAACGACACCCCGTGCGCTACACGCGCAGGTCGTCGCATCGTTCATAGCGCGCTCATTAGCCAGCGCAATCTCCAGCTAGGCCAACCCACCGCTAAGCGCGAAGCAACGCGTACCGTGCACGGCGCGCTCCTTCGCCAACGCCAGCGCCAGCAAGGCGAACACAAGCGCTGCAACCGCTGCTCGGCGTACATTCGAAGCGCGCTCATTCGCAGGGCGGCTGATACCCCGGCTCGAAGTAAGCATGCTCATGCCCGATCCTCGACTGCCGTCTAATAAAGACGACTTTTAACTTATATATTTCAACAGGTTCCGATTACTTGATCATGGCGAAAACAAAAGCGTGCCATGGGATCTCACCTGGGATGTTCAGAGGAACGATGCAGAGGATCGAGCAGCCACATGACTATAGAGGACCGATCCGTGACTATAGTCACTTCTCCGACGTCACTACTCTTCTGAGAAACACACCGCCTGTTGATCGCATCATAATCGTTGAAGATGGAACGGTTCTGCAACGATTTCTGCAGATCGAGCCTATCCACATCTTCAGGCCATGGCAAGCCGGACGTGAATTTGGTATTTCCCTTACGTAAATTTTCAACCTCTACTTCTTCACGTCTCACCACCAGACGCCTGCCAGCTATCGCTCGGGCACTCGATACGAAATTCCGCCTGCATCTGTCCTGTCCCTACACATCAGAACGTATCAGAGTGCCAGTTCAATCCGTGTACTGCGTTCACCCGCACGTACGTGGTCGCATTCCCATCATAAATTCCACATTATTCTTATCCCGACGCAGTGTTTCGATTTCAACGAGCACTTGATATTCTCCCTTCATAATGAAGATTGGTCAGCTATTCGTCCTGCACTCATGATCACGATCACAATGAATTCCTTTCCATAGGGAATGCCCATTCCAATTCTGCCAAAGACAAGCAGGTCTCCACGATCTCATCATTGACGAGTTCTTCAAGTCCATCCTTGATGGGGTCTGTGCCCGATTTACCTTTACATCTCGTAATTATTGACACCCTCATTCCAGACAACGCCTGCAGATCTCGCTGTCGAAATAGACAACACAGGAAGATGGCAGCCATGCCCTTCCGACAATATACCCGACTAGATTAGAATCTCCAAGCAGGGCTCGGCCCCGCCCCACCCATCAGTGCATCACCCCGCCCGCCCTTCTCTGCCACATCCAGCCCCGCCCCGCCTTGCCCGCACCTCATTAAGATGCTTCAACCGAGCGCCCGTCATCAGTTACATATGGTGCCTAGGTGCAGCCCGGATAGCTATGAACGATCGAGCGGATAGAATACGTGGGACTGCTAGTGCACTTCATCGCCATGTGTCAATTCACATTCTGTAATCAGCAAGCTCACACCGCTGCACCCCGGCGTCCGCCCCGGCCCTGCCGCAAAGGCTCCGCGCGTCGGGTCGCCTGTACGCGGCCGTAGCTCTTGTCTTCTGAGATGCCTGCTTGAGTACTGCAAATCATCAGTATTCGTCCCTCCCTCGGGCCCCTTTCAGTGTGCCGCTAGAGTCCTGAAGTACATCATGATTGCATTACAATGCGTTCTGGTGTACGCCCCCTATTTGGAGTCGGACGGCGCGTCGGATGAATGTAGCTGAAGTCGGAGGCAGCTGCAAACCAGGTCTTGTACATATGAAATGCGCGCTCGACTGCAGTCGATGTGCTGTCCCCATAAGGTGGGTATAACCCTGGTGCACGACCGTCATGTAACGCATGCCATCATGTAAGTGCTCACGCACTTAATTTCGTCGTCATGTTTCATCTCTAGTTTTTCCGGAGTATCCCCTTTCAGAAGCGGCCTCCCTTGGTACTCGAATTCAACTGCGTCATACCCTGCGAATACGTGCCTGTGGGGCATAATAACTTTATCCGTGAAGCGCCGCATCGTCTCTGAAAGGTGTTCGTAGGTCCTTGCGGAAACGACACACTGCGAACCAGCGTGTTACTGGTTCGCCTTCGTGCGCAGTTTATCGTTCATCGAATCGTCACCTTGTGCACATCACATGTGTCATGTAAAGTTCTATCATGCGTCGCCATCACAGTCATTTGCAGACACACCCTGCGGTACGGGCACGATCGTGAGCTTGCATCTCTTCATTCCCCCGAGCATCAACTCAACCTTCGTCTCGGTGGCAACCAGTACATTCCGGTCGATCGGTTCACCTTTCGTCCCTGCGATTCACACACAAACATCGGTACCGCCATTGTTTGATCGCAGATCTAAAATATTTCTGCGTGGTGTTCCACCATCTGCATGGTACGCTCTCCCTCGCTGCCCGTCATCCATACCTCCATAGCAGTCTCCTCGTCCACTCTGCTCAAGTGGAGATAATCAGACCCGCGAATTTCTGATGTCCTTTCATTCAACGTACGCCTCAAACTCCTCCTCCCTGTGAATTGTTCCGTGAATCCATGAGTTCCCATCCTATATGCATATGTACCACGCGCACCGCTTCAGCTTCTCCCCTTTGCCATCCATAACGTAGGTTATGAAGTCGCCGTCCTCTATCCCTACGGACTCGGGACAGTCGACAGGCCGTACTTGCAATTGTTTCCCTCCAACACGAAAGCGCCTTTGGATAGGTTGAAGGTCTGGCAGAAATACTTGAAGTTGTCGTGAAAACATGACGTTGGTCTAAACTGCACCCGAAGCTGCGCACGCTGCGACTTAATTACACATCATGCCTTGACACACGTCACTCGCGGCAACCTTCTGTCCAGAATGAGGTGCATGTATATGCACACGTATACTGGGACGTCGACGTCTTCATCGCGTCGGTCTCAGATCATGCCTCGGTTGACATGAACGACCACAGCACGTACTCATCGATGTCTGCTTGCGGATGACGCTTATAATACCCATAAGGACGCGGAAACTCCGTTAATGTGCCGACGTCCCTGCGCCCTGCACGCTCCTCTCCGATTGTTATCTCGTAGTTGACGTCCGGATCCGAATAGCGGGTGTCCTGCACAGGTACCATCGCACTCGAAGAGTACGACAATGGCTCATGTCCCACCTCTTCAAGCCGCGGGCCTGCGTATTCAATCAGGCGACGCTTTAGGGCACTGTGCGGGCACGCGTTTCTCATCCGCCTACGTTTGGAAAGCAACCCTGTCTGTGCTGCTGCGTCCCCCATCGCTTGTCGAAACGCCAATTGCACCCTGGCTGCCGTCAACGTGTCCGTGTCGGCTACTGTAAGCTCGCGTGCAGTAACGCAGGTTCGAACGCTTGTAGCACGTACCCCTAATTCGATCGGCAGTTACCTAATGTCGAAACGCCAGAAGTCTGAGCCGACGGCGTCGATTAGCAACTCTGCTGAAAGCCCTTCTACCGCGACAGCAGCCGACCTGCTCCCCGTCGGGCAACCAGGGGTCAGCCACCACCGACGCAGGAAACAGCCGTGTAAAAAGAGCAGTCCAGTCCCGCCGACGGACTGGTTCAATGCGCATAATCGACGGTATAACTTTGAGCGTGAGTTACCACAGCTGTCTCCCGGCGAAATCCATCCGTCGAAGCGCACAGCCGTAGCTAAAAAAGCAGCGGCCAAAGCCCACTTTCAGCAAGCCTTAGCTGCTACGTCACCGCAGGCCGTTTTGCTTGCCGCTATTGCCTGTGCGGAGGCTCTTTGCGGAGAGCGCCTTGTCTGGTGCTGCGCCAACCAGCAAATGTCTAGCATGTGCGGTCAGTCATGCCCGGTGAAACTCAAGCTGGAGCAGGCGTGGACCTGGGTGAAAAATCTTCAAACCCGTGTGTACGAATTGGAGGATCTCGTGCGCTCTCACGGACCTCACGAGGGTTATGTATCGAAAGGCAATCGGGCCATCGATAAACTCGAGCGGATCCAGGAAATTCTGGAGGCCTCATCTGACGATGAATGATCTCTCTATTTAATACACTAGTTGCCCACTGTCACTCGTGTCGAGCACAGTCGGTTGTCGAGTGATCATGATGACGATTTCGTACAAAAAGGCGCAATTGCTCTCAAACATTCGTCTCATGCACTCAGCGAGCTCGCCGTTGTGTACTTGAGAACACAATACAGGCATAACACCATCGAATTTGCGGGTTACATGCACTCCGGTGCGCCAGAGATACTGGTATAACCGTACGGCTCTTCTCTCTTTCTAGGTGCGCTCGCCGCGAATGCGACGGGCGAGCTGCATGTCCTTCGGCATGATTGTGACCCTGAGCACCATGCACCGATCAGAAATTAAGCACACATCCCTTCAGGCAACGCACCGCTTGGCGTGGATGGCGCAGAGGTTCGCATCCTGAAAAACGCCGACAAGATAAGCCTCGCTGGCCTCTTGCAGCGCGAGGACGCTCGACGATTGGAAACGTTTATCCGTTGCGCCTAGATCGTGTGCGACCTCGAACACGAGCCGCTGGAACGGAAGCTTGCGAAGCAGGAGCTCCGTCGTCTTCTGGTATCTGCGAATCTCCCGCAGCGCGACAGTACCTGCTCTCCTCGTTCAGCCTCCCTAACTGCTTACCATAATTGGCATCCGCACCTGGACGATAGCGGTAAGGTCTCTTTCCCGGCGACTCGGTCTTCGTGTGCTTCTTGGCCTTGGGCGGGGCGGCCGGAGCGGCCTTGGCGGATTTCCGCGGCTTCTTCTTCACACGCGGCATGTCTGCCGGTGTACGCTGGATCGTGCCCTACTTTCGAAAGGGCAACTGTATTTATCCTAGCAACGGCACGAATTAGACCAACGGGGTACGCATCATCGAGCGACTTTTCAAACCCCCATTTCGTTGCTCGCAATGTCAGGCGCGCATGCTGCTCGCAGCACCACCGTACCACGGTGAGGGGCACGAGATCGAAATGTCATGATACCAAGCTAGTGCTGGAGCCAGCCAGTGTGAGCTATAACTTCAATGCCATGGAACATAAATCTCAAGCGTCAACCATCCACGTAAATTGCCCTCGATTACACTAGAAAAAATGCAATCCCAATGTATCTATACTACCGGTGACATCCCAAGAAAACAGAACTACAGTACTGCAAATTGTTAGTAAGGGCCGGTGTGAGTTCGAATACTCATGAACATCAAAAGCTCTAGATCTAGAGCAGTACCGCCACCATTTCCGCGGTCTCACAGTCGGCAATGGCATCGACGAGCACTGCCGAATTCCGAACATCATATAGAGACTTCGACACGCACCTATATGCATGCGTACAAAATATACGAGATACCTTTCAGGGATCGACTCAGTTGAAGGATGCCAGGCTTGTTAACAATGATTTCGCGGGCCTGCGTGGAAGACGAGATGCCTTGTCATGAGGCCGTTCTTACGGGCGCGTTTATGATGAAAAAGCACTAACGATGGTGCTCGTAGAATTGAGGAGCTCCAGGATGCTGACTGAATCGGCCTGGGACGATGCGCAGCGTACGAGCAGGAAGTCGATCGTGTCCCGGCACCGTTTCAAACTGAACGGAGTTTGCGTCACGCCCCGCCCATTGTTAACTTCTTCCGCCAATGAAATTAGCCCAGCGCAAACTTGAGCTCGAACTTGGCCTCGTACACAGTGGCGTACACACGCGGCCACAACGGTCACAGTAACGGTCAGCAGGCCGGCTTGCTAGTCAGCTTCCCTCGGCTAGGCCGGACTAGCTAGCTTCCCGCCATCGCGCACGCCCGAGCGCGAGCATTCCTGCACGCCGCCGTGCATGAAGCAGTCAAAGCGAAAGGAACCCAGCCTCTGGGATGACGGCTTCGACGAGGCCCGACGTCGGCACCGCTGGCACGGCAAGCGACCCGACAGCAGCAGCTCGTGGGCCGGCAAGGGCAACATGAAGCGTGTCAACAAGATCACTCAGCAGGCGCGCAAGGCGAAGGAGCCCAAGCTCCCTGACCTCGACATCCTCAAGGGCGAGCACCCCGCGGCAACGGTCCGCTGCCTGGACACCAGCGGCCGCGCCTACCACGTTCGCCTTGGCGACTTCGTCATCTGTTCAGTTAGCTCAGACACCCAGCTGTGTCCAGAACTCAGCGTCGTTCGCCCGAAGCCCTTCCATTTCCCGCGCCCAGGTGAAACGATTTTGGCGCGAGTCGAGGGCGAGTTCCCAACACAGACGAAGGCGAAGCGCGGCGACTTCAACTACTCCGTCAACGGCGTCATCCTTCGGCGCTTCGTGCGCCCGGAGGACTCCGATGTGAAGGACTGCGGGCTCGGCAGCGTGATCATCAAGGCAGACGGGGAGCAGGCAGCCGTGGCCATCGCAAACCACCTCATCTACTACTCGAACGTGACGGTCCGCCCGCCGCGCCCGCGCCCCGTTCCAGCGTCCGATGCCCGTGCGCGCAGGTTCACGCACTCGCGAAGGTGGTGGCCGCGGACGAGTACAAAGCCCTCAACCACGCCGATCCCCACATCTACGTCTGTAAGCAAATCATGACGTTCCCGGGCGACGGCTCCTTCCAGTTCGACGTCGCCCTCGCCTTCAACGCGAGGCTCAAGCGAGTGGCGAAGAAGAAGATGGCGTGCTTCCTCCGGCCGCTGTCGAGGCCGGAGGAGCGCGTGGAGGCGATTGGCTACCTTCAGGACGCCGCCGCGAACGCCCTCAAGCGCCGGAAGACCGGGACGCAGCTTGTCAACGTCAAGATCCCGGTGGCCGGGCCGGCAATGTTGGTCTGCGGCTCTTATGACTCGTTCGAAGTTCTTTTTCCTATCCTCTAACGGTGCGCATCGCAGGAGAACATCGTGGCGCAGGTCGCGCACGTCGCCACGCCCATCGACCCGAAGACGGGCCAGCCGATCCCGGTTGACAAGCTGCCGGCGGCGAATCGCTTCGTTATCGAGCTTCCGGACCGCGAGACCGCTGCTGGTGGAAGCCGCTTCCTTTTTCCCGCTCGCTGTTCTTTTTCCGACCTCTTTGCAGCTGTTCTCGGTCCCTCCGGCGTGGCGCAAGCGTCCAAGCGCGTCTGCAAGCGGGACGCGGACGGGAAGGCGATCCGGAAGCACAGCGAGATGCAGACCGTCACCGTCGAGAAGGCGTACGGCGGCTTAATCGTGCCGCGCCACACGGGCTCCCATGACGTCGTCCAGTTCGACGAGCGTGCGCCCGGCCCGCCCTCGCCGCGCCGCTCGCTTACGAAGCTCTGCTCCTTGGGCGCGGCAGGTCCCGGTCGGATCGTGGCCACGAAGCGCTCGGGCAGGAAAGGTGGGCACGTCACGCTCGAGCTTCCGAGCTACGAGTACGGCCCCGACGGCGAGCGCATCGCCAGCCTCGCGGGGCCCCTCGCGGCTGTCCCCGTGAAGCGCCCGCGCCGGTGCCGCGCCGGCGCCAACACCGTCGCCAAGGCGCCGCCTGTCCCCGAAGCAGCCCCTTCAGAACCTGCCGCCGCCGCCCTGCCGGCCCCCGCCGCCGCCGCCCTGCCGGCCCCCGCCGTCGCCGCCCCGCCGGCCCCCGCCGCCGCCGCCCTGCCGGCCGCCGCCGCCGCCGCCCCGCCCGCCCCGCCCCGCCGGTCGCCGCCCTGTCGGCCCCTGCTGCTGCTGCCCCACCGGCCGCTGCCGCCCTACCTGCCCCCGCCGCATCCGCCTCGGTCCCCAAGTGCGCCCCCTCCCCCTCGCCCCCGCTCGGCTACTTGCTCGCCTAATCCTGCAGCAGGAAGGATCGCGCGGCACAGCTCGCGGCCGCGGTGGCGGCGCGCAAGAGGGCAAAGTCGTGAAGCTGCTACTGAGAATCGCACTATCTAGGTTACAAGGTGCGCTATGTCTGGTCCAAATCCATTTCGTCTATTTCCCCCTCCGCTAGATCGTCTGCTAGAACCTCTGCTAGGGCCCTATCATCGAAATCGAGCATGTTGGCGCCCTCATCCTCCGCCTCCATCTCCTCCTCCGCCTCCTCCTCTGCCTCGGCGTCGTACTCGGCGGTCTCCTCCTCCTCCTCCTCCTCGTCCCCGCTCTCCTCGGGCACCTCGTCCTCCGGCACCGGATCCCCCTCCTGCAGCTCAATATCCTCGTCGATCTCCTCCTCGTCCGCAGGCAGGGGCACCGCTGCCACCTCCTCGCCCCCGGCGGCGCCGCCGCCGCCCCTTCGCCCTGCATAGCCGCTGACCGGTGGGGACGGGCCGCAGGTCGGGGATGAAGGGCCCATCTGGCCAGGCCTTGGCGGCGACGGGCGCGTCGTACTCGGCGTGGGCAGCGTCCTTCCCGCCGGCGCTCGCCTCCGTCATGTTCCGCATCCACAGCGCCAGGCGCCGCCGCTGGTGCGTCATGATCTGCTTGAGCATGTCGAGGTCCTTGTTCCACCCGCCACCGAGAGACGTGACGGTGTGTCGCAGGCGCCGAAGGAGGCCCATGTAGGACTCGATGACCTCGCAGCTCCAACGGCCGGGCGCGTTCGTGTTGTCGACGCGCGCCCAGAACGCGAGGTGCGCAAGCGTCGAGTGCATGTAGCGTGTGAAGATCTTCCATAACGGGAAGTGTGTCTCCATCAGGCCCTGGAGCTCGGCGACGGCCTCGATAACTTGCTGCCGCGCCTCCTCGTCGGGCTTCATGTTCCGCTCGTACTGGTAGATGATCTGGCGGAGCTGCCAAATCTCGTGCATGCCCCTCGTCTTCTCGCTCCAGCTCTCCTTACTGTCGCCGAAGCAGATGCTGAAGAGGGTGTCGGGCGCCTCGGGGTCCTCCAGGATCTTCTTGGCGGTGTTGGCGGAGATCTTCTGGAAGAACTTGTAGGTGGCCCGTTCTCGGTCTTCTCGAACTTGATGTTCCGCGCGTATTTATCGCGAAGATGACGCTGCAGGTCTTCGATGCGCTTCTGCTGGTCCTCGGAGGCACCACAGGCGAGGGCGAGGAAGAAGTAGACGAAGAACCCGGCCACCCAGCTCTTGATGCCGTGCAGGGCGTCGTCGAGCCGGACCTGAGGTGCGCGTTGGCGTCCGCTGAGGCGAGGTGTCGCGGGCTTCTCACCTCGACGGCAGCGACGGGCAGCATGCTGTTCGGGAGCGGCTGCAGGAGGGCGTTGGCGTCGTGCTCGGGGTGCGGATTCTCTGTTCGCTGGCTGGAGGGAGGCCGTCCCGATCCCGCGGCCCTGCTGCGCGCACGACTTCGACCGCCGAGCACTCGGACCTGCAGTAACGTGAGCCCCATGCCGAATCTCAGCGCGTGTGACTCGGCGAACTGACCCGCGTCGGTGGACAGAATCGCAGTGCGGGCACAGGTCGAAGCCGAGGAGGACGCGGAGGAACTTGTAGTCGCCCGTCACCAAGAATTCGACCTCGACGGGCTTGTCGTGCTCGTACCCGGGATCAGGGTGAGCGGGTTCTCGTTCAGGTACTCGACCATGTCGGCGAGGGGCTTGATGCGTGGGCGCAGGTTCTCCTCGCTGTCGCTACCGCCGAAGAGCATTAGGGGCAGGAGGGCGTAGCAGCTCTGAACGCCCTTCAGCGGGTGGTACGCCTGCGTCCCGTCCTCCTCGATGACGTAGTAGCCGTCGACGATTGCCACGATGCAGGTCATGCCGTCGGTCGTGGAGACGCTCTTCCCGCGGAACGCGATCGTCCCGTCGCCCGCCAGGCGGACTCGAGGTCTGATCTTCTTCCCCCTGTGCTTGTGCAGCGGGACGAAAGCGCTGATGAGGGCCGACAGGGCGGGCGTCGGCGTGACAGCTCTGCGGGGCGGCGGCGCTGCCGCCTCTCCGCCCGCCGCCGGCGCTGCCGCCTCTCCGCCCGCCGCCGGCGCTGCGCTCGACGGAGGCACAAAGAGCTCGAGCATGACGCCCGGCTTGCCCTTGTTCTCCTCGTCGCCGACGCCCGCCGCTGTTTCGACGATCTGCACGATCTGCACCGCTCGGTGAGCCTCGTCCCTCACCCCCGCCCCGCGCGCGCGCGCCGCGCCTTCTCGAGGTCATCGTTGACCTTGCCCCGTAGCTTCGTGATGCAGTGCTTCGACGGAGGAAGGCTCGCAGCCCCACGAAGTGCTTCTTCAGGGCCTTCTTGAGGAGCTTCGTGAACTCAAAGTACGTCGCCTGCCCGGGTCGGTTTAGAACGGGATGGGGGTTAAAACATTCGAGAAAGGGCGCACGTCCGAGATGCAGTGGCGGTCCTTCCACTCTAGAATCTCGCAGTCGGGGAAGGTGTCCCGCAGCTTCCTGCAGGCGATGCTCATCGCCTTCTTCACTTGCAGCTGACCCGATTTGCTCGTTTCCAGGGCTCGTTGGGCCTGCGGACGGTGGTTCAGAAAGGTGCTCTTCTCCAACGATTTTGTAGCCTATTAAAGTACGATTCTCGGTAGCTCTTTTTATGTATAATAACGCGCACTGCGTGTGGCCCGATGATGCTCACGAGGCGGCGTGCCTCCGCCTCCAGCGCCTCCCTCCTCTTCTGATAGGCGCCCTCCTCCTCTCCTTTGTTCCTGGGGCGCCCTGGATAAGCATGCATATGCCTGCGCGCGCGCCGCCCCGCCTTGTACCTCGCGAAGTTCTTTTTAAACATGGGGAGGCGGATCTGGATGTCCGGACTCGCAGCGTTTAGAATCGTCGAGAGCAGCATGCAGAGGAACCGCGTGCGCCGCTGCCTGGACGTATCCGAGCATCCCTTCCCAGGGACCTGCCTAGCTATGCGCGAGATGGTCGCTGCACGCTGTGCCGAAGTCCGCGGGACCTTGGCGCGCTTCGACTGGTGCTCCTCCCTAAGCTTCTTGTTCTCCGCCTCAAGCACTGCGATGCGCTCGTCGCGCGCTTTGAGCGTCGCCTTGCGGACGATCCGCTCCTCAGGCGGCACATCTTCCTTGCCGCGAGCGCGTTTCGGGGCGGTGCCGGGCCGGGGGCCGGCCGCGGCGCCGGGCTCGGCGCCTCATTAAGAACTGCATTCGTCTGCTCGCGGCCGGGCAGAGAGCATACACTCGTAAGCGCGGGCAAGTCAAGTCATGACATCGAATTTGAATGAGCGGCATACCACGTCGGCGCCGAACGCGCGACGACCGCGCTGCTGCTGCTGCTCTGGGCTAATCTGAGGCGATTGCGGGCTCGCTGGAGCCGATGGCGACCCGGGTGGCGAAGCTGGAGGGCTCTGCAGGATGCACTGGAGGAACACAGCCACTGCGGTGGCCTCTTGAAGCGCCGCCGTGCAAGCTAAGCTATGCGGATACAATGGAGACGCAATGCCGCGCGCCTCCAGTTCCAGGTGGGCGTTTCGGCTGTGGGTGAGCACTGCGATGATCCGCATAAGCGCCTGGTACGCGACCGACGCGTCCGCCATCTCTAAAACGACTGCTGCGGGCGCTGGAAACGTTTGGGGCGCGGGCTGGGCCGCGGGACGGGGCGCGATGGGTCGCTGCATCGCGCGGGCGGGTTCAAAACTCGGAAAAAAAGATCGCGTGTACCTCCCCTGCCATCTGCGGAAGCGGCAGCTCCGAGCGCCGCGAGCAAGCATACACATCCGCGACAGTTAGGCGCCGAAGAGCAGCAGGCGAGCCCAGCATGCGCGATAATGCGCAATTGCGATGCATAGCTACCTTAGGCGAAGCGGCTGGTCCACCCGCGCGGTCCTTGCCGGCCGCGATGCTCGCTCGTCGATATGGGTATGACGCGCTAAGCAAGGGGAGCATGCCCAGACTGGGTACGCAAACTGCTGAACGTCCAACTCCAGCTGAACGCCCTGCAGCTGGTGGGCCTGAAGCAGCCTCAAGCGTTAGCTATGTCGCATCGACAGTGTAGCTATGTTAGCTGTGGAGCGAAGCATATGCCCGCTGACTACGTGTCCGAGGAGGAGGACCAGGAGGAGACCATCAACGCGCCGTGCAATCGCCCAATGACTTCGTCTGTCATCGAGATCAACAGCAGCGACTCGGAGAGCGATGTCGACTGCCGGAATGACGATGGAGGTCCGCGGAACCACGCCGAAGCGCCCCGCCTCAGGATCCCGGACCCTGCGCTCATGCGCGTCGCAGATATCACGCATGCCCCCGCCCCCCCGCGGCCGAAGCGCCCGGAGCCGCCGATCGTCGTCGCCCCGAACGGTGCGGCGCCACCGTAGCTGAGCTAAGTATAGCGAGCCGTCGCTTATGCTGTGTGCTCAGGCCGCTGTGTGCGCCACGTCACGATGGACCAGCGGCAGCGCGCCGAGCGCAGGGCGCGCATGAAGGCGGACGAGGAGCGCGCGCTCGAGGAGGAGGATGAGATCAGGCGGCGCCACCAGGCAGCTTTGGAGGTCAACCTCGCAATAGAGCGCGACTCGGTGAGGCCATACAAGCTGGCCGAGCTCAAGCAGTTGCTGGAGTACGCGCGCGCGTGGATGCGCGAGCACGAGCAGCTGTACGAGCAGTTCGAGGTCGCGCTGGCGCACAACAACCTCCTCGAGGCCATTAACCTGCGGTCGGAGATCCGCAAGCACCGCAGCACGGCGCGCTTCTGCGGGCAGGACCCCTCGGGCTCTACGAGGAGGCGGCCTTCAAGCCTCTCTATGACAACGTGACGGCCTTGCAGCGGCGGGCGGGGCAGATGGAGCATTTCGGCGACAATCTCTTCAAGTGCGCGGAGCACTTCCAGCGGGTGCGCATCCGGCAGCAGCAGGCGGCGGCGGCGGCGGCGGCGGAGGCGGCGGAGGCGGCGGCGGAGGCGGACGGGGCTGCTGCTGCTGCTCGGTGCAAGCGCCGCCGCCTGCGTCGCGGCGACGGCGTGCTCGTCTCGCGGCCGGACGATGCCGACGACGAAGCGTAGCGCCGTTAGCCGCCCCCGCCCCGCCGTTAGCCGCCCCCGCCCCGCCGGCCCCGCCCCGCCCCGCCGGCCCCCGCCCCGCCCGCCGCCCCGCCCCCGCCCCGCCCCGCCCCGCCCCGCCCCGCCCCGCCCCGCCCGCCCCGCCCCGCCCCGCCCCGCCCCGCCCCGCCCCGCCCGCCCCGCCCCGCCCCGCCCCGCCCGCCCCGCCCCGCCCCGCCCCGCCGGCCCCGCCCCGCCCGCCGGCCCCGCCCCCGCCCCGCCGGTCGCCGCCCTGCCGGCGACGGCGTCCTCGTCTCGCGGCCGGACGATGTCTGCAGCTAGAGTCACCAGCTGCAGTCTGCACCTGGCTTGAATACGACAGATTTACTAGTTATTCTGCTATCGTGCGCGCACCGTGGCACCGTGGCACCGTGGCACTCAGTGACTACCGAGAGTGGCGGGCGGGCTGGCGGGGCGGGCTGACAGGGCGGGGCGCCTGGCGGGACAGTCGGGGGCCTCCGGGACACTCTGGCAGTCCGGGGCCTCGGGAGCCTATTTTCGCGCCATACAAGGCCTCCCCCGACCCTGCAGCTGCATAGGAGGCCTTATATAGTGCTTTAAAAAGGTTCTCTAAGCTTTTTTCGATGTCTCCCAGCTCCTGGGGCGATGGGCCCAATTTGGAAGGGCCAAAAGTCAGCAGAAGACTAGCTGTAACGTAGTGTATAGGCGTATGATGAGTCATATGGTATGACGGGTTAAATGGGCCCATCGCGGGGGCTTTGTGCAGGGCACTAAATAACGCCGTGTGACGCCTCTACATCTTGAATAAAAAGTTCTAATCAAGATACGAGGCTGCCGTGCTTCAATCGCAAGCCTCGGAGTGCAGATTCCCTGGCAGATCAAAAATTGCGAACGCGATACCGGGGGTCGCCGCGCGCTCGCAGCCTTGCGAAACCTTGAGAGCGGATAAGATTGCCGCCGACAGCGAGCCCAGCTCCCCGCTCGCAGTGCAGCCGCGCGCTTAAGGCGCCGGCCAGCCACTTGGCCCCGGCTGCAGCTGCTCCGGCACGGGCGGCCTCAGCCAGCCGGCACCATGCTATCGCAGCTTCAGCCATGAGCCTCGGAGAGGGCGGAAGTCTCCGAGGCTCGGTCCGCGATCCAGGGCAGGCGTGCGTATGTTTTAAGTTCGCGGGCGAGGGCGTGCGCCTCGCCGAATCGTTGTCGCGGCGTGCGCCTCGCCAGGTGTACTACAGTGCCACAGTGCCACGTTGTCGAAAGCGCGAGCCGCTCAGTCAGCCGAGTTTCCTCCGCTGGCCAACCGGGTACGCATACGCCCGGCCCGGCCCGGCATGCCACGAGAGCGCCCGCGGCGCTTCACGCGGTCTTCCTTCATCTCCGTGACCCGCTTCTGCGAGACGAGGTCGGTGGGGGCAGCGGCTGCTTGCCGCAGTGCATGGATTGCCAGCCCCAGGTGCGAGGCCTTGACTCATCCCGAGCTTCCCGAGCAGATTACCAGGCGCGCCGGCGTAGCTCAGCGCCGATTGGGTCTGGCACGGTCCGCCTTTGCGGCCGACCCGGTTCCGTGCCCAAGCCGTTCCGACCTTCCCGAGCAGATTACCAGGCGCGCCGGGCGCACCTAGCTCAGCGTCGCCGAGCTTATAGGCTAGGCTTGCTCGGAGGCTCCGGATGCACGCACAGTTAGCCAACCCAGCCGCGCCCCGCGTCCCGCCCGGCTGTCGTGTGGGCGACGCATGCGCAAAAGGAACACAAATTTTTCTCATCCGATGAGAGCTCTAGCTATGCAGGACGAAGCGAGCGGGCCGGGGCTAGCGCCCGATGGCGGGCGCCTCGAAAGGCGACGTCTCCGGCGGCACAGCAGCGTGTAGCTGCTGGACCGCGGCGACCCACCCTGCGACCCTAGGCCCCCGGGGTTCCCGCATGAGCACGTCCCTCATGTAGAGATACTCGATAACGGCCTCCAGCTCCTCCACCTCCTTTATGTACATGCGCTCCTCCTTCCGCCACACCTTCGCCTCACGCTCCAACTCCAAGTCCAATTCCTCTTCATCCTTGAGACCTGCGCCGCGCCGCGTTACGCGCCAGCGGGCGCACGCACGCGTGTGGGCAATCGCGGACCTTGTTTTCCAGGTCATCCACCTTCGTCTGCAGCGCAGCGTTCTGGTTCTGCAGCTCCTCGCACTCCTCTTCGAGGTTTTTGACCCGAGTCGCTCTCTGCGGGCGCCGGAGGGACCGCCGTCAGCAGCGCATTGCGGGCGCCGGCGGCGCGGGCGGCGCGGCGGCCGGCGGGCTCACCAGACTGGCGTTGAGCTGCATCATCTCCTTCTCCAGCTGAGCGATCTTCTCCTCCCGTTGAGCGATCTGCCGCTGCTTCTCCCTGTTGGCCCACCGCAGATCAGGGAGCTCCCGCTCCAGGGAGCTGCACTTCTGTTGGAGCTCCTCACGCTGCGCCGGTGCACGGAGGAACACGTCGACTTTCGCCTTCAGTTGATTGGCGAGCTCCGCGCCAGTTAGACCCTTGTCTAGGACATCCTGCGGCCCGAATCAGCGAGGCAAGCTGCGGGCGAAGCGCACGGCGGCGTGAAACGGCGCGCGCACACGCTGCTGAAGGTACTCGATCGCTTCAAGGAGCTTGGACGCCATGCGAACCGCATCGGAAACCCGCTTGCAGCCGGTGAGCCTCCGATAGAGTGCGGCGTCCTCCTCCTCGATGCGAAAGCGGTGCCGCCCGGGCTTGTCCAGGGGTGAATCGATCTTCCTCCTCGCCCGTCATCTCGACATCGCACTTGCGCCGCTTGCACTGCTGCTTGGTGGACGTGGCGGGCTTCTTCGGGCTGGCTTCTTCGCGGCTGAGCTGGCAGGCGACGGCGCGACAGAGGGATCGTCCATATACCGCTCCATGGCAACGAAGGGATCCTCATATTGCTCGCTCGGTGCCGCCGCGGGCGAAGGCTGGGAGGTCGCCGCCGCTGCCCGCTTGCGACTCACGCGCTTAGGCATGTCCACGGGGGTCGCTGGCGAGGCCGCTGCCGCCGGCGGCTGCGTGCGTGGAGGCGTGGCCGGCTGATCATGCGAAGGCTGCGATTGCGAGGGCGCAGCTACTACCCGCTTGCGACGCGGGCGATCAGGCGTGTACACGGGGGTCGCTGATGAGGCAGCTGCGACAGGCGGCGTACACGGCTGTACAGGCGTACCCCCCCCCAAAGGCGTCCCTGGCGTCTCACAGCAGCCGCTGCCGGGGCTCTGCTCGAGCTCTGAGCGTACTGGCGAGACTTGTGGGGAGTCGCTCCCGCCGCCGGCTCCGCCGCGGGAGGCGCCAGCGCGACCGCGGCCGTCGCATGCGCAGCTGGCGCTGCATGCGCAGGCTGAACGACTTGCTCGCTCAAAGCTGCGTCGCCAAAGTCGTCTGGATTCACGTCCTCGCCGAGGTCGTCCTGGCTGCCGCAGGTGCTGCCGCCAATCTGGCCGTGCCGCGGCCTGCCATCGCTGGCGCCGCCCAGCCACGCTCTAATGGAACCGAACGCTGAGCCGACCTTGGCAGACAGCACAGAGAGCGGCATCTCGATCGCCGAACGCTAAGCTATAAGCGCTTTTGCTTTTCCCGCGCAAGTCCGTGGCTGGCCGCAATCTAGCTGCAGCTGGCCGTGGCTTGGAAGGGGGGGGAGATGGCTTGGGGGGATATAGAATTTGGTCTAGCCAGCTCGAACTCGAACTCAGCCGGCTGATAGCCGCCGTGACACGGCCGTGTTCAAAATTCAAATTCCATCCATTGTTAAAGCTCGCGAACTAGCGGGATGTCCAAAAGGTCGCGCCGTTTTCGGCCCGTCGAGGTCCGTCCGGGGCCGTCTGCGACATGCGAAACAGCTCCTTACGCACACTGCATGTGCAGATAAGAGTGACGTAATTGTACTGGTCTGCCGGCCGCATGGACCGACAACTGACGCACTCCGGAGATCACCGATTCTCAGGTGAGAAGTGTCCTTCTGCAGAGGCATCGGTATGGCAATCGCAAGTGATCACATAATTATAACCACTCATGTGTCTAGTAAAGAGCGGCAGAGAGGGCCGGAAACTAAGAATGCTCACCTCACTGGAAGTCTTGCCCGTCTTCGTACTCGCTGGCGTTCACATCAGACGGCACGACGAAATAAAAGAGGCGGGCAGGGATAACATACCCATCGGAGGAATGTAGGGGGACGGCCGATCGCGATGCTTTGCAACCGGAGTTGACGATATGTTCCGACCGGGGTTGACGATGGGGTTGACGTAGTAACTGAAATGGTGCAAGGCTGCAATATCCAGGGGATGATTGACTGATTGTTGCGTCTCCCCTCCTTGTCCTACGAGTTTCCGCAGAGCGTCCACTTCCCATGTAACGATGAAGGCGCCGCCATCAAGCTTGGCGAGTTTGCTGGAAATCCTCCGCATCCAATCCAGCTCCCGCTCCACGCTTGATCTCGCGTCTCTGATTGCCGCGCACACAGCATGTGTGATGGCCGACGCGTATTCTGCGGACCCTCCGTCCCCTTGCTGTGGGCAGTGCACGTGTCAGCCACATACGGGGGGCCGAGACGCTGCGTAAAATATTAATGCCAGTGTCCTAACCGTAGGAGTTGGCGACGGCGAGAGCATCATCCTGCGAAGCCCAAGCACCGCTCGGTCTGACGAACACAGGTGGTCTTGCGTGAAGCTCTCGATTCTGCTTTTTATGGCACGGAGCTCATTGGTGAGCTGAGCCTCGATGAAAGCATGCGCAGACGTCCCGCGGTAGAAAATATCAATCGCCTCGCTGGCCTCCTTGAGCGCTTCCTTCATCCTTGCTCCCAGCTCTCCACCCTCCGACGTGCAGAAGAGCACATGCCCCTGTGCCCCACTCGTCATCAACGTTATCTCTTCCGAAATCCTATATATCATAACCTACATACCACAAAGCCGCTTTCGATTGCGCGGATAGGACTCGTTGCGTTCTGCTGGCCCTCCTCCCCGCACACAGGGCAGATGCCTCGGGCAAGCTCCGATATGATCATCTTGTCGGTCGGCTTCATCGATGCACAGGCCGTTGGTACGCTGCGGAACGCATCCAGGGGTCGCCCGGCCGGTGCGATAACCGTGCCCGAGCCCCTGTGCATGCTGCCGCCGGCGGCAGCGCTTTCCCCTCCATGGTCCCGCCTGGACGACCGGCCGGCGTTGCGCATGTCGCTGTTGCTCCTGCGGCCGCCGCCCGTTCGACGTTGCTGCTGTCCGCACTGCCACGGCCAGACAAGGCCGGTTTCCCCTGCTTCTTATGCTTCCCCTTGCGGCGTTCTTGTCTCCTCCACATTTCAACCGGTTGCTGGTGTTCGACGACACTGCATCCCTACGTTTCCGAAACCCGGCTGAGTTGCACTGCGGCAACCTGGCAACGTACGCAGCGATCCTCCGAGCAGCACGCACCTCGTCAGCTGCGAGTTGACACGCTTGAACCTCGTTCCGTTTCTCCTCATTCCAGTGCGCAAGCTCGATTGCCTGCCTCTGCGCGTAGAGGACGCCCAGTAAGAACGATTTCGGGCAGCGCGTGCTTGACTGCTAGAGTGCGACTCACCCGCCGCAGAACCTGGTAATCGTCTTCGTTCGACATCTGAGTTGTGCCCTGTAAACGGAGCCGTCTAGCCTTCCGTGTTTTTGCCTTAGGACGCCGTGCGCTCCGGGTACCCTGAAAATCAGGACCCACGTTATAAACTCCGGATTCGACAGCAATGGCAAAACGTGCCAAGACCGGGCCATCGTTCGAAGCCTCCGGTAGCTCGGCACATCCCGCTAGCGCCCATCGGCAATCAACCGCAACCGCCGCGGACACCATGAGCACAAGACGCCCACTGTCGTTCAGCCAAACTTAGACGACTGGTACGACGCTCATTCGAGACGCTTTAATTTCGAGCGCGAGCTGCCAGCGCTGGCTCCTGGCCAGGTGGACCCTTCAACCCGCCCCGTCGAAGCGAGGAAGGCTGCTGCTTCCGCACTTTTCCAGCAAGCTCTAGTTGAGGAGTCGCCTGCCGCTGCCCTCCGCTTAGCAATCGCCGGATCTGAAGCTCTCGCCGGGGATCGACTTGTTTGGTGCAACGCCATCCCGCGCACAGCTGCCGCACCATGCGGCCCGTCGTGCCCTGTGAGGACCAAGCTGAACGAGGCATACGGATGGGTGGCGGAGCACCAATCTCGCGTCGTAGAATTGGAGGACGCCCTCCGGAGCCACCTCCGGCAGTCGCAATAACCATATAATTACATATATATCAAAGGCCGACCTTGCCTTTGGCACACCCAATCAGATGCAGAAAATTGCAACTTTCGATTTACCTGCTCTTCCCAGCCTACCTGTACTTTCATATTGCTTTATATCCTTAACTGTACCGTTTCATTGTCCAGTATTACTCCGGCAAGCTCAATTAAGTGTGCATTAAATAACTTCAACCGTTCCCCAGCCTCTGTTACATATACATATGGTGCCTAGGTGCAATCCGGCGAGCCATGAACGATCGAGCGGCTCGGCTACATGGGAAGGCTTATGCACTTCATTTCCATGTGTCAATTCACATTCCGCAATCACCAGGCTCACTTAAATTCCGCGAGTACTACCGTTCGTCTTCAAACGTCGCGGCAGGCATAGTGGCGCTTGATTTCTGCCACGGTATTTGCATCCTGGCATCTGCCGATAATGAGCCCATCAGTACATGTCATATATAGGGATACGGAGTTGGAAGGGGGGGGGGGAGGGGGGGGTACGGGAAGGGCCCACGTCTGTTTTGCCTTGTCCACGAGTAGCGCCACCTGCACAGAAACAATCCCGATACTTATTACCGTCTTTCTGCAGGTTGCTGGCGGATGAACGCACATGTTTGTCAAATGAGAAGAGGACCGCCTCGAGTCCGTAACTGAGACCCGCGTCGCTGGCGCCGTCGAGGCGCATCCCCTCCTTTTTCTCAAACTCCACCAGCCGGCCTCGCAGCTCCTTCGCCGAGTGCATCAGCAGAGCTCGACCTGTGAAGGACAACAGTTGCAGGCACTTCAACCTGCGAAGTTAAAATGTTAATATTAGATGTATTCAGGATTGTCTAAAATATCTAATGGACAACGTACTCTGCCGAATCCCCTTCAAGTGAGAAGGTTCCTTTCATCCACCTGCTGACTTCTGCGCGTGTCCACCCCAACACCAGGGCAGGATCCGGTGCCGGTACAGCCGGTTGGGCCGCATCTCCCCCTCCAGGAGGCGCATTGGAACCCTCGGAATGCGTGCTGGCACCTGCATGTACACAGTCCATGTCGGCGTACGCAAAGAATGAGCAGATTCGATCATCGCTTACCCTCCTGCATATGCTCGACGTCCCCTGCTCGTGAACGCTTCAACGTATACAATACGCTCGAAGAGTACAATTCTTCACCGACCTGCTGCAGCCGTCTTTGATTTCTTCCGAGTACGCGGAGGTGAGGCACTGTCCTCTTCTGCTTCAGATGCCTCCGTCTCCTTCTCGGTCCCTTCTGCATCTTCCTCTGAGACAGATTATCGTAAGAACCCTTATCACAACCCACGACTCCTTTACTTTGTCTCGCCGCTTTACCTTTTCTGATGTGGTTCTTCACATGATGATCAAATGCTTTCTGCCTCACAAACGTGTGCCGACAGCGCGAACATCGAAGGCTCCGTTCCTCAACCTTCCCGGACTCCACGATTGCATCCTCTACGTTGGGTGCGTCAGCGTGTCAATGCGTGCACCTCGTCTTTTATTGCATCATTCGTTTCGGCTGTGTTGTTCGCACCTGGCAGGCCGTCGCAACACGTAACATGCTTCCCTGCTGCTACGTAGATCTTGAAACAATCGGGACACTTGTACTTTCTCCCCGCCGGCGGATGGCTTGATTCTGTACGCAGGTCAGAGGGGCGGTAAGAGTAGGGGTTCAGGGCTGCCGGCGGAGGGCGCTGGCGAGCCGCTAGAAGATGCACCCTCGGTACACCATCTCCTCCTATCGATTCAGCGCCCTCCGCCTGCTTTTCCGAGGAGAGGCGATGCTCTTATCTGCGTCCGCCACGTCAAACTGTGCCTCGTGATCGATCTCGACTAAGGCTTCGGGCCGGCCGACGACGTACCCGTTGAATACTTGGAAGCGGATCCCCTCGCCCCGCCCCTTGACTCGCCGTCCCCCTGCTCTGGATCCTTGCCTGCAGGCAGGTCGGATCTACCGAGCTCGAGCGGGGGTACGAAGTGGGTAGATCGCACCCTTTGGAGCGGTGACCGCGGATGCACCTCCCTCCCTAGCAGATGGCCGTCCCGTCAAAGGCTCTCTACCCTTGCCTGCGCCATAATTAATAGACATAAAACTTGTAGCGGTACATGCACCTATCCGCGGTGCACCTGTCCGAGTCCCCTGAGGGGAGCTCGATGCCCCCTCCGGTTTCACTTCCGCCGACGGCCGTTGAGAAATATTCGACGGGGATGTGCTGCAGCTGAGCGGTGCTGCCGGTCTTGGGCCGCTCGCACTTTTCTTGCTCGCCGACGATGCTGAACTTTTCGATGCCTCTGACGACATGCCTGCGACCATGACCTCCTTGATAAGCATGATCCTTGCACCGGCGCCGGCAAAAGCATATATCAGGTATATCATATGTGCACCACTTCGGGCCGCCAGGGTAGCGATAGGGCTGGATGCCCGCTCTGCCTTCACGAAAATCTTAGGCGGGGTTGACCTGTCCGCAGCTGCTGACCCCGTGCCGCTCCCAATTCTCGCGCTTGGCTGATGTGCTGCCTTCGGCGGTCCTCCTGTTCGTCCACAGTCAGCGTCGGCGCTCTAAGAACATGCGCAAGATCGCACCACCCCTGGCTTCCCGCACGCCCTGTGCTTGGTTGGGCTTCAGGTCCCCAGACGCCCTCTTAACACCGACTGATTCCCCTGCCGCCCGTTTCGGGCCGCCTGCCGAACCCAAGAGTTAGACTTGGACGCTCCACTTTATCAAACCGCAGTCACCTGTGTCGTCCCCTTCCATCCCCGCATCCAAATGAGCGCCGGTGGAGATCGATCCGCTAGGTAAGATGCCCGTCGATGTCGTAGTTCCTGCCGCAGTGTCTGCCGTCTCGCGCGCAGCAGCAGCGATCGATTCATCATCGTACGTACGCTGCGGCAACTTTCCGCCTTCCGTTCGCGCTCCGACGTACGCGCGCCTGTTATCCACGAGGTCCGACGCTGCTTCGTTCTCTGCTAGTTAATATGGATTCATCGATTCCGTCGCCTACCTTAACCTTCCTACCTTCGTCTGTTCCGCCCGTCGACGTCGGCTCCGCGGACGGCGACGTCGGCTCCTCGCGCGGCGTGATCTCAGTCTTCACTGGCGCTTGCGGAATGAAGACCAACTCGTCGATGTCTACCACTGAGAATGCGGTCGTACGAGGGCGCCCTGTATATGCGGTGCGCGCTCGGCGCCGTTGCCCGGGACCGCACCCTCATCATCAGCAGTTGCCGCGCTTCGCCTTTCCTCATCGCGCGCTTCACGTCGACGAGCTCCTGCTTCGGCTGGCCATGGTTAGTCCGAAATCATCGCTCCCATCGTCAGCGTTCTCACCATCATCGACGCCCGGCGTGTCCATGCTGTTCACTGGTTCTTGCGCAACGTCCTGCGCAACTTCTAGATCTGCTCGTCACATGTCAGCCTCGGAACGCCGACGGGCGTCTGCGCCAACACCACCACACACCCGGGAGGACCGTGCCTGAAGCGCTATCCATGCCACGTTCTTCCGCTCGACAGGCTCCCGCTTCCCCTGCCCGCGTGATGAAGACTCAGCCGCGCTCCCCGCTTCTGACCGGTCCTGTTATACACGTACCCCTCAGGGTACGAACGACCGTGCCCGACGGTCGATCGTGTACATAAGCCCTACCCCTCACGAAGCCATTTATCCTATACCTCTCATTATCGAAGTGTCGTATCCACGGGTAACCTTCCGCTTTACCCATCCATCCCTAGTCCCGACCATATATGCCTTCATATTGTCTCAAGTCGATTTACATCTAGTGTTTGGGCAGCCCCCGCAGTGCTGGTGTCTAGAGACTGTGGCCGGTAATTCACCAAAAAAAAAAAAAATACATCTAGTGTTACCCGGGCCCGTTAACCAAACTATATATTAATGGTAATGCAGATCGTGCCGGGTAGCTATAGCCAATAGGTCTAATTACTATTACCCATTTCCCAGGACCTGATTCAGACCCGAGGCTGCACTGCCACGGGGCAGGACTGTTTATTAAGCTAGTGGTTTCTACCACGAATTATCAATCCGCCAATCAGATTGCACCGCATATATATATACATATACAACACGACAATTAACATATCGCCGTGATCGTCATGATCTCCCGAGTCACGTGGTATGTCATATATATCATATACATATGCATCGTCATTATGACGTCATAACATGAAATCCCATACAAAACACTAAAATGCATATATCTCTTCACCAACTCATCATCTTACAAAGATAAAAACAGATTCGGAATCCTCTTAACGAGACCAGCGTGACTATGTAAGTATCATAGGCTCAATAAATCATATGTTTCTAAGCATCTGCCCTAGATTCCCCCTATTACCCTATTATTTAAGTGGACTCAAGGTTGACTCATATTAATCGTAAAAGTAGTAAAAGTATATGGATTTTGTTACGAATTCAATGCAAGGGTTGACTAAGTGGGTTGAGTTGACTCAAATTTCACAGGAAATATTTGGGACCTAAAGTTTTCTAAAAAGGATTTGAAAAAATGTGTCAACTCCCCCCACTTAGTCAACCCTGACCATAAACAGTAAGGATTTGAGCTAACAAGTATCACAAAGTGAACATTTTGAGTCCACTTAGAAGATCCACCTAACAATTTAGAGTCAAATTTACTTGGGAATTCGATTTGTATGAAAAAGTGAGTCCACCCTGACCATATTCAATAAGCATTCCTCTTAATCCCCTTGTTTATATTTACATTGATTAATATTTAATACTAAGTGGACTCATGGTTGATTCATATTAATCGTAAAAGGAGTAAATGTATATAAATATGTGACCATTTCAATGCTAAGGTTGACTAAGTGGGTTGAGTTGACTCAAATTTCAGAGGAAATTTTGAGATCCAAAGAATATTCTATAAAAGATTTCAAAAAATGTGTCAACTCCCCCCACTTAGTCAACCCTGACCATAAACAGTAAGGATTTGAGCTAACATGTATCACAAAGTGAACATATTGAGTCCACTTAGAAGATCCACTTTTGAAATATAAGTTGATTTTGCTTGAAATTTCAAAGTTGATATAAAAGTGAGTCCACCCTGATTGATAATGGTAACAAAGTTGACTAAGTTGACTAAGTTGAGTCATCTTAAGAAATTCAAGGAGACTAAGAGTTCAAAATGTTTATGAAAAGTGAGTCAACTTAGACCACTTATGGTAACAAAGTTAAATATTTAATTGATTTAATCGGAAAAGAACATGATTTAATCGAATTTATTGATATAATTCCGATTAGATTCATTTAGGATTCAATTAAGATTAATCGAAGTTATAGATATAATTCCGATTAACTACAATTAAGATACAATATCGATTAATCGAGTTTATCGATATAACATCGATTAAATTAATTGAAAATGCATTTAAAAATATGAAAATTCATGTGAAAATTCAACGCCGAGGGATTAAAATATGAATATTCATATGTGTAAACTCAAATCAAACGTTTACGCGTCCGAGTGATCAACCGTTGAACGGTCACCGTGGCACGGAGTAATCAAGATCTAGACATCAACTCGCGATCGATCTCGTAATCGAGCGTAAACGACTCTCTGATGCAAATAACACGTACAATATACGTTTTCATATAACTAGGACTGCAGTATACGTATAAGCACTGTATTACGCAGTCGGCCGCGGACCTCCGGAAAGCATCAATTGATATCTACAGCTGAAAAAAAAATTAAATTTGTGATCTATGACTCGGCAATCTATATTGCAACTGTTGTAGCGCCGGATCTGGAATGTGAAAGCCGATCATGACGTCTGCCTCCTCGATCATGATCTTATGGAATGACGTAACATATATATATAGCTGGCTACAATAATGATAAGTTAAGCTGTAGGCAAAATTGCGAATGAAATCATATGAAACGCGTGGAGCGTTAGGCCTATTTACATCTACCGCTACAAATGGATAATTATATAAGTATACTAGTACATTGCAATTGCGAGAACGTGAATTACTATAGTACAAGCTCATCTGCCTGATCATGATCACTCATGATCAGCTCCAAGGGACCGGAACGTATCGAAGCATGCAACGCAACGCTGCGCAGATCTCGAACTGCACGCGCGGAAATGGAGAGTTAGAGGCGTCGACGTCGCGATCGCGCTCGAGCTCGTTCTCGTTACATGGCGGCTCGAGGTCACGAACCAGCCGCGCGGCGCCGATGTCAGTGGGGCTCGCGATCGCGATCGCGATCAGAAGCCGAGGAAGGCCGGCGGGGCCCGCGGGTGGGGGCAGGCCTGCCGCTGCCCGCCCCGCTCGGAGGCGCGGTCGCCGTCGGCGTCAGGAACGGCGGCCGCGGCGGGGACCGGATGCTGGGGCGCCGGCGCGCCGACGTCGGCCGCCGTCGACGTCGACGTCGACGTCGCGGCGAGGTACGATTGAAGGTACCTGCGCACGAAGGCACGTCGATCGCAAGGGTGGCCATGGATAAAATTCTTATATGCATCCACAATGTTGATTCCATTCACTACAGCCCATCAATATCCCGCGGCTGGCGAGGTCGGGTGCCAGAAACGTATATATTGTAATGATATATAATAATTTAGATAATTAGAGCGCACGTGGTGATGTCGTCCATCTGTACGCCGCCGCACTTCGGCTTCCCCTTGCCCGACTGAAGCCCTTCCTCCCCGTCCGCATCGCTCTCCTCGCCCTCCCAGTCCTCCCGCCGGCCGTCTGCCGCCGCGGCGCGCATCTCGTTCAGACGCTGCTGGATCGGCTGCACCAGCAGCTTCCGGATTGTCCCCGTCACGTCTCGGACTGCGGGGGGTTGTAATTAGGCGCGCCGGCGACGTCGACGCGAGATAAGGCGGGTGCAAGGAAATGCGGGGTTGAGGCGCCGAGCGACCGGCAGCGCCAGGCGGACGCACTGGAGGTGTCCGGCTTGGAGTAGAGGACGGAGCGGGTCTCGCGGAGGCGCGCGGCGACGCGGGCGATGGCGGCGTGGTCGAAGCCCGGCACGCGGTTCTGCACGACGACGTCCGCCTGCTCGATCCACCGGACGACGGAGCGGAGCTTGCGCTGGGGCCAGCGGGTGATGCCGTGCGAGCGGCAGATCTTCTTCAGGACGGTCACGCAGACGCCGAGGCGCCTGGCCACGTCCTGGATCGGGTGCTCGAAGTTGGCCACCAGCTCCTCCCGCGTCACACGCGACCCCGACGGCGGCATTGCCTGCGGCACACGGTTTCCGAGTTAGAGTCGGCGTGGGTCGATGTTGCCCTTATTATAATTATTATATGCGAGCTCGAGCGAGACACAGGACGCGTGGCGCACGGCGGCGGGGTCGCTTGCGCTGCCGGGGAGCCCCCTCTCCGCCTCCATCTGCCGCTGCAGCTTCGAGCGCTGCGGAATCAGACCGCGGCTGTGTCAGCCCCGCGAAGACTGGCGCGGATCTCGAGTTCGGGCCGGGGCGCGCGCGCGTGCCTGCTCGTCTGCGAGGCGGCGGAGGAGGCCCTCGTCGAGCTCGAAGGGGAGGGCCCCCTTGTACACGGGCCTCGGCCCCGCCGGCCCCGCCGGCCCCGCCGGCCCCTCTCGAGCCCGCTCGCGGCCGCCCTCCGCCCCGCACGCTGCGGCTGCGCATGCGGGGGGAAGCGAGCTGCACTGGGCCGGCCACGGGTCGGAGGGCGGAACTCCGGGCGACGGGGGATCCGGGGCGCGGCGGAAGGGGCCCGAAGGAGGGTCGATAGAGAGGTGGGGGGTTACGGGACTGGCCGTGTGCATACGCGTGGCGCTGGATTCGGAGTGCAAGTCGACGCTCGGCGGGCTGCGGCTGGTGGCGGAGGCCGTCGAAGTCGACGGCGCGCGGTCGCGGCCGCGGTCGCCCGCGTCGTGGCCGAGCTCGAGGTGATCATGAAGGCTGCCACCGATCGCGCCGTCGCTGCCACGAGCGGCCGCGGCCGCAGCCCCGGACCCGGGCGCCGGCGCAGCCGTCGCTTGAACATGCGCTAGTTGTAGACTCTCGCTGAACGCATTCGCGAAAGCGACAGATTGCGGCTTGAAATGGAAGCCATGGCCACCGCCGTTGCTGTAACGAGCACCCGTAAGAGAAATGTGAATGAATTTCATTGCAAATTGGGTGATTCTATTTATAAACCGATTCCCAGTTTGTTAATTTGTGAAATGGGCTTACGTGGAGAACTTCGAAAAGCCGAAGTTCGAATTCGACGTACTAGGCGAAAGGCCTAGGCCCAGCTGCAGCGCGCCCAGGCGCGAGGCAGCGCCGTCGCCGCCAACATGTACAGTCTCGTCGCCAACAATTGCAAGCGGAGTCGACGTCTCATGATCACTGGAGGGTGGATGCGAGGTCGGGTTTGCGGAGAGCGCAGAAGGAGATCGCGGGCTTGAAGCTGAGTTGCATTTGCGCGGGCGGACGAGCCAGGGGGGCAGGAACTTGCCGTCGGTGCCTGCGACGATTGCCAGCGGCGGGGGCGCAAAGTCATGATCAAATATGTGTTAATTATAAGAAGTTAAAATTATATGAATGCATGCTGCCAGGCGTAGGAGCATGCGTAGGAGGTCTAGAGACCCCTACGCGTACGTATACGTATATATGCATATATATGCCCACGCGCCCGGATCGATATATATCCTTACACATGCATATGCGCGTGCTAACGTCGCTCAATATTACTTGCAAATTAAATGAATTTTATGGTATGGATGAGCACGTATCTGTATGCATATTAAGGTGCGCGTTTTCAGGAACACCGTTCGCAATTATTCATGACGATCATCATCACTTGAACTCGAGCTCACCGTACTTCTGGATGCGCTCGAGGTAGGTCGGGTTCACGGATTTTGGAGGAAGGTGGATCCGGAGGCTCGGCAGCGGAAAATGGCCGTCGGCGTCGTTGCAAGTCGCGTTAGCTTCCGAAAGGTCGGAGTCGGAGCTCCGGATCCCCACCGCCGGCGGTTGCAATTCACCAGGTTTGTGCTGGACGCCAGTGCCATGCGCATGCGCATGCGTGCCGCGTGCGCGCGCGTCCTGCGCATGCAGGATATCGATTCGATTTAGGCGAACAGGTTGAGCTTGAAGCCGATCTAGAGATCTAGAAGGCCGCATGTACACGTGGAGGGCCGGGGCAATCATCGAATGCAGACCTCGCGGTCGAGCTCGGAGGAAGCGGGTACCGGTCGCGAGCGCTTGTCGGCGAGAGAGCGGACGAAGTTCGCATCAGCCTCCTGCAGCTGCTTTCGCTTCAGATTTGCGCTCAGGCTAGCGCTGCTCCGGGTGGCGGCGACCGCCGAGGGCGATATGGAGCGGGGCGAGTCGAGCGCGTCGGAGCGGGGCGACTCGATCGAGAGGGGCTGGCCACGGGTGTCGATATCCGGGACGGCCAACGGGCGGCCGCGGCCGCGGGAGCTCCAGAGGGGGGGCGAGGCACCCTCCGGATCCGGGTCCGGCACGACGGCTGACCCGGAGCGTCCCGCAACATTGATGAAACTGCCAGATGCCGAGATGAGGCGGCGACTGGTGCTGTCGTCGCAATCGGAGCCGGCCATGGCCATAGCCATCGACATGGGGCTGAGGACATCGATGCAGCTGGGGTCGTCCTGGATGTGGGCAGCGCCGGCCCAGTCAGCGACGCGAACAGGCACCGCCAAGTACAGAAACCCGTCCTGCGTGAAGGCCGGGGGCATCTCAACGCTGGCCGTCGCCGCGCTCGCCTTCGGGCCGGATGTCTCGAACTCGAACGGGACTTCGGACGCGTACGCGTGCCCTAGGCTGCCAATTGCAGCTGCAGCCGAAGAGCCGTCGATGAAATTCTGCGCCGGGCGATATTCCTTCTTAAATGTGAGACGCGACCGACATCGATGTCGATTCTGGGATCCGAAAATATATATACGCATACACTCGTGCGCATGCACGCACCGCGAAAGAGAAGTCGCTGCTGGCGATCGCTACTGGCTGGTCGTGACGAAGGGCCGCGGCGGTCGCCGGCAGTTCGACGTGGAGCTCGAGGCTGGATCCCGAGAAGGCGCCGGCAGGCCCGAAGCTCAGCTCACCCCCGACCTGGCCGCAGTCGAGAGGCCTAGGGCACGGCCCAGCGCGGTGCGTGTTGCTGCCCGGCGATCCCGTTCCGCCAGAGGCGGCCCCCCGGCTGGTCGTCGACGTCGGCGACAGGGCAAGGTAAGAGAGGGGCTCGCGACCGGCGTCGGAGAGCGCCCGCGCCGAGATTGGAGGCTCCGGCAGCGGGTCTAGCGAAAGCCCGCGCGGGCGGTCCACCTCATGATCAACGTGGACCCCGCCATGGACGGAGCTCGAGCTCCCCCGAAATGCCTCCAGCTCCAGAACCACATGCATTGGGGACGCCTGGTCATGACACGCTGCTGCGGCTACACCACCATATGCATATGCGTTGCGATTGTGCGAAAGCGTGAATCCGCGCGTGTGCGTATACACATGCGCGTACGTAAAGAGATATAGATACGCGTACGCTTTAAGGCTTGCTACTTATTACTTCTACGCCGCGGCCGATATAAATACGTGCATGCATATCATAGTATGTACATGTGCGCACGCAGGCCGGGAACGCTCATGATCAGCGGGCTGACAGCGGCTCAGCGGCTGGCGTTTCAGATCGGAACCTACTATATATGCTTGTATGTACGTAATATGCGCGTACGTATACGCAGTGCTACGTATACGCTGTGATTACGCACTGCGCATGCATAGATGCGGCGCCGGCATACGCGTACGTATATACTGGTATACGGCGGCTACTTCGCCGAGCGCTAGCCTAGTATGATCATCATCATCGGATGATCATGCCATGATGATCACCGCACAGGTTTAAAGAACAAATTTTCCCCAGTGGGCCCCACTGTGGCACTGCCGGCCGGCCGCCGGCGTCCGACGGTCTCGAGCTCAGAGCCTGAGAGTCTGCCGCCACCGTGCGGCGTGGCACACTGTGTGACAGACTCCCGGTCCCCCGCATGCGCGCACTGCGGCAGTCACTGACAGTGACTCAGTGAGTACTACCGTACTACTACGGTACGCATCGCGGTACGCATTTTGGTTCTGCGTGTAGCTCCCATACCACATTAGATCTAGAGTCATTAGAGTCTAGTTGCCAGTACTAGTAGTAGTTGTCAGCCTGGCAGTAGTTGTCAGCCTGGCGACGCGACTCTTCGGTTTCGCGCTCCCCCAAAAAAATTCTTTGATAAATAGACTCTGTGAACTCGTCTATCCGCCCCTAACTTAGTAAGTTTGTCGTCGCCTAACTTTGTGGATTGACAGAACTAGTTGCCAGTACTAGTAGTAGTTGTCAGCCTGGCACTGCGGCAGTCGTTGTCAGCCTGGCGACGCGAGTCTTCGGTTTCGCGCCCTCCCCCCAAAAAATTCTAGATGCCATCATTGCAATGATGCCGATTTGAAGAGTTGTCACGGAGTCATGATTTCGATTCATGAATCATCATCACCATTCACGAATCGCCGCCGATTCGCCGCGCCGGCGCCGGCCGGATAATTATATAATAGCGGCGCATATGCATGATCAGTGATAATAGATTACGCTGTAAAGCGTGATCAGTTTCTCGCCGCCGGAGCGCGCTGCCGGGGCCGCGCCCTTACCTCTGGGGTACAGCCTGCGCGCGGCCGCCCACAGTACCCCCACTTTCTTTTCGGCTTCGCGTTAGTTGCAGCTTCGCGGAGCTGCAGCCATCGCCAGCATCACAGACGTAGCTAGTGGGAGTCGGGTGAACGAATGGCGTTCGAATTCCACTGGCCTCAGGGCCTGTCGACGGTGCATGATCGATATCGCAAGAGCATATATATGCATGCGGTTGGGGCGCGCGGGCCTGGCGGGGCCGCCTTCGGCAATCCAGCTCCCGCGCCTCGCCTGCGCTCAGCGCCGCGCACTGCTGACTGGCGCAGCTAGTTAGCGCCAGCCAGCTCGAATACACTGTGACAAGGACGACCGTCAGCTTTCCATAGGCGCCTAGTTAGGCAACCATATGGCCCTTCCGAAGTTCCCATCAACCTTCTTCATAGCTTCATAGGTAGCTCCCATACCACATTAGATGTAGAGTCATTAGAGTCTAGTTGCCAGTACTAGTAGTAGTTGTCAGCCTGGCAGTAGTTGTCAGCCTGGCGACGCGACTCTTCGGTTTCGCGCTCCCCCAAAAAAATTCTTTGATAAATAGACTCTGTGAACTCGTCTATCCGCCCCTAACTTAGTAAGTTTGTCGTCGCCTAACTTTGTGGATTGACAGAACTAGTTGCCAGTACTAGTAGTAGTTGTCAGCCTGGCACTGCGGCAGTCGTTGTCAGCCTGGCGACGCGAGTCTTCGGTTTCGCGCCCTCCCCCAAAAAATTCTAGATGCCATCATTGCAATGATGCCGATTTGAAGAGTTGTCACGGAGTCATGATTTCGATTCATGAATCATCATCACCATTCACGAATCGCCGCCGATTCGCCGCGCCGGCGCCGGCCGGATAATTATATAATAGCGGCGCATATGCATGATCAGTGATAATAGATTACGCTGTAAAGCGTGATCAGTTTCTCGCCGCCGGAGCGCGCTGCCGGGGCCGCGCCCTTACCTCTGGGGTACAGCCTGCGCGCGGCCGCCCACAGTACCCCCACTTTCTTTTCGGCTTCGCGTTAGTTGCAGCTTCGCGGAGCTGCAGCCATCGCCAGCATCACAGACGTAGCTAGTGGGAGTCGGGTGAACGAATGGCGTTCGAATTCCACTGGCCTCAGGGCCTGTCGACGGTGCATGATCGATATCGCAAGAGCATATATATGCATGCGGTTGGGGGCGCGCGGGCCTGGCGGGGCCGCCTTCGGCAATCCAGCTCCCGCGCCTCGCCTGCGCTCAGCGCCGCGCACTGCTGACTGGCGCAGCTAGTTAGCGCCAGCCAGCTCGAATACACTGTGACAAGGACGACCGTCAGCTTTCCATAGGCGCCTAGTTAGGCAACCATATGGCCCTTCCGAAGTTCCCATCAACCTTCTTCATAGCTTCATAGGTAGCTCCCATACCACATTAGATGTAGAGTCATTAGAGTCTAGTTGCCAGTACTAGTAGTAGTTGTCAGCAGTGATGTTATTCCGAATTAACCGAAAAACTGCCCATTCCAGGAATAATTCCTGGAATATTCCTAGTAAGATTCCGAATTCTTTATTGTTTCTAGAAACCCTTCCCTCATACACGCATACCGCACCCCACGCCGGCCCAGCCCCGCCCTGCCCGCCCCTCCCCGCTTTGCGAGACCACCGTCGGCACTGTATGAACTGTCAAGCATTAGATATTGAAGCATATTCATGCGTTCGAAGGTGCAGCAGTGAGCTCGAGCTGTCGTCGTCGACGTCATCGGGCAGACCGCTTGCGGAGGCGACTCCGACGGGCCAGCTGAGCCCTCGTTCTCACCAGACATCGATTTGCGATGCGGGCGCGCTCTGCTGGATGCTGTGTGCTGCGTTCTGGCGAAAAATCCCATGCACGAACAAGTACCCCCCCTTATTCGGAACAATTCCTGAAAGAACGGCGTTCCCAGCACCATTCCAGGAATCATTCTAGGAATTATTCCAGGAATAGAATTAAAAAATGTTTCTAGAAAGAATGCCATCACTGGTTGTCAGCCTGGCAGTAGTTGTCAGCCTGGCGACGCGACTCTTCGGTTTCGCGCTCCCCCAAAAAAATTCTATGATAAATAGACTCTGTGAACTCGTCTATCCGCCCCTAACTTAGTAAGTTTGTCGTCGCCTAACTTGGTGGATTGACAGAAATAGTTGCCAGTACTAGTAGTAGTTGTCAGCCTGGCACGCTACGAGTTATGGCTCTATGGCGCAGTTTCCGCCATACAAACTTTTTCCGAGTCAAGTCGATTGACTAAACTCGGCCGAGTTTTTAGACTGGGAACACCTTCCAAGTCAAATTAGTACTGCGCTGGGACCGGCGAGGTCCCCGTACTAATTCGACTTGAAAATGCCAGTGTTTTCCGATTGGGCACGTGCCGGTATATTTCACATGCTATATGTCGGATAGGAAGTATTCCCACCCGATTGGGCGCCCGCGCGGTCCAGCGCGGGGCCGGCTCCCTGTGCTGCAGCAGCTGTACTGTAGGACGGCTTAAATTGCCGTGGTGAAAAATTGCCGAATTCGCCCAAACCGGCATTGCCGTGGTGATAAATTGCCGAATCCAGACATTCGCTCTATGGGGGCCTCGGGAACTCTCTACCCCCAGCAACATTGCCGTCCCTTTAAATTGCCGAATTCGGCCTCTCGGCAATTTACGGCAAAATAAAACGACAGCTAAAAAAGCCGTCCTACAGTAGATGCAGGCTGGTGTATTCTCTGTGTACCCGGAAGACTACTGACACTGTACCCCTAAGACAGGTAGAGGCAGGCCAGCGTAGGCTACCGCGAGGTAAGCCTACAGGAAGAGACTATGCTAAGGCACTCTAGACTGCGTCAGGCACCAACTAGCTCTAGTCGCTAAGTCACCGCAAGGCCAGGGAATCGAGCCATGCGACCGTCGGACAACTCCTCTTCCGCTGACGTCGCGTCCGCGCGACCGTCGGACGTAGCCAGTCAAACCGTGACTCGGGTCGGCATAGCCGCAAGAGGGCGTCCCCAACACCGCCGATGGGTGCGCCGCTCGAGGGCACCGACAGGCCCCAAGACGAGGAACCTGATCATGAGCCACGTGCACGGCCCGGGGGGCAGGAATGCAGACAGCTGCAGGCCAGGTAGAAGGCCAGGTAGATCCCGTCCAGGTCGATCCCGTCCAGGTCGTCCGATCCAGGTCGTGTGCAAGGCAAGGCAGGGTGATGATGAGCATGCATATGCGTGCGTGCGATAAAGCTCGAAATGGCAGAAAAGCATAAAAATCGCAGAAAGTGATACTGGCCCGAAACTCGCTCCGTACGGCGAGCACCGCAGGAGAGGGGCACGGATGGGAAGTTTCACCGCCTCGGAAGAAAACAACGAGGAGGTATCCGGGCCACCCATCAGGCCCAACGAAAGAGCGGGGCACGATAGAGTGAGCCGCCGACTACACGCTCTGGGGCCGTGCACCAACGAAGCCCCACTCTACCACTCCTCTGAGCTCTATGGCCAACGCTCCAGAAAAGGAAACGAAAGCCGTCAAGGAGCCAACACGCCACCGACCCACACTTGGCCCGACAAGACAGCGCAAGTGTGATCGGCCGACGTCTCCGAGAGACTCAGTGGGGGTGAGCGGCAGCCAGCGGCGCCGGTCATGAAGAGGGCCGTCTTGCGAGAGCATGGTGAGGCGGCCCGCCGCCTCGAGCGCCCGCAGAGCCACGCGGCTGTCGCGCTGCCCGCTCCCGGCGCGCATCTGGTAGACAAGGTCTTGAATTTCGATATCCGCGAGGCCGGCGTACCGCCAGAGGAAGAGGCGACGATAAGCCTGTGGGAGGTCTTCTCTGCTCTTCAGCTGCAGCGACCTGTGTATGCAATATAACCTCAGAAAGCTGAACGCCAACCTGGCAACTGAAGACTGCGCACGCACTGCAGCCGCTGAATTGGGAGTGCTCTGCATGGCGGTGAATACGTAAGTTAGCCGCTGCATTGTTGCGAGCGTACGCGGCCGCCGGGCGTGCAGAAGCCCCAAAACCAGCTCACTTGGACACACAAGCGCGCGCTTTGCGGATCGCGAACTGAAGGCTGGGCACGCATTGCTGTGTTCGAAGTCCCCTGCGTGCACTAGTAAAACTTTGAAAAGGGGTCCGAACTGATCTAATTACGACTGAACTGAGACCTAATATATTTGATCGGCCACCGATCTAATTCCGACCATAAAATGGGGACATGGACTGAATTGCGATCGAACTGCGATCTAATTCAGATAGGTCTCAGTTAGATCGCAATTTGATCGCCGCTGCCCGCGGCCGGGGGCTACCCCGCGCTCCCCCGCCGCCCCGGCCCGCCCCCGCCCCTCCACCCAGCAATCAGATTACTCGCATTATACAGCCATCTAGGTGGCTAGCTAGCTAGCTAGCTAAGGGGTGGAGATATAAAGCTTAAGGGAGAGCTGGAGGGCGGCGGTCGCCAATGCGAATCCACATCGAACGTCGCAGCTTGTGCTGCCAGTCGCCCGCATGCGAGATCTGGGGCCGCGAGTCGGCAAGGGCGAGCGGGCCTCGGCCGGGATCGGGCGCCGGCGAGCGGCCGGCCGGGAGGAGCGCGTACCTTCATCGAGGATCGCGAGGCGAAGTCGCGCGGGGCTGCACGCCTCGAGGCAGGCAAAGATCTGGGGCCGCGAGTCAGAGAGGGCGAGCGGGCCCCGGTGGGGATCCGGCGCCGGCGAGCGGCCGGCCGGGAGGAGAGCGTACCTTCATCGAGGATCGCGAGGCGAAGTCGCGCGGGGCTGCACGCCTCGAGGCAGGCAAAGATCTGGGGCCGCGAGTCAGAGAGGGCGAGCGGGCCCCGGTGGGGATCCGGCGCCGGCGAGCGGCCGGCCAGGAGGAGAGCGTACCTTCATCGAGAATCGCGAGCCGAAGTCGCGCGGGGCTGCACGCCTCGAGGCAGGCAAAGATCTGGGGCCGCGAGTCAGAGAGGGCGAGCGGGCCCCGGTGGGGATCCGGCGCCGGCGAGCGGCCGGCCGGGAGGAGAGCGTACCTTCATCGAGGATCGCGAGGCGAAGTCGCGCGGGGCTGCACGCCTCGAGGCAGGCAAAGATCTGGGGCCGCGAGTCAGAGAGGGCGAGCGGGCCCCGGCCGGGATCCGGCGCCGGCGAGCGGCCGGCCGGGAGGAGAGCGTACCTTCATCGAGAATCGTGAGGCGAAGTCGCGCGGGGCTGCACGCCTCGAGGCAGGCAAAGATCTGGGGTCGCGAGTCAGAGACCACGGTAGCGAGAGCACTGGCCCGTCAAGCACTCCTGCGTGAGGAGATTAGCACGAATAGCCCACAGAGCGACCGCAGCGCGTCCGAGAGCACGAGTTTAGCCGCGTTCCGCGGATTGGACCTGGCGGGCTGCGGACAATGCCGTTCGGGGCTCCGGGCGGAAGCTGCCCGCTTCCTAGAGCTTCCTGATCAGCAACGAGTGTGCCGAGAGGCCGGCAGCTCGCGGGAGGCGGGCCTCGGACCTGATTCGACGAAGTCCGCTCGCAGCCCGCTCTCGCTGCCGATCTGCACGCGTACGAGTTGCGCACAACACTAGAGAGATCGCTGCTGCACGCTCCGCTCGCCCGCGGGTGCCGCAAGGCAGAAGCGGGCTGCGTGGGCTTCGATATTTGCGGTTTGTGTACCCCAACCAAAACCGGTACCCCAGCGGGAAGACCTCGCTCGTAGCTAGAGGTATGCAAGACAAGCGGCGAGCGCAGCTTTGCACTGGAGACACTAGCTATGACGAGTGGAGAGCGCCGCCGTCGCCGCAGCCGCCGTAGGCGACGTCGCCCAGATAAGTGCGGCATCGCGGCAGGCCGCTCGCGCCCAGAAGCGCACCGAGAGCTACGTGGGATGCTTGGTGCGCTGGATCGGTCCCCGAGAGCTCCCGTTGCGTTCTCCAGCTGCGCCGACCTCGGGAGAACTTGCTCATCCGGGCCCAGGCTCGGCGCAGCTCCCCGCTTTACATCACAGGGATTTTGCGTCGATGTAAGAATGCCAGTTGCATGCTCTCAGCCTGATCCGACGCGATCCCGTGCAGGCCTGCCGGTGTCGTGCGGATTCCTTGCAGCCTCGAGAGCGCCTGGCTGCAGCGCGCACGCTGAACGCTCTACAACCGCTCTCCGGTCGATCCCGTTGCAGGCGAGCCGCGCCCGCTGCCGCGCCGCGCCCGAGCGCCGACCCCCGCCGCAGTTTCAAGGCCGTGCGGCCGCACCCGTGCGCTCCCGCCCAATCGCTGCGCATTGCCGTGATCCTCGCCTCAGATGCTCGTGAAACGACCGCACGGGAGCGGGTCCTCCGCCGCTCCTCCCCCGCTCGCCGGCGGCTTCCTCGGCTACGCGACCTCGACGTCGCCGAGCTCGCCCAGGTCCGCGGGGTCCTTAGGGGAGGGAGACCCGACTTTCGGCCGACCGCGTAGGCTTATAAAACACTTCAATACGAGTTAAATGATCCTACTCTCGGGTCCGCCGGGCCGGCAGCTCACTTTTAGAGAACACTGCCTGGGAGCGTTGCCGGGATCCGGAGCGGGTCCTCCGCCGCTCCTCCCCCCTCGCTGGCGGCTGTTTTCTTTCCCCTCGCACTAGTCTGCATCTAATCTCAATTTATCACTTTTCAGATTTTGCAGGCGAGCTCTCCACGCGAAGCGACGTCGACAGCGGAGCTCCGCGCTTTTTTGGTGCGCGCTCGCCAGGCCACGGCGCCGCTCTTAAGCTTTATAAATGATCTGAGATGACTCTTCAATACGCGCTGCTGCACACCTTCAGATCACCCCCATCCGAACACCCCTCGTCTGACCTTATTCTGACATTATCTCCTAGGACGGGCTTCTCGGCCCGGCGGCAGCGGCGGGCAGCTCCGCGCGGCTCCCCGTGCGCGCATTGTCACGGCCCATCCCCACGCCGAGCGCGGCGTCTAACGCCGCGGCCTGCGAGGAGCGCGGGCCCGGAATATCTCCTGGAGAACCCTCTGCCCATGAGCTCTAGCTCTAGCATGAGCATGAGCTCTAGATCTATAGCTAGGGGCGGGGCGGGGGGGCCGGGGCCGGGCGGGCTAGCGCTCGCCTAAGGCTAGCGCTATAGCGCTATAGCGAGCTATAGCTCTAATTAATTATAAGCTTAAGGGACGCCTAGGGCTAAGCTATAAGCTATAGGCGGCGCAAGCTCCGACCTAACTCCGACCTAATTGCAATTAGATCCGTATTAGATCGCCGGGCCGACTGAACTGCGATCGAATATATTAGGTCGCAATTAGGTCGCAATTCGATCAGTTCGGACCCCTTTTTACTAGTGGTGGCGGTGAATACGTGCGTTAGCTGCTGCGTTTTTGCGAGCGCGCGCGCGGCTCCATGGAAACTGCACGAACTCGAGCGCTGCGACCGTGCTGCCGGACATGACGAAACAAGCTCTGGCGCCAGCAGATGCGTTCACGGGCTCCGTCCGGACAATGTAAACAAATGCCGCCCGTGCACGACGATGAGAGCGTGCAGTGCGACGGCAGGAAATCTCGCCCGAGGACAAGGTCCAATGCAGCTGTCCGTCCCATCTCGTCTGAAATTCGCCAAGGGAAGGTCTTTCCCTGAGCTACTGCTGAATAAGGGAACTCCCGGCTGTTGCAAACACTGCTGAAGCTTAAGCTGCAGTGCAGCCAGCTGGCCTGTTAGCTGGATCCGTAACGACCGGAAAGCGGCGTGCAGCGGCGCGTCCGGAGGCAATGCCCAGGCCGTGTGACAGCTTAGTACAGGCGCCGGGTGCGCACGCACGTGCACGCGGCGCAACACAATGCGCACGCGGGGTGCCGAATGAGCGGACAAGCGCCACTGCGGCCACGTCGTGCGCAGCACACTAGCTAGTCGACGTCTGCTGTCCGGGTGCCGATCGCAACAAGAGCGCCGAGCGCCCGGCCCGGCCGGCGTGCTCGGCCGGCACACGCGGTTCTGCAATATAAGCTCGATATAAGCTCGATATAAGCGCAGCAAGAGAGTACGGTCTAGATCTGGCCGGCCGGGTGTGCTCGTCTGCGATCAGCTGCAGCGGCGCAGGCAGCAACGCAAGCAGTTTGCAGGCGGAAATCTAGAGGAAACGTTGACAGGTAGAGAGAAGTGGTTGCATGCAGAACCGCGCAACGAAGAGCAAGGCGTACGCGACGCACTGCGAGGAAGCCGAAATCTAGAGGAGACAGCTAGGGAGAACTGGTTCCATGCAGAACCGCGCAAGGAATTCGAAGACCGGAGTTAGAGAGAAGGTAGTTTTCCCCTCGAAAACCACTTTTTCCCCTCGAACTAGACGCTCGAAAGTCGAGAGCTGACCGGTCCACCGAGCCAATCGGAAGGCGAATAACCAACATTTTTGTTGCAAACTGGACCTCGAAAACGGCCTCATAGAAAAATTTTGGCTGAAGCGAGGGAACGGGAAGCAAGGGGGGAAGACCTTCGGTCTTCTTTCCCCCCTTGCAATTTCGAGGCCGATTGAACGCAGTAATTTGGTAGCGCAGTAAAGCGCATACCGACGCAGAAATTTTAGAACGCAGTAATTTGTGCCGCAGTAAATAAGTATTACACGGTAGCTCTTCAGTTCGCGATAATCCGATCATGATCAAGCCCATGTATTGGGCTCATGATCACAGATGTCAGACGAAGGACTGGAGGCGCGCACTGGGCGCGGCGGGAGCCGCCCACCGCCCGGGGGCGCGCTGAGCGTGCACGCCGCCCCTCGGGAGGAACCGGCGTCCCGCGCCCTCCGCCGACCCCTCTCCGAGCGTCACCTCCGCCGCCTCCGTGCCCGCGGCGGCGCCGGCGGCGAGGGGCCGGTACGCTGCCGCCGCGCGGCCGCCCGTCTCGAGCCCCTCGGATGGGTACCCGCGGCCGGTCGCAGCAGCCACAGGCCCCCTGCAGCCGCGGCAAGCAGCGAAGCGATCCACCTGCAGCCGCCGGCGTACCGCATCGCTTCCAAGATGTCGGGATGTTCGTAAATAGGGGGCGCGACGCACCAGAGACCAAAAACGAGGGGTACAGCGGCCTGTCCAGCGACGAGAGAGGAGCACGTCTGCACGGGGGGTGGGTGTGGGGGGGAGGGGGGGGGAAGGGGGGGGCGTAGGGGGAAGGGCGCAGGACTCTTAGGACGGCGTAAGCTTAATTTTTATAAGGCGCCTCGGGAGGGCGGGTGCATATGGCTCACAGGGGGGAAGGAAGCGGAGGGGTACCACCAGCCGTACTCCGATGCTATGACCCCCAGAGGGGAGATGGCAAGCCCCAGGTACATGCATGCGCCTGCTCGCGATCGGGGGTACCCAAACGTGAAACGATCGCGCCGGGGGTACGAATCCAGGACGAAAACAGCGGACGAAGGGCGGAGATCTTGGGCGCGTAGAAGGGGCGCACGAGCAGTACCCCGAGGAGCTCTCCGGCCAGGAAGGTAGCCTGGCCGGTAGCGGTCGGAGAGAATGGTTGGCAGGGGGTACAGGATCCTGGGCGTGAGGGGGTAGAGACCCAGGCACCTGGAAACAGGCGAGGGGTACGGGGTGGTCCCGCAGGATGGAATCCCCGACGGCCCAGCTGCAGGGGTGCGGATGAGGCCCGGGGGGGTGAGGCGGGCCGCAACAAGCCCCACCTCATGGCGAGGGCGAGCCGGAGCCGCTCGTAGAAAGCGGAGCGGCGCGAGAAGAGGTGCACTGAAAGGGGCCCGGGTGAGGGCCCTAGGAGGCCCCGCGGGGCGTGGGGGGCAGGGGGGGGAGGGGGGGAGGGGGGGTGGGGTGGGGGGGGCGGGAGGCGCGACCCCCGCGCGCCATTGATCATCACGGCGGCGGTGTTGTCGTTCCCCCAGTAGAAGAGGTGGTACCCGTAGTTCATCAGGCGGCCCTCCACCGCGACCAGGCTGGGGGCGCGTCGGTGGCGATGTCGTTGCGAGGGGGCGCGCCAGACGCGGGCCGAACCGGAGGCAGAAGAGGACGAAGGGTACGGCGACGAGGGGGCCCACGAAGACGTGCTGGGGGCCCCGGCTCAGAAGGGGGCGCCCGCGGCTGCCGGCAGGTGGATCTCGGTGCGGGAGCGGGCGGACCGGCCAGTGGGCGCCGCGCCAGCAGGAGACGGCGGGCGTGAACTGTCCCTCCACGCAGCTGAACGCCTGGGCCACCTGGGGGGGCGAACGACGCGACCCCGCGGCGCGCCGCCGTCAGCGGTGCTTCGCCGGGGGGGACGGCAGCACCCCGCGCCGGGGGTACGCGCGCCTGCTCGACCGCGTCCGCCGAGAGGATCATCGACACGAACCAGAGGCCGCCCTGCACCCCCAGACGTCGACGTGAGCGGGCCGGGGGCGGGGAGGGCGGACGGGCCGGGGAGGCCTAGGGGAGCGGGCCTCGAGGGCCGCGCGGAGGAAGGCGCCGAGGCGGTCCTTCGTCGAGCGCTTGAGGACGAGGCCGTAGAGGCCCTGTGCCCCCCCGATCAGGTCCCGCACCCGCGAGCGGAGGCGGAAGGGGGTACGCGCACCTTGAAGCAGGCCAGCATGACGCCGACAAAGGAGACCATGAAGCCGACAGCGAGCCTGGGGGTACGGGGTTTTCGGAGGGAACGAACGGGGGCCGGGGTGCAGGGCCGATCGCGCCGCGCACGCGCACCAGTAGGGGACGACGGAGGAGCTGTACCCCTTCGTGGTGATCCCCGAGACGGGGCCTGGGGGGCGGGCGCCGGTTCAGGGGCGGGGGCGACGGCAGGGCTCGAGCTGAAAGAGGGGCAAGAAGCTAGCCGGGCGCCACGTAAATACAACTCAAGTGCTCGGAGGCGTCGCCCCAGGGTTGACGCTGCAGCGCTTTGCTGTGCGGCCGGGGGATAGGAGCAGCCGGCCGAGCCCGGTGCGCATGCCCTAGAGCCCGGGAGAAGGGCGCTGGCGGAGAGGGCAGGTGCGTGGAGGCCGGCGCGGGGGCGGGGCGGACCCAGGGCGGGCTCGACGAAGCGAGCGAAGAGGGCGCCGGTCACGGGGCACACCAGCCCCCGCCGGTAGTTGTACGTCTGCCGCCAGGGGCTGTCGGAGGGCGGCGAGGGGAGGGGCCCGGGGAGGGCGGAGCGGGGGGCTACAGGGACGATCACGAGGGGGCAAGCGCACATCGAGGTTCTCTACGACGGATTTGAGCATCTGGACGTGCTCCCTGCGCCCCGGGGGGAGGGGGGTGCGCGTGAGCGTGGAGGGTGGGAGCGACCCGGGGGGTACAGCGCACGCGAGAAGGACGACGAAGTAGAGGACGAGGGTCAGGGGGGGCACCGGCGACGGGGGTACCAGCTCCACCTCCCGCACGGCGGGCGCGGCGGCAGCGGCGCCCTCCGGCATTCCCGCCGGCTTGACGGCGAACCCGGGGAGGCGGTGCACCTGCGGGGTACAGAGACTGAGGAGGGGGGCTGGAGATGGTAAAAGGGAGGGTGCGTCGCCGGTGGTGCTGGAACGAGAGGGGAGAATGTTGAGTACCCGGTGGTCGAAGCCGGCGGTGAAGACGTCGCCGTCGGGCCGCAGGGCTGCCGGGCGGGCGTCTGGCGCGGGGGGGCCAGGTCGGCGGGGGTACGGGGCGGGCTCACCGACGCCGTTGACGGCGCCGCTGTGGGAGGTGGACTCGCGGGCGGGGGCGGGGTGCGGGGCGGCCCAGGAGCCCGGGGGGAGGCTCCACAGCAGCACCCGCCGGTCGAAGCCTACGGAGATCGGTCGGCACAGCGGAATACCGGAGCGGGCCGGGGGCCGCGGGGGGTACCCGACGAGACGAGGGCCCCGGGGATCAGGGCGAGCTGCGAGACCTGCCGGCGGCCGGCTCGAGCGGAGCAGGGGGGGCGAAGAGGGGGCGGGAGGGAGGGTGGGGTACAGGCGGACCTGCTTGGGGGAGTGCCCCTCGAGGGTGGCGGTGCAGCGCTGCTCGGCGAGGCTCCAGACGGTGATTGTACCCCCCTGGTGGCCCAGGAAGAGGTGCGAGAGGTCCGGGGCGAGGCACATCGCCCACACGCGATCCGGCACCCGCCAGCGCGCCGCCTCCTCGCCCAGGCCCCGCCGCACGAACACGAAGTGCTCCGTGCCCGCCGGGTCCCTGCAGGGAGAGGGGGAAGGGGGAGAAGTGAGGGGGGACGGAGGGGCGCGGGGTTACGGGCGCACAGATCGCCGCAGGCAAAGGCGAAGAGATCGGCCCCGGGGGGCGGCCCGGCCAGAGCCGTCACGGGGCCCGTGATCCCTCCGGGGCGAGTGAGGGTCGCCGGCCGGCCGCCGGCTCCTAGGAGGGGCGGGGCGGGGGGTACCGTCTTCCTTGCCGACGCGGAGGAGCTCGGCGCCGGAGGCGGCGTCCCAGGCGCGGGCGGTGCCGTCCCGGCTCCCGCTGAGCACCGCGCCCCGCCGCGGCTCGTACGCCACCGACAGCACGGGTCTGCACCCCACCCGCCCGCCCCGCAGCGCGTCAGGGTCAGCGGCTGCATGCATGCACCCCGGCCGGCCGCCCGCCCAGCGCGGCTCTCGCTCTCGGCGCACCCGTCGTGCTTGGAGAGGGAGCGGCCGGCGGCCGGCCCGTCGGAGAGCGTCCAGCGGACTATCGTCCCGTCCGACCCGCCGCTGAAGACCAGGTCCTGCTGGGACGTCGGCGCGGCCGGCGGGCCGGCGCGGCGGCCAGGCGCCTCGTGCGAACCTCGCCGTCGGAGCAGAGCGCGGCGATCTCGCCCTCCAGCTTCTCGTAGAGGGCCCTGCGCAGCCGCCGCCGCCGGGCCCCAAGATAAGCCCAGCGCTGCAGGTGGCGCAGGCCCGGAGTGCGCAAGGCGCGCATGCGCACAGGCACGCCCCGCTGGCGGCGTCGTAGCACCTGAGGCTCTTGTCCGCGCAGGCCGCGACTGCGCCCGTCCGCCCAGCCCGCGTCAGAGGGCGCGCCTCGCAGTCGGCCTAGGACTGCTGGTCTGAGGGGCGCGCACCGATCTCGGTGCCCGCGGCGGCGAGGCAGACGGCTGTGACGGGGCCGCCGAGGCGACCGCGGCGCGCTGCCTCCGGCGCGACGTACGCGCCCACGCTCGCGATCTTCGCGGACATCGCTCCGACGGCCTTCACCTTCGCGGATAACGACGTCGACGCGCGCCGCTCGGCACTGGCCATGGCTGGAGCTGCCGGCCGCGGCCGCGGCTGCGTACGCGCATCGTCTGCGGCGCGGGCGCGGCGGGACTCTGGGTCAGCACCGGTGCGGGCATATATATGCATTTGAATCGAAGGGCGGACCATCGGCCGCCTCCGTCATGCCGCTGCAGGCCTAGTGCTCGCCGCAGCTGCCGGGTGCACGTGTGAGAGCTCGCCTTGTGCAAGCGGTGCGAGTGCGACGCCGGCCAGACCGGAGGCGAACGCGGGCTTCGAAGTTTACAATTTGAGTGGATCCCGGACGTCTGCGCAACAGTGCGCGCGCATGCTGCGCGGCTGGGCCTGGCCATCGCGATCGATATCGCCTGGCGCAAAGTTTCTAGTACCCCCCCGCGACCCGGACTCAATTGCGCCGCTTCTCCAGCTCGAGCCTCGAGCCTTCGTTCGCGCGCCGGTGCTGCCGTGGCGGCCCTGGCGGGCCGCTGCGTGCCGGGGCCCGGGGCCAGTGCCGGCCGTGGAGCGCTGATGGTCGCGCTCGAGGACTTCGCCACAGCGGCAGCTAGGCTACCACTGCCTACCAGCGGGCGCGCTTGGCGGGGGGGCCGGGCGCCGGGTCCGCGGGGCCGCCCACCCACCCGCCCCCGGCGTGGAGCACGCCCTCCACCTGGTACGCGTTGTACCCTTCCTCCGCCCCGTCGAAGCCGAAGTAGCCGCTGCCGCCGACCTCCGCGTACCCCGCCGCGCCGTCGGGGTGGCCGCCGCCGCCGGCGCCGCCCCCGGGGGCGCCGTCGTCGTCGAAGAGGCCGGGGGGCAGGTCCGCGCAGAGGTCCACCACCTCGGGCGGCAGCGCGGCGCCGGCCGGCCCCGACGTCGAGGCCGGCGCCCGCGCGCCCCGCCGCGCCCCAGAGGCCTTCCCCGAGGAGGAGGCGGAGGAGGAAGAGGAGGAGGAGGAGGGAGGGCCGGGCGGCGCGGGGCGCGCGGGCGGGTGCGAGGCTGCCAGAGCTGGCGCCGCCGGGCCGAAGTGGGAGCGGATGTCGGGGGCCAGGGCGGAGGCGGCGGCGGCGGCGGCTGCGGCGGCGGCGGAGGAGGAGGAGGCGGTGTGGCCGCCCTCCGTGGAGGCCTGCGGGGCGCCACGTCAAAGGAGCGGGGGAGAGGGGGGGGGGTAGCAAGGGGGCGGAAGGAGCGGGGGCGACGTGCCTCGAGGCTGGCCCCGTGGCCGTTCATTGCCTGCGTCGTCACCCCGATCTTCTTGTCGAGCATGTGCCTGCCGCGCCGGCGCCTCAGAGGGTCCGGGAGGGTCCGGGGCGCGGGGCGTGCCACATGATGTCGTCGGCGGTGCCCTGCGCTACAAGGTACCGGATCTCCACCTGCGGAGCCCCACCGGCGCGTCACAGGCGCGCGCCCCGGCGTGCCGAGGGGCCGAGAGCGGGCACGCGTGCCTTGTGGCTCTCCTGCCCGATCCGGTGGATGCGGTCCTCCGCCTGCGAAGACCCGCGATCGCGCGTGAGGCCGCGCCTTCCCCTGCCCCTGGGGCGGCGCGTGGGCGGGGCGGGCGGGCCTGGAAGATGTCAGCGGGGGTCCAGGCGAGCTCGGCGAAGATGGCGGTGGAGGCGGCGGTGAGGGTGAGGCCCGTCCCCGCCGCCGTGATGCTCAGCACAGCCACCCGGCACCGCGGATCATTCTGGAAGGCCGCCACCTGCCGGGGACGTCTCCCCGAGGGGACCCCGGGCGGCCTCGCGCGCTCGCGCGCACCAGGGACTGCCGCTCGTGCGGGGCTGTCTGCCCCGTGATCCGGATGTACTCCTTCCCCGCCGCCTGCGCGCGGGGGCCCCGCCCTCGGCTCGGGGTCGAGTCAAGAGGGCGGGCGGGCAGGGCCCCCGCGCACCATCTTCGCCTTCTTGAGGACGCCCTCGATGGCGTCGCCCACCTGCCCCGCGGCGCCACCCCTCCGTCGCTGGCGTCCGGGGGGCGGGCAAGCGGGTGCGGGGGCGGGCCTGGAGGTGGTGGGAGAAGACGAGGAACTTCTCCCCCGCCTCGCCGAAGGACTCGAGCGCGTCCGCCACGTACTCCTCCACGGCCTTCACCTGCGCCCCCGGAGCTCAGCGGGGCGGGCGGGCGGGCTCGAGCTCGGGCTCGGGCCTTGGCGAGGCCGGTGAGGCGGTAGAGCTCGATCATCTGGGGCATGCTCGCGGGGGGCGCGCGGTCCCCGCGCTTCGCCTCGTCCAGCGCCTTGCGCGACGCCGCGATGTCCTTCCGCAGCTGCCCCAGCAGGCCCTCCTCCGCCTGCGCGAACCGGGCCCCCCGCTGACCCCGCGCGGACCCGACCGCCCCGCCGGCCCCGCAGCGCGGACCTGGACGAGGACGCGCTGGCGGCGCTTGGCGGGGAGCTGCGCGAGCACGTCCCGCTTCATTCGCCGCACCATCACCGTCCGCAGCAGCACGTGCAGCTCCTCCACCCGGCTCGCCCCGTCGTACGTCGTCACCGTGAAGCCCGACCCGCCCCCGCGCCACTGCCGCACCTGCCGCCGGCCCCGCCCTCAGTCGGAGGGGCCAGCGGGAGCCGCCGTCCGGCGCGCTCGCCTGCTTGGGGTCGCAGTAGCGGGCGCCGAAGTCGGCCTGGAAGCTCGGGCCCGGGAAGAGGTTCCCGTGCAGGGCGGTGAGGAGCGGGTAGAGCTCGCGCGGCCGCGAGACGAGCGGCGTGCCCGTGAGGAGCAGCGCGCGGCGGGCGCGCTGGAGGATCGGGACGAGCGCCTGCGTGCGCTTCGCCTGGTAGTTCTTGATGTAGTGCGCCTCGTCCAGGATCACGACCTGCGCGCGGAGCGCGATGAGCCCGGGGCGGCGCGGGGCCGAGGGGAGGGGAGGAAAGTACTTGGAAGTTGCGCTGGGCGAGCCAGGCGGCGGAGCCCGTCGCCTGGTCGTACGTCATGATCACGACCTGCGCGGGCGGGGGGCGGGTCGGGTCGGGCCCGGCCCCGCCCGGCTCGAGTCCGGGGGGGTACGGCGCGCCTCGACGTCGCGGAGGTCGACGCGCTCGGGCTTCCCGTCGCAGACGAGCACGCGCGTCGCCGAGACGCCCGTGCCCCAGCTCTCGAAGGCCTGCCCCGGCGGGGGGCCGCGTCGGGCGGGATGCATGCGGAGCGGCGGGGGCCGACGGGGCGGGGCGGGGCGGGGGCGGTCCCGCACGCGTTCGCACCTCACACCAGGAGTACTTCAGGGAGGAGGGCGTGATGATGAGGAGCGGCCACTGTGCGGCGCGGGGAAGAGCGGTCAGCTGGGCGACGGAGTGCGGCGCGGAGGAGCGCGGGGCCGGGGCGGGGCGCGCCTCCCGCCTGTAGAAGAGGGCGGCGCCCAGGGCCTGGACAGTCTTGCCTGCGGGCCGGCCCGGCCGTCAGTGGGGCCCCTCGGAGCGGTCGGACCTCGAAGAGCGCGCGGCGCACCGAGGCCCATCTCGTCGCCGATCAGCGCGCGCCCTTTCTTCCGCAGGATAAATCTGCGCGCGCCGTCCCGGGCGGGGCCGGGCCGGGTCGCTTGAGCGGGGCGCCTTGTCCGGAAAGAGGAGGGAAGCGGGGCACCTGATTCCCTCCTTCTGGTACTCGAATAGCTTGTCCTTGAGCGCGGGTGGCAGGACCCTCTGCTCCAGCGGGTCTGCGCAGAGCGCTCGCGTTCAGCGCGGGGAGCGGGCGCGCGGGCGGGCGGCCGCGGCCGCACCATCCTCGAGCAGCTGCTCCTGCGGCCGCAGCTCGCAGAGCGCGCGGACGAGCCACGGCGGGAGCGCCCCGTCGAGCTTCGCGACGAGCGAGGGCGACTTCGAGAGCCCGTCCACCACCGCGCTGTACGCGGTTATCGGGAAAGTCCACGTGAGGCGCTGGCCGTTCTTGATGGCTGCAGCGGTCGCTGTGGTCAGAAAAGCTTGCAGAACCGCGTGCCGTTGGCGCCACCGCACCAGGTGGGGGGTTCGGGAGGGATTTGATCGTGCTGATGATGGCGGGGATGGGATTTACGTCCACGGAAACCGCGAGACGCACGTCCGAGGTGAGCTCCAGCTTAAAAGTGATCGTGGGAGCGTTTGGGGCCTTGCTGGGGGCGGAGCCCGGTCGCCCGCCTGGGGCGACTTCGCCGGGCTTCGGAGCGGACGCAGGGCGCGCGAAGCCCGCGCTCGAGTTCGGATTAACGTTCTGATTGAAAGGAGCGGCCGCTGGTGCTTGCCGGGGTCCACCGGAGGTGCCGCTCCCTTGACCTGGTCCGGAGGTGAACGCGGCAGCCGGTCCCGTGCGCTGCTGGTGCCACTGCGGCTGCTGAGGAGGCTGCTGCGGCCGGTAAGATGTCTGCTGAGGAGGCTGCGGCTGCTGATAGCCCCGCGCATTCGCTGCCGGCCCCGCTGCAGGGGCCGCGGTGGAGCGCGCAAGCTGAGCTGACGCGCGGTCCACGGCCTGCAACACTTCCGCCGACGCCCAGAAGGCGTCGTCGTCCATATCTGCCATCCAGCAGGCCCGCAGATCCGCAGAGCGACTGGCCCGTTAGAGACGTTGTACCCCGTCGGGCAAGCTCTACGGCGGCTCGGCGGCTCCGAGCGGCTCGGCTCGCATCTCTTCCGGAAGCAAGCGCGCAACACGAGCAGCGTGTGCGAAGCAGTCGTCACGCGTAAAGGATGCTCGAGTCCGTGAAGAAGGCCGCGGAGGCGCGCGGATGGACGTGCTCCGAAGGAGCGGATGAGCCCGCCTCGCGCCTCGGAAGCGGTCCCGTGCCGATCGTCGTCCTCCTTGGCTGGTACGGAGCTGAGATCAAGCACGTCCTGAAGTACGCGCAGCTTTACACGGTGCTTTACCCGCGCCGCCCACGCGCGTGCGCTCACGCAGCATGCAGGAGCGCGGATTCGATACGATCTCCGGCGTCGCTTCCGGAGCCGCCGTCTTCGCACCGACCTCCGGCCCTCGCGAGGAGGTCCGTGCTCGGGCGCACGATAGCGCGGCTTAAGCAGCTAGATTAGTTGCGCTCGGAGCCCCGCGCGGAGCCCGAGCGCTCGGGGGACGCGGTCCCTTCAGCGGGCCCCGCCGCTCCGCTGATCTGGGGGGCGCGGCGGGGCAGATGGCGAGCGAGCTGCTGACGCTGCTGTGCGCGCCGGAGCTGGCGGACGCGCGAGGCGAGATGCCCCCGGTCCTCTTCCACGTCTTCTCCAACGGCGGTGCGCCCGCCCGCGCCGCCCGCCCGCTCTCCCCCCGCCCCCCCGCCCCCCCCGCCGAGCCGCCCCGAGCGCAGGCTGCTTCATCTACGAATCCGTCCTCCACGTTCTCAAGACCGGCACCGTCCGCTCGCCCGCCCGCCCGCCCGCCCGCCCGCCCGCCGGACGGCCCCCGCGGATTGGATGCGAGCTGAAGCCGGGGGGCCAGGGGTTCGCGGGGGCGCAGGACCGGATCCGGGGCTGCGTCTTCGACAGCTGCCCCTGCGAGCTCCAGCTCAACGTCGCCTTCACGGCCATCACCACCGGCGCCGGTCCCGCCCCCGCTTGCCCCGCCCCGCCCCGCCCCGCAGGCCCCCCCAACACCCGCCCCGCCCCCCCTCGCAGGCTTCAACCCGCTCCCGTACTTCGCCGGCACCCTCGCCGTCTCCGTGCTCGGCTTCTTCTCCCTCCTCCGCTGGTCCGCGTACCCCTCACCGGACGCGCGCTTTCGTACCCCCTGCCGACTGCTTTCCCCAGCGGGCAGGAGAGCCGCCTGCAGGAGTACTTCCGGAACCTCGCCTCCGCCCCGGTACCCCCCTCCCGCCCTCCCTTGCCCTGTACCCCGCCCTCCCTCCGCCCACGCGGAGCGCTGTACCCCCGCAGTCCCACATCGTCGAGCTCTTCGTCCACTCCAAGGACGACCCGCTCTGCCCCTGGGAGTGCGCGCCGCCGCCGTACCCCCTCCGCCGTACCCCCTCCGCCGTACCCCCTCCGCCTCATTTGGGGTACCCGGCAGGTTCGTGGAGAGGCTGGTGAACGAGCGGAGGGCGCGGGGCGCCCGTGTCACGCACCTCTGCTTCGAAAAGGTGCGCGGGGCCGGCCGCCTCTCTGTCCAGCTGTACCCCTGAACTCCTCCCCCCCCCCAGAGCCGGCACGTGGCGCACGTGCGGGAGCACCGGGAGGAGTACACGCGGGCGCTCACGGGGCTCGTCCGCGCCGCCCTCCCCTCCTACTCCTCCTCCTCCTTCCGCGCCGCCGCCACGCCCGGCCCGGGGCCCGCCGTCCCCTGATGTCACTCGATCGCGATCCGTACGTGTACCATCATAGCCAGCCCCTAGGCCTGACCTGGCCATCCGGTCCAGGGGGTAGCTTAGTAATGTATGCATCCTTCATGCACATGCCGTGATGACATCGATCAGGCCTCGATTGCGAGTCCCCTCTTCCGAATTCGAAAAGGCCGCGCGATCCGATGATCTGCAGCGCTCAGCGGCTAGCTGAAGCGTCCGGATCCGGTCCGGTCCGATCTCACGCGTAGGGCTCGCACTCTGTTTATTTTATTTGTATGCGTACAGCGCTATAGATAGCTGCACGCGCAAGCTTCATGATCAGGTACTACATGTACACTGTCGCAATCTGGAATGGATCGCTACTGGAAAACTGTCGCAACACTGTCTAGAAAACTGTCGTACTACAGTAGCAGAATTCGAACCGCATACGCTCAAGTATTGTATACGTACGTTGTCACAGTGTCATCTCAAATTGAATGATGTCGTCATGATCGAAATCCTCGAACTCGGGAATCTCGAAGACTGAGAACGCTGGGCACACTGACAGGGCACACACATGTACATGTACAGATTTGCAACTGTGTTCAGAAGGACCAGGTTTCCGGTACAGCTGAACATGCTCGTGCGTGCTGCGCAGCGTAGGCAAGCTGGCAGCGCAGGCGGGCAGAGCTGGTGTGTCGTGACTCGTGAACAGGTGCAGGGTACAAGTGTGTCACCCGGGGCGTGAGCCCGGGAGGGGTACATGAAAAGTAGTGGGGGTCCAATCGGCGCACTCAATGCGAGCGCTGCGGAGACTAAGGCCAAGCACTGCGAGTAGCGCGACTCGGGGTGCCGGCTCCTGACGGCATAAAGCCGTGAGGCAATAGCTCCGCGTGTTCCTCGTCGGCACGTCCTCGTGCCGCCCGAGGGAGGCCAGGAAGCAGCCGGAAGGGGCCGGCCAAGGGGTGAAGAGGGTGATAGCAGGAAGTGGCAGGGTCCAGAGCCGAACGGGTGATCAGCCCGCGGCTTCAACTGTGCAACCCAATCAGCGCCCAAGGAAGGGGAGCAATCCAGGAGGTGTGCGACCAACGCGGGTCGGACACACTGAATGGAACAGCTACAAGAAAAGGTTCCCAGCCCGCTGCTCCGGTTGAGCAACGGGAAAACTGGGGGTAGGTCCGATGAGGACCCTCCGTCGCTGGAGCGACGGCCAGCCAACCACCACTGTAGGGCCCACTCCCGGGTGCAGTGGCCCTCCGCTGCGATGAGCAGCGGCCAACCATCAGGGCCCACTGCCGGGTGCAGTGGCCCTCCGCTGCGATGAGCAGCGGCCAACCATCAGGGCCCACTGCCGGGTGCAGTGGCCCTCCGCTGCGATGAGCAGCGGCCAACCATCAGGGCCCACTGCCGGGTGCAGTGGCCCTCCGCTGCGATGAGCAGCGGCCAGCCATCAACAGAGCCTGCCGCTGGTGCGGCAGCCCTCAGGGTCCGCTGCCGGATGCAGCGCCCTCACGGTCATCACATCAACTACCAGGGCTACTCAGGTGAAGCTCAGGGACCCGAGCTCCGCGCCCGTCATAGAAACGAACGCCACCAGCCCCAGCGTCATAGCTAGGCGAAGTCGTGCTTCGGCCAGCCTACAACATGGAGCTGTACGCTCTCTTCCTGCTCAGACTCCACGGAGTCGTCGTCGCTGTCCTCCTCGGCCGGCGGCCCTCCGAGTGAGGCTCGTCGTCACGCAGGATCGGCGGATCCTCCATCTGCTGGTCACCATCCGCGTCCAAATGTACCGGAGGCGGAGGAGCAGGTTCAGGGGCACGCCGTCGAGGCCGACCAGGCTTCGGATCCTCGGCGAAATTATCGGGGCGGTCGTAGTAAGGGATGATGTTGTCGACATGCACCACAACGTCCATTGAACGATGCATCCGAGACGACGGGTCGCCGCATACAGTGTAGAGGTAGCCGTGAGAGAAGACCTCCACAACCACGTACTGGCCGGTCCAGCCGTTGCGGGTACCGTGCTTCATGACGTTGGTTGCCTTCGCACTCTCGCTCCAGCAAAGCACCTTGTCGCCCGGCACGAAAATCTGACGAGGTTCGTTGCCGGTGCCGTAGCGAAGAAGCTTGTGATTGTACATCTTCCGATGGGCCTTGACCGCCTCAGCGACACTTGAAGCCGCCCGCGCGACAGCCAGCGCGTACTCCGCGTACGTGTAAGGCTCGCCGAAGGGTTCACGCTGAACAAGATCCAAACGGAGGTCCCCGGGCAGCACCAGCTCGCGTCCATGGTGAAGCGTAGCCGGGGAGAAGCCGGTTGCCGCGTGGATCGTAGTGCGCAGCGCGAAGAGCACACGGTAGTGGTAGTAAGGCCAGTAGACGTTGTCACGCTTGTCTTCGGCGCAGAGCGCGAAGATAAGCCGCTTGTACACCCCGACAAGTCGTTCGGCACCGCCGTTGGTCGACTGATGAGAGACACCAGTGTAGATGAGCCGCACGCCCTGCTTGGTCCAGAACTTGCCCCAGGGCGTGTTCGGCTTGAACACCATGCCGTTGTCAGTGAGGTAACGTTTGGGCGTGCCGTTTGAGGACTGAATGCTCTGCGCAGCCCACTCCATGGCCGTGCCGTCAGCTTCCGTGAGCATGATGATCTCCGGATACTTGGTGTACGCGTCGATGTCAATCAGCACTTGCGTGAAGCGGTGAGGGGCATCTTTGGCGTGAGGCATCGGACAGAGATCAGCTTGGCGCAGGTCGCCAGGGTGCCGCGATTCGATGATCATGTGCTGCACTCGAGGCCGGTGCTTGGCTTTCGCCAACTGGCAGTGATGGCAGGTGCGAACGTAGCGGTGCACCATGTTCGTCATGCCAGGCCACCAGAAGCGAGTCGCGATGCGCCGGGCGACGATGGACGCACCTCGGTGAGCCCAGTCATCGTGATACGCTTCCATCACCGCAGCTCTCCAGCGTTGGGGCACTACCACCGGCGAGCCCATCGTTGGGAAGAGGGGCGCGCGGAGGACCACACCGGAGCGAGAGAGACAGTAGCGTCCCGCCTCCTTCGCAAAGCGTTCCCGCGCCTGCCCGCAGCCGAAGCAGGTCTCGTAGACGTCGGGATCACGACTCAGACACATATGTATAAACTTATTTAAATCCCTCCGCTTCGCGCTTCGCGCTTCGCTCCTGGATTTAAATAAGTTTATACATATGTGTCAAAATTAATACTAAAATACGTATTTATCGATTAAATTCTTTAACTTTTTATGCAAACTTTGTATAAATTAATGCAAACTTTGTATTAAAAATGAAAAACGCGTTTAATTTTATGCATATTTACGATTGAATCAATTGATCTTATATCGATTGATTATGTTCTTTGTCGATTACATATATAACTGCGATTAATTTGCATTAAACTACTTAAAGATCGATATAATCGCGATTAAATTGCATAAATTCGCATAAACTCGATATATCTCTCTTGTATTGAAGTAGACCACCGCCCATTCTGTATCGAAAAATGCAAAAAGTGTCACAGAGTTGCATTGTGTCCAATTGAACAATCGATGAGATTGCTGATGTACATTTTTGCACCGAAAAAGTGTCACAGAGTTGCATTATCTCCAATTAAACAATCGATTAGATTGCGGGATTTTCTATTGGAATATATCGGAACTGCATGGTCTCCAATTAAACAATCGATGAGATTGCGGATGTATATTTTAGATTGAAAAAGTGTCACAGAGTTGCATGGTCTCCAATTGAACAATCGATTAGATTGCATATGTTCTATAAAACAGAATAATTGAGATCAAGTGTGACAGGTAGTATTCAAATGATATTCAGTAAGAGATAGTTTTGTTTTTGAGAAAGTCAGTAAGAGGGGTGGAATGTCTGTGACGCCTGTGACGGCTGTGACGCCTGTTTTCAGAAGTCTGTCATTTTTGAAAATTTTAAAAAGTTTGAAAGTAGGTGTCACAGGCGTCACAGGCGTCACACTCAATTAAATTAGGTGTCACAGCGAAATTGCAGACCATTTCCAGTAAGACAACTTCGCATTTTCAAAAAAGGTTGATTAATGGATAGTGTTTTGTAGGTGTCAGAGGTGTCACAAGACGGATTTCAGTAAGACAAGAATATATTTTTGAAAATCTCAGTAAGAGAAAGAGATTCCATTTTTAATTGGGTGTGACGCCTGTGACGGCTGTGACGGCTGTTTTCAGAAGTCTGTCATTTTTGAAAATTTTAAAAAAGTTTGAAAGTAGGCGTCACAGGCGTCACAGGCGTCACAGTCAATTAAAGAGGCGTCACAGTCAATTAAATAGGTGTCACACCCGATTATCTGACCATTTTCAGTAAGACCATCTGAAATTCTGAATTTCTCAGTGTCAACTAACTCGGAAATCGCAATACTCTATGTTTCTCCGATTTCTCCAACCCTGAAAACACACCTGTTATTCTCTCATCTATCTCATGAGATACTCTCGTGGTTTTTCTCTCTGCTTCTAATCCACAACTGAATATATCAATCGCCAACATACCTTCGTTTGAGTAACAATGAGCAGTGCAGTGGCTCTCATCCAGCAGAAGAACCATTGCAAAACCAGGAGGAGAAATACCACCATCGAAAATCTCGCAATGCTTGTGAACTACTCGAATACCTTGCTCTTGAATAATAGTTTGCAAGAACTGCATTAACCACCTGGTTGTTGTCTCCAAGTTTTCCATTCCTACTGCTAATTGGGTTCTGAATTTGTAATCCAGCATCACATGGAAGCCTCGATGAGTATTCATTTATGAATAATTTAGAAAAATTAAAAACGCGATTGGTAGAATGCGAACCATCTTAGCAAGAGTGCTACCTTATGAGTTGGTGGATATCATTCTGTTGCACTACCACAAGACCTGTCCAAACTGCTTTGACACATGCATAATCACCAAGGGAAAATGGGGAAAGATTCTCATTTCTCTCTCAAAGATCTAATCAAAGTACAGTACTACTGGTTTATCATCTATCACAATTCCTGATGTAGTCTTTTTTCTATATGCATGAGAGGATTTCTTGTTGCACTCTCTGCATCCACTTCCCCTTACATGATTAAATGGGTAGGTTTGCAGGATCTTGTTGCATTTAAGGCATCTAACAGATACCTTCTCTTGTGCTTTCTTATAGACTGTCTCACTATAATCGAATTTAGCATCACCATGAACCATCATTGCAGATTCTATGAATTTCTTTGTTTTATCATCCATCCCTCTCTCTATATATACCTGAGATTTCTATGGAGCAGTATCCTGCCCGAAAATGGGGAAGTAGCGATTTGTGCCGTAATATTCTGCATATGTATTCTGTTTTGCAATAGCATCGGTTCTCTCAGCATAGAGAATGCATTTGTAGATACCAAATCTGGTGGCTCTCACCAAGAACTGGTAATCTTCAAGACCGAAATTCACTCCATGATAAGCAATTCCGAAATTGTCATATGGGGTGATCACAACTGCAATATTTGGGGTTCCACCCTCTACTTGACAGACAGCATAAACATCTGGTGGGATATCGACAACCACCTTGTAGTGGTCACCAATCTCAACAAGAGAATCAACTACTGATGTCTGCTCATTCACAACAATTGGGAAGATCTTTATAATATATGGTGCATTCATACTGGGGACATAGGTGCGAATTCTGGTGTTGGGATCAATGGGGTTGGGTTGATCATTTACGAAAAGAGGCGCACCAACAGCTCCACCAATCCGAAGACCATCACCAATATATGCTCCCCCCGTTTTGCAGTTAATAGCTCCCGACCGAGATTCAAAAGAGTAAGTAGAAAGATGATCACCATAACTGTCTGGGTCTCCATAGTGGGCAGAAAAGTTTGCATTGGTGACAAGGAGTTTCGTTGTCTTAACTATACCATTATTTTTATCACACCTGAGTTCCTGCAATCTCAGTTTATGGGTGGAACCAAAGGTATTCATTGTAGGTTGGACTTCTGTGGATTGGAGACCTTCTACATCATCAAAAGTAGCATGCTGCAAAACGTGATTTGCAGGTGCTGCTAATGATAGCTGGGGTGTAATAATTCGCTCTACTGGGGCAGCCATTTTACATTAAAGTGATATATAATTTATGGGGTTGGGTTATCAATCACATCTGGTTCCTGGTAAAACCCTGTTGTGAAGATATCTGCAATGTTTACCCCACGAAGTGCTGAAACAGCTGCTATATCTGTTCTCAGTCCCATAATCATAGTATTGTAAACTCCAACCTCAGTGACAAACAAATCATAAGTAAATGTCAGATTGTTATAAACACAATATCCCCGACCAAAATGGTTGGATGCTTGAACAAAGAATAGGTAATTGTGACCTTGTTGGTTATTATTTGCTCTGCACATTGAGAGCATTGCTGTGGGAAGAGGAATATTCCTTCTCACTCGATCAGTTCCTGTAATGGAAACCAATTCTGAATTTTCAAGAGTGACAGATGATGCAACATAGAAATGCAGAAAAGGTTGCTGTGCAACTGGTTTATAGAACCGAATTCATTGTGGGTTCTCCACATTCTGTTCAAGAGTATCTGGGACATCATTATACGAAATTGATGAAGAAAGTTGACCTGAAACTCGACAGCCACCACCAATAAATGCTCCACCTGAACGAATTGTAGCAGCAGCAGAATTCTTATCGAAATCGAGGGCTTTCAGATCAACACTGTAAGCATCAGGACCTCCATTAGTTGGTTGGAAGAAATTCGCATTTGATACAAGGAGTCGAGTTGTTTTAACCACACCCGAATTCTTGTCTGCTCTCAGCTCTTTAACTCGAATAATCGAATTTTTATCAAAGGAGTTACCATTGGAATTGGGTCTCTCTGTGGATTCTAAACCACGAACCTCATCATTAACTTCATGCTGGCGAAAGTGCATTGCTGGGGATCCAAGGGAATATATTGGAAGTTGAACTCGATTATATTCACCCATTGCTTCTTTTACTAAGAAGGAAAGAAAAATAATGTTCATTGCTCTTCTGTGACATTGTTATACTCGATACCTTTCTTTACAGTTCCCCTTTGGAATGCCTGTAATACAATCGCTTCCTTTGAGGTTGGTATCTGAACTCCTGATGAGATGCAAGATTGAACCTCTTTTTGAACAATCTCTTCAATTGCAATTCTTGCCCTGTTATGAACGACATTATCAATCCAATCCTGAACAGAAGCAGCACAATATTCCATTCCCAACTTTTCGGTATCAGTTAGAACTACTTGGTAGATATTTGACATTCCTACTTTACAGAGAGAAAATTTATGTGATACTTAAAAGTTCACCTGTGAACATTGTTCGATTTGTATAGCTACCCACAGTATTTGTTACAAGTGTCACATATTCGCCCATTGCAATATTGAGAATAACATTGAGATTTAGAGGTTTATTCGTGACAGAGGAAGTATTGGTTGTAAAAATACTCTGACCACTATTGGGTGGTTGATCATTAACATTCATGGTGAGACTTATGGAACTACTTGTTGTCGAATGAGTATATGCTGTAAATCTGTAATGACCCGCAACAGGAGCTGTGAACCTTCCATTAGTCACATCGAATCCATCCCTATTATTCACATATACTGTTACCCAATTTATCAGAACAGCAGCACTGGTAGCAGTGTGTGTATAACCAAGTTGAGCACAGAATCGAGGTTGAAAATCATACTTCAAATAACAATTTGTATTCAGGGTCAAACTATTGGCTTCAAGAGTCGCCATAATATCACTATCGCGTTTTAAAACGAGATTTGTAGTCGTCCCTGTATCAATTTCAGGTGTTATAATTTTTGTAGTTGCTGTGACAATAGATTGCTGAACACCTGGAACATACACACCTTCATTGGCTGTCACCATTCCATTAAAGGTGGTCGCTCCTGTAACTGTAATTTGGTTAGCTGTAAGGGTTCCATCAATTCTTGCCCCATCTCCAATGTATGCCCCTCCACTTCTTACTACAAGAGCCGAATTATTAATGGTGTTGTCAAAAGTTACAATCTTTGGTGTGGCGACCCCTCCCACATCATCATAAACTGCTGAATCAGAGACAATTGATCCCGATTGAACTTGGTTCTTGTTTGAAACTATTAAACCTGTGGCTCTGACCTTTCCATTGTTGCGATCACATCGAATTTCTTTGCATCTTATCACAGAGTTTTGAGAAAACGAGTCGGCTCCTGTCGTTTCAGTGCAAATAAACCCAGGGGTTGCATCTGTTACAGTGTGGTTGAGTTGATGTATTTTTGGAGCTGCATAACAGAAAACAGGAACAGCGATTTGTGTAGAAATTCTTTATAATAGATAGACAATATTATGTAGCACTTACAAGATAACAACCTAAGTAAAATCGGATATCCATAGTCGTATTTGCACCGTCTGCATTTCGTATGCGGAAATTATCACCAGCAACAAGAGGTAGTAAGGTCTCATATGAAAGATTATGATTATTTGATGTTGAAGTAGCTCGGAACTCATGTAACGAATTGACTCCATTTATTCGAATATTGAAATAAGAGGTGTAACCAGAAAGATTATCTGTTCTTGTGCCTGTAAAAAACACTCGATAAACTCCTGTTACAGGTGCTGTGAATGTTGTTGAGCTAAAACTGCCTTCATTGTTCACAAGATAAGCGCCTCCTGTGAAATTAACATCAGATCCAGATGATACTGAAAAGTTCCCTGTCATGTTTGCTGCTTGTCTTGAAATACACATTCTTGGGCAAGAGGTTCGTTTAAGACCACTATTTACCGGGATTGTGAAGGTTCTCAGGCCTGTTGCTGTTTTTTCAAGAGAGAATACTGTATTCCCATTTCGTTTGTAATTCATATTTGCATCTGCCCCATTATCTATTTCAGGTGTTTGAACTCTCAGAAATGCTTGAAGAGTTCCATAACGAATACTCCCCAACAGACCATAGTTTAAAGTCATCAAAGAATCTAATGAACATGTCCCACTCACATTTAATTGATTTGCTGTGATAGTCCCCACCACAATTGCCCCATCACCAATATAGGCTCCTCCACTCTTGACTACAAGAGCGGAATTATTGCTTGTGTTATCGAAAGTAACTATCTGTGCTGTGGTGAATCCACCTACATTATCATATATTGCTGAATCCGGAACTACCTGACCTGCTTGAACTTGATTTTTATTCGAGATAATAATTCCTGTGGTTCTTATCTTGCCTCCATTTCGATCACATCTAATCTCTTTGACTCTGAGTACATTGTTCTCTGTGAAAGAGGTATTGCTTGATGTTTCAGTGCAAATATTCCCAGGTGTGGAGTCAACTACTTCATGAGAGGTGCTGTGGAGTGATTTTGCTGCGAATTCGTAGTTTGGGATTTCTAATACAGAGGTCATCTTTGTAATAGTGTGAGAATCTTAATTATGCTGTTGCTATCCAATGCACTGTGACCATGAAAGTTTGGGGTTGTATGTTTACATATCCTGCTGCCCAAACAACAAGATTTATGGTGGTTGAGGTGGTTGAGTTACTTGATATTCCCATTTTGTAGTCGATTTCTACATTAGTTGCAGGTAGTCCCTCCAATGTTGCAACAACAGATGGGGTAGATGCAAAAGCAGGACTCCAACTTAATGTAATGGTATGATTTTGCCTTGCTGAACTACCACCAATTTGGGGATTGTTTATGACGAAATTGTATGTCCCCTTCCTTATTCCAGTAGTAGTGTAATTATCAAAAACATATTGGGGCATCAACTTGGTAACAGCAGCATGGTTACGAGGATCTCTGACCCACATTTCTCTTGCATATGCATTTCCACGAACAAGAAGCGTTTTATCCTGATAGTATGATATGGAGTTAGTGGAAAAAGTTGAGTTGTGGAAATTCCAAATCACAGGAGGATCGGGCATAATATAGGGGTCATAATGCAGAAAATAGCCTGATCCAATAAGAAGGTTTGCATTTGCTGTAATGCTATTTGCTGTAAAGGGATCAAGAGTTGGTCTATTGGTCAGATCATTGTAGTTTCCTGAGAAAATTGCTGGTTTGTTATAAATATCTGTATTCCAATCATGAGTGTGTGCAAAATCTGTAATCTCTGCCTTTGTGTGATTGTGAGCAAAATCTGTAATCTCTGCCTTGGTATGGGTGTGTGCAAAATCTGTAATCTCTGCCTTGGTATGGGTGTGACCAACATATGCAACATTTCCGAGATCTAAAATCTCTGATTTAACATGAGTGTGAGCAAAATTAGTAATATCTGCTCTGGTGTGGAAGTGTGCAAAATCTGTAATCTGGGATTTTGTGTGAGTGTGTGCGAAATCTGTGATCTCTGCCTTTGTGTGGGTGTGTGCTCGATTATTCAGATCAAGGAAGCTACCTGAATATGCAACAGGGTGTAGATTAGATGGGGTGGGTTTATTAGTGAGATCATTATAATCTCCTGTGAAAGAGATGATTTTGAGTTCACCCCTTCCAACATAATCAGAAGGGAGATCAATCTTGATGGGCATTATAGCTGGATCATCTGGGATCTCATATTCACCTCCTGGATGTACAACTGGGAAGGTTTGATTGCTTTCAGTGTGAACAAAGAAGTTACATGCTGTCACTGTTCCATCAATAATCCCACCTGTGAGAGGGAGGTAATCACCTGTCACACCAATATTAATACCTGCAATAATTGTATTCAGTTCTGTTTCATCTATGTAGTTTTGGGCTTGAAGGTAATCCTCTGTTACCACTCTTGATATGGTCTCATTGTGAATATTCTTTGCTGCTGCCCTTTGATTGATTTCTAAAACTCCCTCACCAACTCCACCATTATAATTCGTTTTTATCCATGAGATTTCGCATCTCTTGTAGTCATCTCGATTTCCAATGAGAGCATTGGGTAACAATCTCTCTCTGGTGAATATTTATTTGGGTCTTGAACTATCTAAGTCACTTACATCAGTAACATTAATTTGGATTGCTGCATCTTTGTCATCATAGTTTGCTGGATCAGATGGAAGCGGTAATATTAAACTATCTGTCATCGGGATATCCTCAGGGTAGTAACTTGTTAGATAGATTCCGGGTTTTGTCTCATACAAACCAAAATTACCACTAACTGGTAAAATTCCATCTCTTCTGGGCGGTCTAATGTATAATTCCGCTTCCATTCCTGTGCCTGCTTCTATTCCCATGCGATTAAGGTAGTGGTCATTTAATTGTAATCTTTCTGGTATTGTATTACTTTGGTAAAGACTTACTCCATGTTGGAAATCTGTTAATATATTTCCTGCTGATGCAAAAGTAGGTTGCTGGTCAATTTCGTCCCAATCATGCCGATGGTCTGCTGGTGGAAACTCAGTAGGTATCCCATCAATATCACCCCAGTCATGCCTGTGATCCTCTGGTGGGAATTTCTCTGGTTTACCTAATATCTCATCCCAGTCATGGTTGTGATCCTCTGGTGGAAATCTGGCTGGTTTATTGTTGATCTGCTCCCAATCTGGGAAGAATTCCCAAATCTCAGGTCGAAATCCATCTGGTAATAGTTCCTCATGGGGTTCGTAAGGTTGCTCATAATCAACAACTGGTGGTTCGTGACCATCTGCTAAATATTCCTCATGGGGTTCATAATTCTGCTCATATTCATACTCTTGTGGATCTAAACCATCTGGTAAATACTCTTCCTCATTGGGGTCATATTGATCATATTCATATTCCTGTGGGTCGAAACCATCAGGTAGGTATTCCTCCTCATCTGGGACGAAGTAGTAATCATCAAGCTCCAATATATCGATTTCAGGTGGTAAATATTGCTCATCAATTTGCTTTTTTGGTTCAATTATAGGTTTATTGCGAACCTGCTCCCAACTCACAATGTGTTGCCCAAAAGGAACTGTCTCATCTGCTGTGTACTCTCTTCCTGGTTGCTTTTTTGGTGTTAAATCTGGTGGATCCCATGGAAGAGGAAAGGGAACTGGGACAGGTCCATAATATTCAAAGATCTCTCTGATGGTCTTCTCACTTACAAGTTTCTCACCATTTGCATAGACATTGCTTCCATGGATATTTCGCCATTGCCTGGTTCTAATACCAAGATCTTTGGTATTTGTTACCAGAGGTAAAAGGTGCCTGTCCATTTCGACAAGGTCTGGATGTAAATGAATTGTTACTGGTTGAGTGGGGCTACTGTTGACAGTGATAGACGCCTTATTCTTTGCTGTATCACCAGGTAGTTGGAAACCGAATTGTGCATTAGAAGCCGAATTCGCCACAATATCTCTTGGATAAACATTGTTAGTGAACTCGATTTTGTTGGTTTCTCCATGGGGGGCTATCTGTAATATTTCGGGAATTTGTGCAATTGCATTTGATCCTTCATTATAGATTCTTAAACCACTCTGATGCCCACCCTTCTCATTTTGAACATAGAATATTAACCTACCACTATCGAATCGAGTTGGAATATCTGGATGGGTTCCACTGGTTTTCAGTTTTCTTGGTCTGCTCCTGGTTGCTTTAATCTGGGCTACCTGATTCGATTTCACATTTCCCATGCTGAAAGCAACACTCACATCCTCTTTTTCGGGATCCATTTCGTTTATTGAAAGTGCATGCATTCTTGGGTGAGTCTTTGAGGGTTCATCTGCACTGTGGTCAATTGAGATTGACCCTCTGGCTGTCAAGTTATCGAAATTCACATGTTTGTTATCTGTCTTCCCTCTTCCAGATGAGGGAATGGTTTGTAGGTTTGCTGGATAATTGAAACTCATCCCTGTTTACTCTACTTATAGAGATTTATTAAATTTGAGTTAAGTAAAGATGCCCCTTCGTGTAATTCTCAGTCTCTCAGGTGGGGGAGCTCGTGGTATAATTATTACGAGATTGCTAAAAGAAATCGAAACTCGAACAGGAAAAAGAGTAATAGATCTTGTTGACCTGGTGAGTGGTACATCCACTGGTGGGATTATTGCAATTGGTCTCAATGTGAAAAATCCCGAATTTCCAAACGAACCTAAACTCACTGCAACCGATTTGCATTCCACTTATCTCAATCAATTGCCTTTAATCTTTGCTAATCCCAGAAATATTATAGATAATGCCCTTTTCAACACCAAGTATGATGTGACCCCATTGGAGACAGCCATTCTCACTGTTACTGGTGAGTCTCTCATTCAAGACTCTCTAAAAGATGTAGTGATCACAAGTTTTGACACTGTGAGTATGAAGCCCATCTTTATCACCAATGATAATTCCTACAAATCCATCCCCAGCAAGATTGCTGCAAGATCCACCTCTGCTGCAAAAAATGGTGATTCCTACTTCACCATGGGTCTCGCACCTCCAGCCCTCTCTCCACCACCATCCTCGCCACTCCCACACACCCTAGCTACGTCCCCAGCCCCCTCATTTGAGCTCTCTGGATCTACGTCTACCCTAGACCCTAGGGTCAACACCGGCCCTGTTCCCTTTGAGGGAGTATTATAGGAGTACTTTGGAGAGTTTTCTATTGAAAAATCAGGAAGAGAGAGGCGGCCCCCCATGCGCCGGTCTACCAGCTATCTCCTATGTGATTATTTAGTGTGTGCTTTAGATGTTCCTTGAAGCTAGCTTTTGTTAGGAATTTAGATTCGGTGATAGTAGTTTATGTTTGTGTTTCCGATCTATCAACAAAAATTTCGTTTAGATTCGGTGATAGTAGTTTATGTTTGTGTTTCCGATCTATCAACAAAAATTTCGTTTAGATTCGGTGATAGTAGTTTATGTTTATGTTTCCGATCTATCAACAAAAATTTCGTTTAGATTCGGTGATAGTAGTTTATGTTTGTGTTTCCGATCTAGCAACAAAAATTTCAACAATGCTGATGCCGCCTATGAGAATCGATCTCTTAATGTGTTAAATGGGAGTGGTTTTACTACCTACATGCTAAGTTATATACCGCGAGATTTGAAGTTATGTACCGCGAGATTTGACACACCTTAAATATAACTCAAACTTGTATTGGAAAAAGGGAAGTCAAAAGATGACAACCATCGAAATTTCTCTAACTGGGAAGTATGGAGGGCCTGGCCTGCGATTGATTATAGATGAAGCCAATCGATCAAAATTCGAAGGACAGAAGTGGTATGCAGGGAAGAATGGAGAGGTTCCATGCAGTAGCAAGGGCTTGTATGCATCCACGCTAGCTCTAGGTGTATCAGGTAAAATTAAACGAACTGAAAAGGTGATTCACAAAAATGGTAATAAGTTTGATAATCGGGTCTGTAATCTATGTGTTGTTAATAGATCTTCTTGTATACGTAAATACAAATTCGGCATGTACAAAGGTGTCTCGTTTGAAGAAGTATTTATTAGTAACCCTAAATATTTTCACTGGACACTTGATAATTGTGTGGATAGATTTGAGCTCGCTGACATCGAGGAGATGAAACAAATTATAGCTAAGAACCAAAACTAATATTAACCCTTACCCAGTCTACCAGCCATCCCAGAAGCAATCACCGTCTAAATTTCCCAGCCATTTTAAATTAAATAAATGTTCTGAACAAAGTTGGCCAATCAGAATTTAGATGATCGAAAAACGGCTTGGAGCCGTCATTTTTTTCGACTTCGAACCGGCAGCCGGAGCCATCGAGCTGTCAGAAAAAAAGGTCGATAGCTGGACTTTGCGAAACGTCAAGACACTTTGTGTCCAACCAATCACAATCCGAGTTCCGTGCAAATGCAAAGGATTATCGTGCTGCGATTGGCTGGAAGTCGACACCATGTCCAACGATCCCTTGATTTTGCGACAGCTAGAAATCGAGCGTGCTCGAGAGTTATCTAACTCGATCCATTTCAAGCCCAAGCCGTCGGTACGTATTTATTTACAACACTTAAAGAAATCGCATATATATGATGCATCGCGCGGTTTATTGCGCAAAAAATCAGAAAATTCTTTCTGAACATAACTTTAACCGAAAACAAGATGGATCGTCGTTTTGAAATTGCCAGATTTAAAGAACAAATCGCATCGAAGGCCGAAACACTTTATGCTAGGGGTTATATTCATAAAGCATTTAGTAAATCTCTGATTAATTTGACAAATCGAAATACTCGCTTGGAAACATTGCAGAAGAATGCTTCACTATTGGATGAACTCTCAAACCTCCCCAGACCTGCAAAGAGAGTATCTTCGAAGACACTGGAGGTTTCGATTGCAGCAGCCCAGGCCGATCTTGTGGCCAGTTTTAGTGAGCTGCCAGAGGCAGGTGCGACACAGGACACTTCGAGAGCAGTAACTGAGCAGGATGGCTCTGTGACAACAGCACTCAATGGAACTTTAGCTGAGGGCACCTATCGCCTTTCCAGGGGTTCAGGAAGGGTGACAGCCATTCAGGCTCACTATGATAACAATCAGCATTTTCGAGAGTGGATTACTGTGCCTATCAGTGGAGAGAGGGAAAGGGCTAATGCAGCTCGAATGGGGATAGCATTGAAGATATATGGGAATGGACTGTTTCGAAAAGTAGATTCAGATGCAGCACAATCTAGGATGATTGAGCTGCACCAGTACATCAGGATTGAGCCGGGGGCAGATTTAACTGAGGCAATCAGGAACCAGCTTCTCGCCATTGATGTCAAAGCTGCTGAAGCCACAACAGATTCCTGGTATTTCGATTCCTGGATCTATATTCAGTGGCAGACAATTCGCTACTTCAGGAGAATGGGAGGCCGTGGGTTGAGATTTAAACTACCAGAATGGCTGAGAGAAAAGCAAGCATTAATCAACATAGATGCACCAAGTAATAAATGCTTCCTGTATTCAGTTATAGCAGCCAAACACCCTCTAGAGTCAGGACAAGACCCTCGAAGTGCCTGCCACTACAGGCCTTTTGAGGGGGAATTTGATTGTAAGATGTTAACATATCCAACCCCACTTGACTCCAAAATGTTCTCAAAGTTCGAGGAGGCAAACAACTTGAAGCTGTGCATTTACACAGTGGCTGTGGATGAGCAGGACATCATCCCAATCCACATCAGTGCAGGTACTGATGCTATTCCAATCCTGTATGTCCCTCCTGTTGAAGGAACCAGCCCGGTTGGTCACTATCTGTGGATTAAAAGTGTTTCGAGGCTGTTCAACAAACATGGCAAGCATTCCCTACACTACTGTTTGGCTTGTCAGAGGGGTTTTGTTACCCAGGAAGTTTTGAAAAAACATATTGACACAGACAGGTGTTTAGAAAGGAAGGAGCATGGAAGGGACAAACTACCCAAAAAAGGGGATAACATTATCTATTTCAAGCGATGGGAAACAACAATTCAACAAAGGATAGCCATGTATGCAGACTGTGAAACACTATGCACTCAAATTGCAGAGACAAACCGAACAGATACAAAGACTAAACAAACAGGTGTCCACCAAATTGCTTCTATAGGGGCAGTTGCTGTATCTACTAGTGGAGAGACAGAGTGGTTTACTAAAATGGGTAGACCTCAGGATGATTCCGCGGATGCCTTTGTTAGATGGTTGGATGCAAAGGAGCCCGAGTTCATTAGAAAGCTGAAGGAGACAAAGCCAATGAATGCACTTACAGATGAGCAGAAAGAAGCCCACTATTCAGCTATGGCATGCTATATGTGTGGCAAGCAATTTGAATTTCTGAATGACAAGTTAATGGACCACTGTCATGACACAGGAAACTACCTTGGTCCAGCATGCAAATCCTGCAACAAAATCAGGTCAAAGCCAAAGTCAATCTCAATCTGGTTTCACAATGGCAGGGGTTTTGACTTTCACCTGCTAGTGCGTGCATTATCAGCAGGGTATAATCGCAGGATGGTAGCGCACAGGGCCTTTAAACAAGAGATTGAGAGAAAGGTTGAAGAGAAAAGGCCAAGAATAATCAGAAACATCGAGGCTTGCAAGGCGCGAATAATGCATAAAAATAAATGGAGTGAGCAGGAGTTTGAGCAGCAGAAGGAGAAACTTATAAAGGAGAAACTGAAACAAGCTTTTGATGCGCTCGAGGAACAGTTCAGACCAGCAGACCTGCTTTCGATTAAATTCGACCAGGTTTTCCAGAACTCTGAGAAAATTTCCCAATTTGTGTATGGTATCTATATATTTCGCGATTCCTGCCAGCATTTGCTAGGAAGCATTGATGAGCTTTCGAAAGCTTTACCAGATGATCTGAAGAAAATAACTCAAGCTTTGCACCCTGATGAGGCTAAATTCAAGCTGATGACCAAGAAGGGGACTTATCCCTACCAATATATGACATCGTGGGAGAGAATGTTGGAGACTCAGCTACCAGGTCGTCGTCAGTTTTATAATGAGCTCAAGCAAGAGAAATGCTCTAAAGAGGACTATGCTCATGCCCACAATGTTTGGAGGGAGATGGGATGCAGTACACTGGCTGATTACACTATGGCATATATGAAGACAGACATCTCACTGCTGGCAGATGTGTTTGAGAATTACAGGAAGAAGTGTCTTGAGAAGTATAAATTAGATCCCAGCCACTATATGAGCAGCCCCGGGTTTGCCTGGCAGGCAGCTCTGAAACATACAGGTCAGGCGTTGGAGGTATTCTATGATGGCCAGCAGGATATGCACTCCTTTATTGAGAATGGAATCCGCGGGGGAATCTCTATGATTTCCAAAAGGTATGCCAAAGCAAACAACAAATGGGTTGACAAGTATGTGGTTGGTCACAAACAAAAGCAAGGCTGGCTACTTTACCTTGATGCCAACAATTTGTATGGGCTTGCAATGAAGCAGAAGCTTCCAACTGGAAGATTCAAATGGGAGGACCTGGAAGGTATAACAGACCTGAAGCAGTACATCACAGACTTAGATGCAGAGGGAAGCAGAGGCTATGCCTTGGAGGTTGACATGCACTGCCCAGAGGAACTGCATGATTATTTCAGTGATTATCCTCTAGCCCCAGAGCGCATGTGTGTTTTGAAAGAGCATCTATCAAAAGCTCAGAGCGATATGATTGAAGCAGAGAAGCTCAGCTCAATAGAGAGAACTGAAAAGTTGGTACCAAATCTACTTCCAAAAGAAAAGTATGCAGTTGATGTGAGGGCACTGCAGTTCTACATTTCACAAGGAATGGTGGTAACTAAAATTCATAGGGTACTCTCCTATAATCAGTCAGCCTGGCTTGCCCCATTCATTGATTTCAACACACAAGAGAGGCAGAAAACACCATTCAAACATGAGCAAGATTTGTATAAACTGATGAATAACTCAGTGTATGGCAAAACCATGGAGAATGTGAGGAATCACTGCAACTCCGAGTTGGTGACTGATGGTGAAAGATTGGCCAAAATAAACACTGAACCTAACAGGTTAAAACAGGTTGTTGTTTATGATGAAAACTTAGTTTATGTTTCAAAACGAAAAAGTGAGTTTAATCTCAACAAACCCATTTACTGCGGCTTCTCGATTTTGGATGTATCAAAGATTCACATGTACAGGTTCTACTATGAAGTACTTAAACCGCTGTGGGGGCAGCGAGTTAGGCTTCTGGGTACTGACACAGATAGTTTGATGTTGGAGATTGAAACAGAGAACATGTATGTTGATTTGAGAAACATCAAACAATATCTTGATGTTGGAGATTATCCTGACAACCATCAGTTCTTCGAGGGGATGACTACTGAGGAGATTAAACATCTAAAGAGCCTAGCTAAAACACCAGGGCTTTTCAAGGATGAGTTAAAGGGCATTCAGATGATTGAGTGGATTGCTAATCGACCTAAATCATACCACTGGACCTCAGAAAATAAAGAGAAGACAGTGTGCAAGGGTGTTAAAAAAGCGTTCAATAAGGAGCTTACCAGAGACAGATACTATGAGTGCATTTTCGGAGGGAAGGCCTGTAATATTGAGGGCATTGTTGGATTTAAATCGAACAAACATCACATTTATGTTCAAAAATCAACTAAACAAGCCCTGCACCCCTTGGATACAAAGAGGTACCTTTGTGATGATCAGTTCACCACCAGAGCGATTGGACATTACTTAAACAAAAATCTCGCTGATTGATATTGTCAGATTCACAAGTTTTATTACTTAAAGACAAAGCTTATATGAAAAGAAAGAAGAAATGGCATCAATTGAGATACCTGTTATTCCTGAGGGAGCAGTCCTAATTCCAATTACAGGTAAGCAAAATGGAAAGTATGGTGTTGTTGTCGCCTATTCTCTAGTATCACAAGAAGATGCTGCTAAGGTTCTTGAGAAACGGTGGTACAAGAGTAAGGAAGGCTATGCACGAGCCTGGTGTAATGGGAAATTGATGTTTATGCACAACTTCATCAGTGGACACCTCGAAAATGGTCTTACCATAGATCACATTAACAGGAATACTTTGGATAACAGACGTGAAAATCTTCGACTAGCAACAAAACGTCAACAAATTATGAATCAGAATAGAAGAATATCAAATTCAAGCGGTTATATTGGTGTTTCTTTCCATAAACTATCCAGTAAATGGCATGCTCAATGTATGATCAATGGATCTAAAAAACACATTGGTCTATTTGAAACAGCAGAAACAGCAGCAAAAGCCAGGGATACATATTTGGTTCAGCATACCTCAGAGGATGACAAACCGTTCCTCAGATTAAACTTCCCAATTGTTTCAGTGGAACCTCAAAATGTTTAGATAGAGTTGTTAGCTATTACTTAAACAAAAATCTCGCCAATTAACAATGGCCCCGAGATTCATAATAACTGCTCACCCAGGGGCATATCAAGTCGACATACTATTCATTGGGAAATTTCGTTTATTTGCAGCCGTGGAAATAGCAAGCAGATTTGCAATTGTTAAAAAAATGGAAGACGCAAAGCAAATCCCTGTGTTTATATCCAAGCTTCCAGGCATTTGGGGTTTTTCAGGAGACAATGGATTTAATACAGCAGCAATAAGAGCAATGGCAGAAGAGAAAAAGCTAAAAATGCACACTGACGTTGCAAAGGATGATCACATTTCGAAGGGTGATAGGCTAGGAATTATCGATCGATTTGCAAGGACATTGCGGGCGATTATAGAGAAAGACTCAGAGTCCAGAGGCTCCCCGCACTTCCTTTCAAGGCTGCCAACCCTGGTCAGAGCTTATAATGAAACAAAGCACTCAGCCTTTGGAGGGGAGTACTCTTGTTGTATTCTGTATACAGCAGCATATTAGCCTAGCTATGCTTAGCCTTGACCTGACATATGCATGGTTTGATATATAGCTGCAGTCTTCGAGCTGCTTATAGTTGTAGTCGGCATTAGATTTGATCGCATCTCGAGTTTAGCCTAAGTTGGTCAGCCTAGGGTACGCGAGTCTGTCTTCGGGGAGTACAGGATTAGCCGCAGCTCGTCTCCTCCGGTCAAGTACAGTGCCTGGGCTCCGCCGGGACGTGCGCTAGCGAACTCTAGGGCCTAGATGGCTCGTCCGTGCCGCCTCCTAGCTCCGCCGCCGCCTCTTTAGATCCGCCCGCTGCGCTCTGCCTGGTGCTCCCTAGCGCCCGGCCACTGCACGCCCACTCGCTCTAGTACCTTAAGGGGGCGTGTACAACACTTGGTGCGCCTGCCGAGACCTTGATGAGCACCTTCCGTGTGGGCTTTTGGAGGGTTTTCCCCACGGTTATGTATATAGGTCAGAATCTGGCGGAGGGTCCCTCCGATCTCTGTCGCTTTCACATATGCCCGTCGCCAGATGAGTCTCTTTGTCCGCAGAAATTTCTTCGAAATTTCTTGCCGGGGAAGGGGAGTGGTGTTGTATTCTGTATACAGCAGCATATTAGCCTAGCTATGCTTAGCCTTGACCTGACATATGCATGGTTTGATATATAGCTGCAGTCTTCGAGCTGCTTATAGTTGTAGTCGGCATTAGATTTGATCGCATCTCGAGTTTAGCCTAAGTTGGTCAGCCTAGGGTACGCGAGTCTGTCTTCGGGAGTACAGGATTAGCCGCAGCTCGTCTCCTCCGGTCAAGTACAGTGCCTGGGCTCCGCCGGGACGTGCGCTAGCGAACTCTAGGGCCTAGATGGCTCGTCCGTGCCGCCTCCTAGCTCCGCCGCCGCCTCTTTAGATCCGCCCGCTGCGCTCTGCCTGGTGCTCCCTAGCGCCCGGCCACTGCACGCCCACTCGCTCTAGTACCTTAAGGGGGCGTGTACAACACTGATGAGTCTCTTTGTCCGCAGAAATTTCTTCGAAATTTCTTGCCGGGGAAGGGGAGTGGTGTTGTATTCTGTATACAGCAGCATATTAGCCTAGCTATGCTTAGCCTTGACCTGACATATGCATGGTTTGATATATAGCTGCAGTCTTCGAGCTGCTTATAGTTGTAGTCGGCATTAGATTTGATCGCATCTCGAGTTTAGCCTAAGTTGGTCAGCCTAGGGTACGCGAGTCTGTCTTCGGGGAGTACAGGATTAGCCGCAGCTCGTCTCCTCCGGTCAAGTACAGTGCCTGGGCTCCGCCGGGACGTGCGCTAGCGAACTCTAGGGCCTAGATGGCTCGTCCGTGCCGCCTCCTAGCTCCGCCGCCGCCTCTTTAGATCCGCCCGCTGCGCTCTGCCTGGTGCTCCCTAGCGCCCGGCCACTGCACGCCCACTCGCTCTAGTACCTTAAGGGGGCGTGTACAACACTTGGTGCGCCTGCCGGCTGTGAGCGGTCTTCGCCGGGGAAGGAGAGTGGAGTTCTATGGTTTGTGCGCTCTAGCACCCCGCGCGACGTTCGCAGAGTCCTTCTGGCAACAAGGCATCATCTTCGACACCCGCGGAACGGTTTCGGGACGCCGCCGACGTCGCCTTCGCTTCGAGCCGACGAATCCGCGAGGTCCGAGCCGATTCGCTGCGCCGTGCTCTCACAGGCTCCGCGCAGCATTTACCGGAGAGCGAACACCTTCTCATACATTCGCGCACTGCGCCCTGACCCGTCGCCTTCGCGCGGACTGGATCCTGTCAACTCGCCCGCGACGTTTCGGTTTTCGGCGCGTGTTCCGGCCTCGCCCGTCGCCCTGATTCTTTCGGCAGTGATGCGGAAGTCCTTACTGACGTTCTGAGTGCCTTTAAGCTCGCCGGCGCGAGTCGGTCGTGTTGTTGTTCCGGCTCGTTCGCAAAATCCGTACCGGGATCTGTCCCGCGCAATACGTACCGGGATCTGTCCCGCGATTCTCATACCGGGATCAGTCCCGCGACGCTCCTGCGCAGCGGCTCGCGCTCATCCCATTCGCGCGCAAGACTCGTACCGGGAACCGTCCCGCGCAACGCTTTCCCCTGCGCAGTTGCACGAATCTGACCCCCCTAACCCGCCTGACCCCCTTACGGCCTCCCGCCGTCCCGCCCTGCGCCACGCCGCGCAGTCCGAGACGATTCGGTCTACCCCTTACGACGTCTGGTGTCGTGTACCCCCCTGCCGCGCCCAGCGCCCACACCCCCCCCCTCGGCATTATCTGCCTTTCGCCCCCTGTCTGCCCCGCTCCATCGCAGATGAGCTCTTCGGACGAGGGCTCCTCCAGCTCCAGCTCGGGCTACACGAGCAGCTCCAGCAGCTCTTCGTCCTCCTCCTCGAGCCGCGGTAAGCGCGAGCGCCGCCGTAAACGCCGGGATCGCAGAGACAAGCGCCGCGGCAAGAGGTCGAGCAAGAAGTCCCGCAGCAGCAGCAGGGCCGCCGACGCCGCCCCAAGCGCCGCCGCCAACGCCACCCCCAACGCCAACTCCAACGCCCACGCTGACGCCAACGCCGACGCTGGCGCTCCTCCCTACGCTCCAAGGCTGGCTCCTCCCGTCCGGCAGCCTCATCCAGCGGCGATTCCAGCCTACTACAACGCCCCTCAGGACCCGCTGCCTTTTCCCGCGCTTCAGTACGCTTATGATGCTGACGGCCGCCTCGGGATTTTAGTTCCTCACGAAGCGAACGAGGGGGAGATCGGCGATCCCGTGCTGGCCTACGCAGCCGCGGCCTTCGGGATACCCCGCTCCGTCTTCCGCCCCCATCGTCCTGAAGCCCGCACCGACGACGACATCCGCGCCATCAGCCGGCGTGCTGGGCCGGTTGGCGTCGCTCTGGCAGCGGGGATGGACAACATCTACGCCCAGTGCCTCGACGTCATGACGGCCTGCGGCGAGCGCCTCGAGGGCCTGGAGAACGACTTCAACGCCCTTCGAGCTGCCACCCCTCCCGCCCCCCTATTTGCTCCGCCGCCTGTCGCTGCCTCCGGCCCCGCGCAGGTGCAGGTCGGCGAGCGCGGCCTTGGCTCTTCATCTGCCCCGACCGGCCCCCAGCCCGCGTCCAGCTCCCGGCCCCCCGTCTCGTCGGCCCGCACTGCCACCTGGCTTGCGCAGGCACAGGTTGCCGACCGGGACGTTGCGAGCGACGTCGCGACGGTGGCGAGCAACACCGCACCGAGGGCAACGCCGACTGCGAGCACCACCACCTCGGGCAACTGCCGCTGCACCTTCGACCCCGACGTTGTAGTAGCTATGACTGAGGGCCCCGACGTTCTCGTTAGCTTCCGCGCTCTCCTAGACGCCCAGAAATCCGATACCCGCCTCCGTCGCATATTTAAGTTCCTCCGGTACCCCCCTCCTCCCGGAGATCCTGTACCCGACTGGCTCCTCGCCCAGGCTAAGTTCTATGAGCTCCGCGGCGACGGCCTCCTCTATTATTCCGGACGCCCTAGTACCCATCCCCACCTCATTTTCGTACCTGGGGACCTCCGCTCTCAGGTCCTAGGCATCGCCCACGGCAGCCTCCACTCCTGCTCCCGCCCGCATTCTAAGGACAAGGAGATGCTAGAGATGATTAAGCGCCGATATTTCTGGCCCAATCTCCACGCGGACGTCCGCTACTTCTCTAGGAACTGCAAGAAGTGTTTCCCGCACCTCGCCACCCTGAACAGTCTCGGTTAGCTTGCCAGTACTTCAGTTCATTCGCGCAGATTTGGAACCGCGGTGATCCGAGTGGAGCTTGAGTTCGCGGCGCCCCTACCCCGCGCCTCGTGCTCGTACCCCGGCCTCGTGCCCGTACCCCCCCCCCCCGCCGCCCTTCGCTCTCCCTCCCCTCGACGCTCTTCCGCCGTACCCCTTCCCCCCCCCCCCCTGCCGTATCTCCCTCCTCCCTGCCGTACCCCCCCCTTCCGTCGTACCTGGAGTCGTGCACCCGAACCTTCGGTCCATCAGCAGTAGATTAGGCCTCGGCACGTATTTAGCTAACTAGCCCATTCTTATCTTATCTTTTCATTTAGCTCATGCATTCGTATTTACAGCTTATTCCTGCCTATCGAGTGTTCTCAGACACGTTTGTAGTTTGTAGCTTCAGTTCGCATTCGGGCTTATCTATTGTATACGCATATTCTACGTTTTTTTGATCGGGCAGTAGGAAATCCGAGCTCACATCTAGGCGGACTGATAGTGGGACGCCTAGCTCTGTGATGCGCTTAGAGGCAAGGATGTCTCAGCGGCCTTACGCAGTCTCGAGCCGTATTCAGTTGGGCTGGCGGTTAGAGCGCGTAGCCAGAGTGTTCGCTGAGCGTCCACCCTTCGGGGTGCCTCGGGCCTTGTCGGTCGCCACATATTTTTGTAGAAATAGTAGTGCGGCTTCCCCTTCTGTTTGGTTGCGGTACCTTGATGAGCACCTTCCGTGTGGGCTTTTGGAGGGTTTTCCCCACGGTTATGTATATAGGTCAGAATCTGGCGGAGGGTCCCTCCGATCTCTGTCGCTTTCACATATGCCCGTCGCCAGATGAGTCTCTTTGTCCGCAGAAATTTCTTCGAAATTTCTTGCCGGGGAAGGGGAGTGGTGTTGTATTCTGTATACAGCAGCATATTAGCCTAGCTATGCTTAGCCTTGACCTGACATATGCATGGTTTGATATATAGCTGCAGTCTTCGAGCTGCTTATAGTTGTAGTCGGCATTAGATTTGATCGCATCTCGAGTTTAGCCTAAGTTGGTCAGCCTAGGGTACGCGAGTCTGTCTTCGGGGAGTACAGGATTAGCCGCAGCTCGTCTCCTCCGGTCAAGTACAGTGCCTGGGCTCCGCCGGGACGTGCGCTAGCGAACTCTAGGGCCTAGATGGCTCGTCCGTGCCGCCTCCTAGCTCCGCCGCCGCCTCTTTAGATCCGCCCGCTGCGCTCTGCCTGGTGCTCCCTAGCGCCCGGCCACTGCACGCCCACTCGCTCTAGTACCTTAAGGGGGCGTGTACAACACTCTCCAGCATGGATGCACAGCCATAGGCAGGTTGCAACACAGCTGCATTTAGTGAGGCAGAGGCAAAACGATATTGAGAGGGATGCAATGAATGTACCAAAACCAGGCACAGAAGTTCAAATATTGGAACCCAAGCCAAACATATTTGCAAAGGGAACAACAAAACAAAGCAAGGAAACCTATGTTGTTGTAGGTCAGGAAGGCAACCGCATTAGAGTGGCAACAAAAGACGGGACTGTTTTAAGTCGCAGAGTCAAACCATCCGAGATTAAAACACCTAAACAGCTGCCAGATCAAACAAAAATAATCAAAGCAAAAGCAAAGGCTAGGCAAGAAACTCAATTACGTAGAGAGGGCTTGATCGATTCCAAAAAGTTTAGCTCTCAGACCAAACAGGCCCGAGAACTTAAGAGATTGGAAATTGCAGGAGAGTCAGCTCTGCGTGCTGGTGCGAGAGTTTATCGCGGCTACAGCAGCTTGAAGAGAAAGTAACCTTTGTTTACACCTCAACCTATAGGCGCGATCTAATTCCCTTTTACGCTCAATATGTGCAAGCCTGTATTCGTTAGAACAGGCGATTTGTCTCCTTCGATATTCCTCATTGTTATGGTAACGAATTTTTTGTTGTTCAGCACGTTTTTTGCGTCTAGCTTCTACAATTTCTGGAGTAACTTCAATTTGTGGGCGCCCACGCTTGGGTTTAATGACAGAGTCGCTATCAGTAAAGTGCACCATAAGCTCTTCGTTGTTCATATAGATGATCGACATATCTTTAAGTGATAGAAACTTTTTGCAATTTTTAGCGCGTTATATTTCGAAAAAATAAAACCCCGCGATTTATATAAATAAATGGTCGCAGACAAGCAGCGACGCTGCGCCAGCGGAACACAAATGCAAAATGAACCTCAAGCGAAACTCGCAACGATTAGAATAGGGAAGTATCGAGGGTTGACTCACCTGGAGGTAGCTTTCTGTGATCCTAATTATGCTCGGTGGCTGATGAACTGGAGCAAGCTCCGGGAAACGGACCGAGACCATTTTCAACAGGCTTTTAGGTTAATCAGTGAATCAAAACCAGAAATTCTATGGAGAGTGTATCAAAATGAAAAGCAAGCCAGGACTGCCCAGCAGCGTTCAGAGAGGCCGCAAGCAACTGTTGAGCCAACTGACCTTGATCTGGACTTATCAGAGGCGGATGCGCCGGGCTTTTGAACTCTGAACTTGCCTTAAAGATATCTCAATCTCAGATTGTAAAGTCGCAGACAAGCCGCCAGATGGAGGTCACAATTCCAGATGTCCCCGAAGGTGTTGCCTTGATCCCAATTACCGGTCGTAGGAATGGCAGAAACGGAATTGTTGTCGCCTATGCACTAGTTAGTCAGGATGATGCTCAACGTGTTCTTGGATTTCGCTGGTGTTTAAATAGCTGTGGATATGCCAAAACCAATATCAATCATAAGACCGTGTATTTGCACAACTATATCTCGGGTGAACTCGAAAACGGATTGACTGTCGATCACATAAATCTAAACAAACTGGACAATCGTCGCGAGAACCTGCGACTTGCGACAAAGCGCCAGCAGGGTCTAAACCGAAACCGGCGGCAAAATAACACATCAGGTTTCATAGGTGTTAGCTTTAATCAGCAGCATGGAAAATGGCGGGCGGAATATCGGATAAATGGCCGCAATAAGAACATCGGTCTGTTTCAAACAGCAGAGGCAGCTGCTCGAGCTCGCGATGCTTGCGCTCTTGAACATACTTCCGAATCTGATCGTCCATTTCTGCGTCTGAATTTTACAACCGAATTCGTCTCCCCCCCATCGCATTCTTCATCTGTGAACCAATAGCGTTTGGCTCGAAAACATTTGGAGTTGCAGGTTTTACAGATGCATCATCAAGCGATTGTGAAGCCTTCTCTTTTTCGTTTTTCAAATAGCGCAAATCTGGTACATCCATGGGTCTGTGCTTAAACATCTCGCTTCGCAGCATCTCCCGAATTTTTGCGCGTTCTTGCTTGTCTTTTACATACGATTCGATATTTGACGATCTAGCCTCGAGATCACGCAATTTGGCAGCTAGCTCATCAAATTGTGACTTCGATACTGATGCTGTCTTGATTTTCGGCCCTGAATAACGTGGTTCAGACGCCATGGCTTGGATAATTCTAGCAGCATCCTCATCAATATCGGACTGCATTTCGGCAACACTTTTAGCCTGGTTCTGTCGGTCGTCAATCGCACTGGCATTTGCTGCTGCCGAGGCGATCGTTTTAGCAACGGGTGCGTTTAGTTTGGGGTCACTAGCTAACTCACCACTAGGATTAGCAACAGCTGCACCCTCAGTTGAGCCGCTTTCAATCAGTGGAGCGTTCGGCTCAGATATATTAACCTTGCGTCGTTCCCGATAGCCCTTCTTAGGAATGCCTCTACTCATCTTATTTTATTAAGATAAGAATTTAATACGTTTCTTTTTAGAGACAGGCGAAGACTCTTTTTTCTTAGACTCTTCTTCATTCTTAAGCCATTTCGTAAAACGCAAACTCTTATCTTCAACAGCCTTATCAACATACCATGCAGTATCATACTTGGTTCCATCCAGCACAATGCACTGATAATTATGCGCCCACTTTTCGAACATGGCTATAAATTCATCTTTCGGGAGATGACTAAACTCTCTATATATTGCCTCAAGTTCGGTGTGATTAGAGTAACTGAAGAAAAAACAATAGTCGGAGTTCGATCTTATATATTGACTCAAAGCTGTTAGCTTTTGCGTCATAAGAATCGTACTTATATTAAAATGCCGCCCCTGAGTAAAAAGACGATTAACAACCTTGCTATTTCGAAGATCAACTGTTTCGGAGGCGGCAACAAGATCATCCAGCACAAGCAATATCTGCGGTGATCTCTTTTTAGGCGCAGCGTCGCTGCTTGTCTGCGACTTTTCAATCAGACTGCGCTGTGAATCTATAATGTCTGCAACGATTGCTGGGATAAAGTCATCATAGATCTCCTTTGTTATTGCAGAATACTCGCCGTTGAATTTCGTGGCTGTAAAAACAACAACCCTATCAATTTTTGGATACAGTGATCTCAAAAGATGTTTGGTGCAGTAGTACGATTTACCGCTATTACTTTTGGAAATAAACAGCCCTTTGAAGGGAACTTTGATATCGCCTGGTTGAAACTGAGATAGGTCGTCAGCGTTTTCGCTATCCATCAAAAATAAAGTCGCAGAATTGAGAGCTAGGCCGTTTAAAGGTTGACCTTGCGAAGGCCCGCGGCATCAACAATTAGGACAGTGTGCAGAAGAGCGCGGACTTGAACGTAAATCTTGTTGTTTGCATCGTAAGCCGCAGGGTTCATGATATTAAGGAAGCAGCTGCTGCTGTTGGTGAGATCCACGAAACCTGTTTGAGCTGCATTGCGGATAGCCTTTTGGCCGTCTACACAGAATGGCAGACCAGTCAAGACATACCGATTGAGAGGAGCATCCAGATTAGAGCATTTGAAGACATCAGCGAGAAGCTCAGCACCTTGCAGCAGGGGAACAGGCTCGTTAGAATAAAGTCGCTGGCCATTCAATTCCCAGGAAATAGTTATGTCACGAGCATTGGCCTCGGTTTTGAGGACACTGTGTTTTCCATCAGTTTGGTTCACATTTGTTTGCTTGCGAATGCTAACGAAAAGGCCATAGCAGAGTCCACTGATTTGAGACAGATTAATCCGGGTGGGCGCACCAGCACCAGCATAGGTAATTGAGTCAGCATCAACCCAACCAACTTCAGTTGCAGGAATGGCAATCCCTGAAGATTTGACTTTCTCAATCACCTGGGCAAAAGTGGCCTCATCAACGTTGATGCAGTGAGCTATTATCTTTGGATTAGAAAGCTCGGGTTTTTCAGGAGTGACAGTGAGGACATTGGGAGTTATATTCTGGCCAATGTTTGCAGGGAATGCAGCGGCAGCTCCTACGCTTCCGAGGCCATCATCGTTAGAGGCATCACCGTTTGCGGCATATTCTGCTACAAACCTACCACCATAGCTGGTCTCAACGAAGCCCTGGGCGCGGTCACGGAACCAAACCTCCACAGACACCTCGCCGGAGAGCGCACCAATTGGAAGCACTGAGCCCTCCCAGGGGCAGGGGATCTTTACGCTGAAAATACCTCCAGCGCGATTGCTCCCCTGAGGTGGGGTTCCATGTAGCCAGCCACCTGACCGGTATTTCTTTTTGAGCTGTGCATCATCATTGAAAATCAGAGCGCTGTGAACAAGCCAGTCCTCAGGGACGATGTAGCTGTAGGAAGCATATTTGATTTCAATTCGCTTTACAAGAGCACCAACAGACCGCAGATAACCAGTGCGAACCAGGTCAGTGTCACCAGTAAAAGCGGTCAGCTCGGGCAGGGTAAACTGGAGTTCAAGCCCCTGAAGGAAATTGTAACGGGGTAGGAAATAAGTAACCCTCTTTCCGAAGCAGTCTCCATAGTCATTGCTAGGGTTGACAACGACACGCACAGGCTTTGTTTGGCTGGTTAGACCTAACATAAGCTCGTTATTCATAAAGAAATCCTTAGCTTCCTGCGGAGTTGTGAGCAGCTCCTTTAGACCAAGACGTTGCAAGTTCTGGGTAACATCCATTGAAGTGTTTATAATTCAAACGGAAGAAAATAATTCAGCGCTTAGCCGCCGGCGAGCCAGCTTGGCGCAGCGGTCGCTGCTTGTCTGCGACTCTGGCGACTCAGTTTGACGAATTGATCCAAGGATATGTCTTTGACCTTTTCTGGAGCTGAAGCTTGGCGAGCTCGTAGACAACATCGCCATTGGGTTCATCTGGGCCATAACGAATTTCGAGTATAAATGAGACAGGACCTCCATTTAAATCAGCAATTCGCTGCATAAAATCGTAAATCTCAATAGTCACAGAGTAGAGGTCCAGCTTTGAATAAATATACTTGTACAAAGGATGTGCTTCAGTTGAATCATAGTATGCTATCTCGCCTGGACGAAGGACGCTTGGAATGCTCAGCTTCGAGAAGAAGCCAGGTATTGACGTGTTCGGCATACTGACAAGGTCACCAATTTCAGGAATTCGTAGGAGCACATGATCATCAGGAGTGACATCAGGCTCATAAGCGCCTGCTATATATTCAGTATTTATAGATAATGTCTTTGACCGAATCGGTAGAATTGATCTCAGCCCTAGAAGCTTTGCAGTTCGCTGAGCCCTTGCAACGGCCTGGTAGTTTCTGACTTCCCGCCCACCCTGGTTCGTTGGCAACATCAGAGCAATAAAGAACTCGAAGTTAGCTGTGAACCTTATTAATTTGATCGCTGAATTATACGTGCATGTGATACCTGTTCCTGTCAACCTTTCGTTTATCTCTGTCACAAGCGAAGTGACGTCGTAATTTCCAGGTGGAATTGCAATGTTATTCCACGCTCCAAAGCCGGCCTGAGGTGGGTCGGGTCCTTCATTAGTGGGATCATATTTGCACCAATATATATAGGTGTTAAACACCAAATCCTCTGCTGGATCGAGTACATCAATTGTGCTCATTGTGTTCGGGATCTCAGCTGATACCAAGCGCACAGCTTTCACATCCTGATAAACTTTAGGCAGTCTTACTTTAAATTTCGAGGTGGATGTCAGCTCCTCCGCTTGGTGACTTGCAATGCAGACGTAGTCCGTAGGCATCTTTTTTATATCAGTTAGAGAATAAAAATGCGGCTTACCTTCGACAGCAGAGACAGAAGGCCAATCGATTCAGAGGCAAACTTTGTGCTCGAAATCAATGAACCGATAATCAATCCAGTTGCTGTGCGCCTTACCCAGTGTGAGTTCGCAAACAGCCTTTACACCAGCATTAAAGATGAGTATCTTTCGATCACCTTTCCCTACATTGGAACAGACAATCTGGCGGTTTTTGAGCCAGGCATAATTACAACTGCAAATTATGGAGAGACAGATCTTTACAACTTTGGCCTATCGTTTAAATTGGAAGTAGAAGGGATCGTAATTGCGTATTTCAAATTGTTTCGAGACCCAGAGACGTTGAAAATGTCTGCGTATTGCAACCGTTCCTGCACACTGTCCTGCCAGTTCAAAGCTTTATCGAATCTGCTCGGGCTGAACCGAAATGAGCCCCTCCAGCTGTCTCCTATTGTACTTGAAGGGTCGCAAAGACCAGCAACTGCAGCTGAGCGGTACCTCGAGGTCGCTGGCATTCCAGTCACACCTGCACACCCTGAATACGGCGTCGATTTTACTGCAAAAATGCAGAGTATAGCACTTGGTTACGCGGTCGAATTTCCAAAGATAATCGACATGAACAGCGACCAGTACCTCTTCCTTGTCTGCGAAGAGCTACGGCCGTTTGCTTCAAAACTTCGCCGTGGGGCTAAATCGATGTGTAACTACGGGCTTGCTCGAATCCAGATGAGCCAGGATGTCGGAAAGTTTATTTATATAAATCAGGAAAATGAGGGCGAGTGGATCCCCATCGCAGAGCGCCTAGTGCTGACCTCGCTGCGACTGCGCATTGTCGACAGAGACGGCGATGATGTATCACTGAATGGCCTGCCTTGGTCTGGCGAACTGCAATTTTTAGTTTAGGTAACGTCCCCGGAAATCAAGCCGGAACGCATTCACATTTATAAATTCGTTTGTTATAATTTGCACATAGTTATACACCTGTGGGGTGATCAGATGCGAGTCACTTTGCATTAGATCGAAGCCTGTCATAGATGGGTTCGCAGCAAGCACGTTTGCTAGGACCGTATTTTCAAATAAAGACCCGTCTCGTAAATACCCTAAGTTGGTCAGAATGCTGAAATTAAACAGGACTCCGGCAGCAAAGGCTGGCCCATACATAATGATTTGATGCAGCTCAAAAGGCTTGGGAAACTCGACTTTAATCCAGGGATTAGGTAAAGTGCCCCCTTGGAACCCTGTTGAGTTAGGTCGCACGTGAGAGGGTGGGTGCAATTCCTCAAAGTCGTTGCTTGTGATATTTGCATCTGGAATTATAAACCAGTTGACATCAAATGGCGGCTCAGCTGTTAAAGTAGACGATATGACAAGTCTCTCGTCGTTCAGTAGGTCGTAGTTTGCCAATAGAAAGCTGCAGAGTGCATTTATTTTGTTACTGATTTCGGTTTGTTTCAGCCATAAATCAGTCGTGGAAATCAAATAAGAAATATTCGAAGGCGAGGCATCATCAAGCTTGCTCATCACCGACGCTGGCAGCGGAACACTTAAACGCCAGTATCTAGTTAGATTCCTATCTGCATCAACTGGAAGCAGCTCCTGCATTTGAAAGTGCGATTCCAGCTCACTCCCAGCCATTAGCATAGATATGATTGGGCTGCCTGAGAGGGATAGTATCCAGCCTAGGGCACCCCAGCCTGACGTCTCAGCATTTGAAAAGCCTGCAGTCAACTGTTCGCTGGCTTGGACCTCACCACAACTTATGCTCACAAGAACAATTGGATCCTCTGCATCATAAATTTTGCTGGCGTGGCTGAGCGCAGCAACTGAGGGATTATTCAAACAGGCAATGGCCCCGTCAACCAGATTTTTGTCTCCTAGCACCTTCGGTGGAAAGAATGTAGGCGCTGCAGAAGATGCTCTAACTGCATCACGAATCAGTGTGCTTGAGTACGGCCCATCCTTGGTAAAAACTATGGGCTGCATCCGAACTGTATCAAAGGCTGTAATTAATATGTCTTTTGTCGATTCTGCAATTGTATAGTCCAGGGCAACGTCTGTAAGCACTGACTCCAGAGGGTTTGCATCGTAGCGGCTTCCTGAGAGCAAGCTCGTCAGTGATCTCGGATTCGCAAATATTGCTGGTAGGTTCGTCTGATATAAACTGAAGATATCACCTGCTGAATACCGATAGGCGAGAACAGAGCCTGGGGTGGATGGGGTCGCCAAACCAGCCGCTATAATTGCCCCCGTCGAGGTGCCTGCAAAGAAATCGAACAGCTGTGGAATTGCTTTCCCAGTAATTGCCTCGATCCGCTGCAAAATTCGGGCTATGACTATCCCGCGAGCACCTCCGCCTGATAACGAGAGAATGACCTTCATTTTTAAAAGGAGGCCTCTATAAAAATGTCCTACATCTTGAAGAAGCCAGTCCCACTTCGTAAAGCTCCAGAGTTTGTTGACGATCGACTTATAAACATTCGCGTATTTGGAAGCACTCTAATTGACTACAATGCAGATAAAGATATCCACAGAACCGAGTTCAATCGCCCAGCTGCATTAATTCTGCGTAACTCACATGTTGGTGCCCCGGACATTGCACAGAGATTTTGTCTCGGTCCAGCTGAGAACTTTGTGGCCGAAATAATTGGATCCAGGGCGTTGCCGCGGCACCTGCGCATTGCCTCCTCAGGCACAGTTTCCAAGTATGATTCTGGTAGATTAATATTTAGGCTTCAAAACGATCGAGGGATTCACATATCAGCTCTACGTCTAATTGATGAATCCAATGCTGTCACAAACAAGACTGCGGCTCACATTACAGGGCGAATTCTCCTTGGCGAAGATGCAGGAATTTCAGTGTTAGCATCGCAAATCCAGCCTTTTCCATACGATTTGCTTTATACAGCTGCACGAGAATCAAATATTCTGTACGGTTTTGATGTTACTCAGATAAACACCGAGCCCGCTACCAGGTGTGATATTCCTGGCTGCACCTTTGGATCTATTCTAATTGAGGCTGACAGGCACCTGCTCCCGGCGTTGCATGACAGTTACGATCTTGGGCTCCGCACCAGGCAGTGGCGAAATATTCATGGCACAAGTATTTACCAAGATGGCAAAAAAGTAATCACTGAGCCGGAGATAATAAATATTTTCAACTACTACTTTGGACCTATTGTCCCTATACCACCTATACCACCTCTTCCAGGCCTCCCAAAGCCAAACCCTGAAGGACCTGGGCGTGAGAGGGTTGCTGATGAGACAATCCCATTTGGTCAAAATATTATATCCTGGGAGGCTGTCAGGAATCGCCCAGTGATAGAACCCTATAAGCATCCGCACGAAGAGTACTTGTCACCTGATATCGAAGTTTTCCCGCTAGAAATGTACACAGAGTCGGAGGAGCAATTAATTCCCGACGGATTAGACGTTCAAGAACTCGAGTATGAGCAGCCTGTGATTCCGCATGAGCAGCTGCTTCCAGATGGCTTTGATCCTATTTTCTTCCCCTTGGAGTTCACAGTGGACTGGGAATCTATTAACAACAAACCTGAGCATTTTCCACCGGAAGATCACAGACATAACTGGGATGAAATCGATAATAAACCGTTGCAATTTCCACCAGAAGATCATAGACACGATTGGGGTGAGATCGATAATAAACCGCTTAAATTTCCACCAGAGGATCATAGACACGACTGGGGTGACCTTGATAATGTACCGCTTGAATTTCCACCTGAGGATCACAGACATGTTTGGAGTGAGATCGATGAGCAACCCGAGTTCGCAAAGTCAGAGCTTCCTGTCACACTTGCTGTCTCTCTATACAAATCAATCAACACCCCTGAAAGGTTATATTTGAATGAACACTATGTCCACAGGCAGGGAATTCGTGCCAACACTGACATGTCAGGCTCTTTGTTTGTACGGATTCCCCGCGGAATGGAGATAGTTGCTGCAGGTGGAAATATTGGCTTGCAGGACACGTTCCCAAGTATTTATGTCACAAACTACTACGCCTCTGACATCGAAATGACATCTGTCCTACCTCCTTTGCCTTCACTGCCGTTGGATCCTCTCTCCCATGCTGATTTTCATTCTGCAATCCAAATTAATGTAATAGATGTTAGCGATTTAGATTCATCGAGACCGAAATTGGTATTTAGCCGTGAACGCCTTTTACCCAATGCTCTGATAGGAAACCGAGACGATTATAAGAAATGTGAAATAGCATGGATAAAGACGAATTATAATGGTGGAGTTGGCGAGGGTGTTTTAGAAATAAATCAGAGGGCAGCAGCAAAGAACATTCACAACGAGACTATATCCAGAGTGGTCACAGAGGATTTCCTTCAAGCTCAAAACTATGTAGATGAAACAGAGCTCGCTTTAGTTATTGCAGGTCTAGCTGTGACTGGGAATTACCTGCCCTTGACAGGAGGAACTATTGATGGAACAGTGACTGCTGACAACTTTTTTGTTCACACTGAAAGTGATCAAACCTTCCCTGTGGTTCACCCAGGAGCTGAGTACGAGATTCCTATTGATCCAGCTATTATGCCCATAAAAATCGATCTCCCTTCCGATTATGTTGGACGGGGTGAACTGAAAATAATCTCTTTCACAGGAGATTATAATGATCTTTTAAACAAGCCTACTGCTGAGAACCTTCACCCTGTTGCCTATTCGGGAAATTTCCTCCATTTAAATAATAGAGCGCACACCCACACAAAGGCAGAAATCACAGATTTCGCACACACTCATACGAAATCCCAGATAACAGACTTTGCACACTTCCACACCAGAGCAGATATTACAAATTTTGCACACAACCATTTAAAATCTGAAATCACAGATTTCGCACACACTCATGTTAAAAGTGAGATCACAGATTTTGCACACACTCATACTAAGGCAGAGATTACAGATTTTGCACACACTCACGATTGGAATACAGATATTTATAACAAACCCGCTTTATTTTCAGGCAACTACAATGATCTCACTAATAAACCTACTCTTGATCCATTCACAGCTACCACTATAAGAGCCAACAACACAATGTATGTAGGATCGGGTCAGATTGTAGAACCAGCCGGACCTATGTTTGATGAAACATGGTTTTTCCACAACTCAGCGAATTATTTTGATCAAACCCTACTCGTTCGTGGAAATGCTTATGGAAGGAATTTCTATGCTATGAACCCCACAGATAGCACCACTATAAGTAGGTGTATTACGGAAGCGGATCTTTCCATTCAACTCAATTCATACTTTAATGGGAAAATAAAAGCAGGAAAGTATATTTACACCACTCCTGTTTTGAATTACAATAACTTATATGTGTTCAATCTAACCATCTATTTCAGTAGTGCCTTTCCTTCTCCTCCTGTTGTGACAGCAACAGTAAGGCATGAAGGACAAGCAAATGCTACAACACCAGTCATATTTACTGTGAACCTTTTGAATGTTTACAGTGACTATTTCACATGTGAACTTTTCACAGATCCATATGCAATGGACAATACAGCCAAAACTGTAACAATCCATTACATTGCTGTCGCAATTTAACTATTTCGTTATTATAAAGATGACTTCCCTTTTAGAAATCCCAAACTATGAACTTGCCGCGAAATCACTACATAGCACCTCCCATGAAGTCTTTGATTCAACACCCGGGAATATTTGCACTGAAACAACAAGCAATACGTCTTTCACAGAAACCAATATACTCAGAGTCAAAGAAATTCGATGTGATCGTAATAATGGTAAGATAAGAACCACGGGTATTATTATCTCTAACAAAAATCAGGTTCAAGCAGGTCAAGTAGTCCCTGATTCAGCAGTTTATGATAACGTGGGTGGATTCACCACGGCAAAGATCGTAACTTTTGATAACACAAGCAATAATTCGGCTCTTGTGGTTAAGAGTGGTGGAGCCTATATTGGTGACGGAGCAATTGTGGTGGGGACTGTCACAGCGAATCAGTTGACTGTGAATGGGACAAGCGTTTTTACTCAATTGATGAATATCAACAATGGTCTGTTAGGGAATATAATTTATGGGACTCTTCAAGCATTTACAAGAGTTCAAACACCCGAAATTGGTAATGGAACAGATTCTAATGTTTACTACAAACGAAATGGGAATGCGATTGTTACTCTTGAAAAAACGACGGTAGCAGAGATAGAGATAAAATCATTTACACTTTCTCCTACTTGCTATTTAAAAAGGACTTATTGCCCAAGATTTTGTGTCACAAAGCTATTACCTAATCAGACAGTATCAACATCCTCATGGTCATCTGGCTCTCAAATTACCTTTACAGCTCCTAATTTCGCCACTTATTATGTCAACAATGAAGGCAACTGGAATGATTGGTATTTATTTACTGCACCTGTTGCAGGCGTTTACCGGTTTTTCTTCACAGCTCTCAGGGTAGATACTCAGACTTCTTATGTAACTATCTTAAAGCTTTCAATAAATGGAATTGCATCCGATTACGAATTTCAATGTTCATTAACAGGTCAAATGGCTATCACATACGAAACATTACTTACTCTTAACATGGGGGACACCGTTTCAATATTAAACTCAACAGGTGTTACTATCACTATTAGCCAACGCTGTTACTTGGGGTGCTATCTGGTAAGTGCTATTTAATATTGTCTCTGTAATATAAAGAATGGCTACACAAATAGCAGTCCCTGTTTTCTGTTATGCTGCCCCGAAAATACATCAACTTAACCACACAGTCACAGATGCAACCCCTGGGTTTATTTGCACTGAAACAACAGGAGCCGATTCATTTTCTCAAAACTCTATGATTAGATGCAAAGAAATACGATGTGATCGCAATGGGGGCAAAGTGAGAACCACAGGTCTCATCATTTCAAACAAGAACCAAGTTCAATCAGGACAGATAGTTTCTGATTCCGCAATCTATGATGATGTTGGAGGGTTTACCACACCTAAAATAGTTACTTTTGATAACACAAGTAATAACGCTGCTCTTGTGGTAAAAAGTGGAGGTGCCTACATTGGAGATGGAGCAAGAATAAATGGAAATCTCACAACTGAACAAATCACAGTAACAGGACCAACTACATTTAATGATTTGGTAACAGCCAATGGGGGTGTGTATGTTCCTGGGGCGCAACAATCTATTGTGACAGCAACTACCAAAATAGTGACACCTGAAATAGATACAGGATCAAGCACGAATCTGGTTTTGAAACGCAATAGTGATGTTATGGCGACCCTGGAAGCCAATAGTTTCACCCTCAATTCAGGTTGTTATTTAAAGTATGATTTTCAACCTCGATTCTGTGCGCAACTTGGTTATACACACACTGCTACAAGTGCTGCCGTTCTCATCAATTGGACAACCGTTTTTATTGATAACAGAGGTGCCTTTAATGTAGGCAATGGACGCTATACAGCTCCTGTTGCTGGGCATTACAGATTAACTGTAAATTCTTCTTCAACAACCTCTTCTGCTGCAAATTTGACTTTACAAGTGAATGACACAAACCCCGGTGGTCTGTCAATTGCAACCTTTGGAACTTCAACAACAATTGCTGTGAAACCTCTATACATTAATGTTATACTCAATCTTGCTGCTGGAGAATTTGTAACACTTGTCACAGGAACCACAGGTGGTTATTCAAGTCGAACAATGTTTACTGCTGAACTTCTAAGCATCACTTAATTTTCTCATCTTAAAGTAAGAATGTCAAATATTTATCAAGTAGCTCTATCAGATACTGAAAAGTTGGGAATGGAATACTGTGCTGCTTCTGTTCAGGATTGGATCGATAATGTCGTTCATAACAGGGCAAGAATTGCGATTGATGACATTGTTCAGAAAGAGATTCAATCTTGCATTTCGGCAGGAGTTCAAATTCCAACCTCAAAGGAAGCAATTGTTCTACAGGCTTTCCAAAGGGGGACTGTCAAAAAAGGTATCGAGTATAACAATGTCACAGAAGAGTAGTGGAGCTATAGCTTGTCTGCAACCTCATTTATTTTTCTCTCGCGTTTCTATTAAATGACTGAGTACAATCGGGTCCAGCTCCCTATCTACTCGCTGGGCTCCCCAGCCATCCATATGAGGCAGCATGAAGTTAGCGATGCTATTGCTGGATTAGAGTCCACTGAGCGTCCAAATTCAACTAACGCCTTTGATCAGCGATCGGTGATTCGGTGTAAAGAATTGCGCGCAGATAAAAACTCTGGGGTTGTAAAAACAACACGATTATTAGTTACTAATGCGAATTTCTCCCAGCCCATAACAGGGGGAGTTGATTCGTATAGTGTCGATCTCAAAACCATTAACTATGATCAAAACACTGCTGCCCTCACTGTGCGCTCCGGAGGAGCAGCTATTACCGGAGCCTGCCGAGTTAGTGGAGGGCTATCATCATCGATTGCCATCAATGATGTCCCAGACTTTTCATTAGAGAATGTCGAAAATCGTAAACGAGTTCGCATGTATGTACCCTGTTGTGACCTTCCCTATGCACAAGCTCTAATAGAAGTTGAGATAACCATAGCAAATTCAAGTACACCAAATGGTCTGGACGGTGAGAGGCTGCTTTCAAACAGAGAAATACCGAAGGCACTTCAATCACTCTGTCAGGATCAAAATGATCAGATAGGGCATGTGTATACGTTCTTTGTTCAAGGTCTTGGGCATGCTGGACGGGGATACGTAGTTCGTAATATCAATACAAGGCATCTTTTCGATTTATACGCTACTGCTATAGGCAGATACTCTATCCTAATCATCGGCTATCGCTCCGATGTAGCTGCATCAGCTGCAACTAGAGGGCTGAACCCTGATCCAGCACTAAATAATATGTATGAGGAAAACAATCCAGAAAATCCTATAGCTTGAGTGAAAGTTTTATCTTCTGTTTTCTGAAATGGAAGCTGTTGAAAGAATTGTTGTTCCCTCTTTGACATTAGCTGCTCCAGCAAATCACGTCCTGCAGCATGCCGTTTCCGACGACGTGCCTGGCCTAGAGTCTACAGAGCAGCAGCCAACTCTAAACACCTTCCGTGAAAATCACATATTACGTTTAGGTGAGGTTCGATGTGACAAAAATAATGGAGTGGTCAAAACAACAAATCTGGTCGTAACAAACGCAAATTTTAATGCGCATTATGGTGATCCTGATAGCTATGACGATGCTAACAAGGTCAACACTTTTACCTATGAATCAAGAGTAGGGGCCGTGACCTGCAGGTCCGGTGGTGCTTATATTGGAGATGGCCTGAGAGTGGGCGGCGCTGCTTGCGCTCCTATATTTGTAAATGATCAACCTAACCCTGAGAATATGAATGAGAGAATCAGAACGTATGTGCCTTCTATGAATTTGCCTTATATCATCAAAGTCTTCACGCTATACATAAATGAGCAAACATCAATTGTAGAAAATATCAACCCAATCGGAAATCATTTCAAGAGTGTTGTTGATATTCCCCCGGATATCTACTTCCTTTGTAGGAGGAATGATGCTCTCCGGCCAAACATAGCTGTTTTAATCAATCCTATTGACAATTTTGGTGTCGCTTTCCATTCTACTCCAGTTGGGGCTGAAGATTACCAGTTTATTGTGAGGGCTACGCTTATGGGCGCCTACAAAATTATTCTATTTGCCGAAAGAACAGATGTGATTGCATATGGTGTTAAGTACGGTGAGACCTTCAATTCGAATCGTTATTTCCCGATTGGAGGGGCTGATCCTAATCCCTAGAGATACTTGTTTTTATATATACAGCCCTATTAGATGGATTTGCTCCGCAAATGCATGGACATGTTCCATCTCAATGTAACATGCAAGCTAAAATGCAGTTGCTGCGAGACGACCATCAACCTCGAAATATCGGACACTGAAGGATCACGCACCCCAAATACTCAGCAATCACCCAATAACACTCCCAGGACTTCTCGGTCGAATTCTCCTTTTACTCGATCTGACTCGCCTGTACCGTGGCTTGAATCTGATGGACGGAGATCATCTTGGCCACTTCATGATATCCCGAAACCGCAAAAACGAAAGAAGTCCTTGCTTTCTAGATTGATCAAGGATAAGAATACCGTTGTGCAAAAGCAACCTGATGAAGTGGAATGAGGCCGCAGCAGACCGCGCGCAAGCAACCGGGGCCCCAAGTACACCCACACACGCCCTCCTAAACTCATTTCCGATATCTCCCCAAACTAACGCCTAATCAACACGCCTACTCTTTCTCACTAATTTCGCTCAATGATCACGCTTATAGGGGTTTGTTTCCTTTAATACATGTTATTCGACGCTGTGAATTCAATCTAAACCAAATTTTTGCTAGTTTTTGTTGCTACTTTTAATATCACCGAAATTTTTGTTGATAGATCGGAAACACAAACATAAACTACTATCACCGAATCTAAATTCCTAACTAAAGCTAGCTTCAAGGAACATCTAAAGCACACACTAAATAATCACATAGGAGATAGCTGGTAGACCGGCGCATGGGGGGCCGCCTCTCTCTTCCTGATTTTTCAATAGAAAACTCTCCAAAGTACTCCTATAATACTCCCTCAAAGGGAACAGGGCCGGTGTTGACCCTAGGGTCTAGGGTAGACGTAGATCCAGAGAGCTCAAATGAGGGGGCTGGGGACGTAGCTAGGGTGTGTGGGAGTGGCGAGGATGGTGGTGGAGAGAGGGCTGGAGGTGCGAGACCCATGGTGAAGTAGGAATCACCATTTTTTTGCTGCACCTACTTACTTCTCACCTGTGAACTATGATGGGATGTCTCTAATTGATGGTGCAATCTCAGGAAACAACAATCCCAGTGTATGTGGTTACAGCCATGCTAAAAAGATCTATGATGATGATGATGATATTATAGTGATAAGTATATCCTGTGGTGAGGTGAATGAGACAGATGCCCCCAATGTGGGATATTCCTATGAAGATGTGAACAGCTGGGGTATCCTCTCTTGGATTGCTTCGACCTCTGGAAGTCCATTAATTAATATGTTGATGGCTGCAAGTGAACTCTCAGCACTGGAAAAGATGCAAGAGTTTCTCCCATATAATGATGATCAGGGATATGCAAGATATTATAGACTCTCTGTTCCACTTCCAAAGACCATAGTAAACTCTCTGGATGATACCTCTAAGATACCAGATATGATAGATGCAACCGAAATGTATATAGCAGCAAACACTGTGATGATTGATAGACTCTGTGATTTACTGGTTGCAAATTATGAAATCAAGAACCCTGCAAGGTTCTATATATCATCCACTCTGAATAACATACCTCCCATTGATGCTAACTGGTATCTTCTATCAGATGGTGCTTTCACTGCTTCATCATCAAAAATTGGAAGGGAGGCATTTAAAGCAAGACCTTCTTTAACAGGTTGGGAGGCAAATGCATCTGCTCCTGATGGGATATGGAGTGTTCCCACTGAGTATCTCCAAGTATCCTTCCCATATATATTTGAGATAGCATCTATAATTGCATATGGTTCTGGTGTGACCAATGCCTTTGTTAAGACCTTCAATGTTGCAACATCACAAGATGGTGTTTCCTGGTCATTTATCAAGTATGAAGGTGTGAATAGAGTGTTCATGTGTGAAACCATTAATAATGCCCACAATAGTGGTGATGTCTCATACAGTTCTGGGTTTCCCACCTCTATTAGAGACGTTTTCTATATTGGCTACCCTCTGAGGACAAGGTATATTCGTATTTATCCACTGGTATATATAAATGCCCCAACTATGAGAGTGGATGTGACAGGTGCATTTATTCGAAGTGTATGATACATCAGGACTTCTGATGTATGGTGCGCCAGATTATGGCTTTTTTAACAGTAGCTACTGTATTTTCGCATTATTTTACTGTATGTTCCTTACAGTAGAAAGTAGCCGATTAATCGTTTTTTCGCAATATTTGTATGTAATATATACGTATATGTACTTGATACCTACACCATCGTGTAGATCGTTTCAAGCGCTTTCCAGCGCTATGTCGACGGTCACGATCTGATGATCTGGTGGTGAGATACGAGCGTTTGAAGATGCCGACAGCCCAACAGTGGGAACGTTAGGCGATGCCGACAGTAGTAACGCGAACCGTCAAGTATATATGCGCATATATACATTTTGACCACAAAATAGCGGATTGGTCGGTCGGGGACTCTGGGGCTGTCATACTGGTTGCGCGACCTGGTTGCGATGACGCAACCATGGTTGCGATGATGGTTGCGATGATGCAACCATGGTTGCGCTGGTTGCGCAACCTGGTTGCGCAACCAATTTTTTTCCGATTCAGTGGTTGCGCAACCATTTTTTTCCCGATTGAGTGGTTGCGCGACCTGGTTGCGATGATGCAACCATGGTTGCGATGATGGTTGCGATGATGCAACCATGGTTGCGATGATGGTTGCGATGACGCGCAACCATTTTTCGATATATAGAATTATCCTATTGACCGAAACTTCACCGAAACTTCACCGAAACTTCACCGAAACTTCACACCGAAACTTCACCGAAACTTCGCACCGAAACTTCACCGAAACATCACTGAAACTCCATCAATCTCGGTCATACATATGTATTTTATTACCAACTGCTCCGTTTTCAATTCTGAAAGCAGATTCGGAATCCTCTCGGCAGCAGCTATCAGGTTTCGTCGAGACCGGGCACTAACAAAATAAAAAATTGACAAGGATTTTTTGGATTCTCTCAACTTCTGCTATGGATCCCATCTACCAAGACCCTGCTATCATCCATGCTTCCCAGTCAGATTGGATACATGATTTCAAGACTGCTTTCTATTACAATTTCTTCATGTCACAGCCAGAGCATGTGAGACTGTTCTTTGTTTACAATTACCAACTGGTTTCAAACCTTGAAACTTTCTTCTTGGAAATTATTGAAAAAGATAGACAAATGAGGAAAATTCGCCAGAGGTCTAAGAGATTCCGAAAACGTTGTTAATCTATTTCCTCTGACCACTTCGTAAATTAAATCGAGTTTGGGTGCAGTATATGTTTCCTTGGTGGTTGAAAAGTCATTATACCATCTCTGACTGTTAACTTCTGATAATTTCTGGGTTCCTGCTATGGTCAACTTCTTCAACTCTTTCTCTACTCTGCCCTTCTTTTGTGCTCTTGCTTCTGTGAGGGTTCTTTTGGAACTTCACTTGCTTTTTCTATGCCCTCCTTTCTGATTGCTGAATCAACCCTGGCTTCCTCTTTTGCCTGTTCAAGGGCATCCACTGTGGGAGTTTCATGATACTCAACACCTTTAATGGGCAGCAGTTCATGAAAAGCGAATCTACCATCAACTATCTCACCACTGGACTTCTGATTCTGAATTTGAAGCCCTCTCTGCCCTCCACACTATAAACAATTCGAGACCAATTAACACCCTGCTTTGCAAATGGATTCTTTTCAACTTTCACTCTCACAAACATTCCAGGTTTCAGAGCATCAAGATACTCAATCGATTTCTTGAATCTCTGATCCTCCATATTCACTATCTCTTTGTAGTGGGCTTCTGTGGTCTCTGCTGGTTTTCTCTTGGTTGCAGAGTGGATGGTATTATTATAATTATACTCAATATCACCCAACACATCAAAAATCGTGCAGTATTATTTGCAATGCAGTAGTTTGTGATCAATCTCTTGATCTGTCTGTTAAAGGCTTCAATCCGACCTTGGGTTCTGTGATCTGCAACATCACTTAGTTGATGCTCAATGAATTTCGTTCCCAAATAATCTGTGAATAACACATTGGTAAATTCGCTTCCACTATCACTCTGAATGCGAACAATTGGTCTGGGGACTCTCTGTTCAAGTTGCTTGAATGCTGCAAGTGTAGTAAGAGCACTCTTGTCTCTCATTGGAATTATGAACCCTGTTCTCAGGGTTGATTCCATTGCACTCATAAATGTATCATAACCATCATTCTGCTTTTTGTATGCAGGAAAGAAGAGCAGATCAATCACATAGGTATCAATGGGTTGCCTAATTGGAATCATGGGATCTGTCTTTCGAGATAGGGTGGGTGCATTAATCTGGACGACCTCCTGCTTATCATACCACTCTCTCATCTTCTTGTAGTTCTCCTCTGGTAGTTCCTGTCTCATTGCAGTAAATCCCTTGTAACCTGTTCTGGGATCATAGAACTTCTTAGCAATCTTCGACTCTTTTGGTGCTGTCTCAGCTGGGAGGGTCTCTGGAATTAATTGCTTGACCATCTCTGATCTTTTCAATATTCGACTGCTCTTCTCCTCCACTGGAACTGTGATGGGCAGGATATTCCCTCGATCTTCAATTGCCTCTTTTCTCACAATTCTTGGTGGTTGTCTCAATCCTATTTGTGTAGAAGGCATCTTTACCTTATCTCTCATATAATAAATGCAAGACTCTGTGTGGAAGGAGAACACAATTCCCAACTACTTTGCAATTGAGCCCAATGATCCAGGATTAAGATGTATATGGCTGCTGCATTTAATTCGCGGTTTGTTACTTCTTGGAGAGCGAAACCAAAGAAAAAGAAAGATCAATGAAGTAGATTAGAGCCCAAATGGAATGCTGTGAATTCCATCGTCTAATATCTTCCTTTTGCTATCGAGTTGGTTTAGAGCCACCCTTCTGCTCTCCAAATCATATAGGTTGTGGTCTTGCCTTCGCTTGTTTACTACTGCTACTGTTTTGGTGATTCCTTCAAACAGGCATCTTTTGAAATCATCAAAGTGAACTTCTTTTGAGGAAGTACCAGACATTTTTATTTTATCAAAGGTCTCAGTTCTGAAAGCATAGAGTTTCGATCTCAGACCTACATACTCCACAATCTTTGCATTGGGAAACTCGTTTTTATATTTACCTGGAATCAAGCGATTGCTCCTATCAAAGAGAGGGTGAGCAGGATCATAATTACTGCAATCCAGGTGTTCAGAAATTCGCTTCATCTCATTATTTAGATCATTGGTATGCAGCAGTAGACAGAAAGAATCTGTATCATGGAATAGTAGCTCTGCTGTTTCCCAAGTTCTCCTCACCACATCATAAAAGAACCTGCTATTATGGAGTTTCGCAAAATCCAGCACAAAAGCCCCAATTGCAACTGGTTTATCTAAGTGAACATGCTTGGAATACATCTCAAAGGCAACAGCATTTTCGTTTAATACATTGGTTGCCTTGATGAGTGGACTTGCAGCATATTTCTTGCAGAGTTTCTCACTGTTTGCAATCTTTACCACAGAGCGACCCCTGCATGATTCGAGGCATTTACCATAGATTGCATTGTTCATTAATTTAAAGAAGTCACTCTCGAATCTGGACATAGATTGGCGCCTCAGTTTCGTATTTAGATCAATATAACTCTTCATAAATGCAGAGGTTGCAAATGAGAGAACCCTGTGAACCCTCTTTATTATAATACCTTTGCTCACAAGATAGACCAAGAGAGGTTGGGAGATCACATAGTTCCTTTTGGATGAGAATGTTGCTGTGAGTTTGGGGTCTTTGCTTAACTTCTCACCTGTGATATCCAGTAGTTTTTGTTGATACCCACCCAGCATTTCGGTGGTGACATGTTCTTTATTAACTACAAGTGGAAAATCGTAATGATCTGTGAGAGTGTGTGGGTATTCCAGGTCTACTTCAATAAAGGCACTTCGTCCAGGGGTCTCTTTAAGTGCCTCTGTGACATCTTCCCACCGAAAATCGCCAGTGGGCAGTTCTTGACTGAGAGCAAAACCATACAGATTATTTGCATCCAAGAGAACTATATGGTCATCTGGGTTTTCCACCTTTGCATATCGAGTAGGCATTGTAGCAAACCCACCTCGAATTGCCCTCTCAATAAATTCGTATTGCCCTACATCACTGATCTGCTCAATCTTTGCTCTGGTGTAAATGAGCATTGCATCCCAGGATAATCCAGGAGCCGAAACATAATGAGCAGGATCCAATCCATATTGTGAGAACGCCAATTCTCGGAATTTCTGGAATTTACCCATTAGATCACTTGCATCCACTGCCTGGAAGTCCATGAAGTGCGAAGCATCTATGAATTTCCACATGCCCCATTGCAGAGAGAGGTATTGATCGAAATTCTTGCTCAGGATCTCAACACGAAGTTTATCATCTTGCTGTGCAATTTTGCGGAATATTTCGTGTCCACATTCATCCATGTGATCTACCACAATTGCTACTTTCGTTTGCTTTGAGATTCTCCTGTGGAGGTTGCAGTTTCGACATGCTTTTCCAATAAAAGCTCCTGATTGATGACAATGGTCTCTCACTGGGAAATTCTCATGGGTAAATCGTTCAGCACAGATATAACAGTGTTTAGTGATCTTGTATTGTACTTTCTGCTCTTCTGTGAGTGGGTGCATTGGAATATTGGTGAATAGAGTGCGGATTACTTGGGGTCTGATCTCTGTGAGAGTGGTAAACAGAGCACCAAGTGGATCTGATCCCTCGAAATAATGAGAGATCACCTCATTCCCCATCACAACTGTTAAAGAAACCGATTTGACCTCTCTTTTACTGGTGTTCTCATCAATTGGAACCGAGTGACTGTCCATTTTCACATAGCAGATAGTGGGAAGCCACACAGTTTTGCGAAGGTGTTGAAGCCCAAATGCAATGTGACTTCCAGATTTCGGGCATTTACCTTTGCTCTCCCTCCAATCAATGCAGCGATTCGCTTCTATATGTACATCCAGCTTCTCCTGAGTTCTGAAACGAGACAGACAGGTCTCACAGTAATAAATGCGACCATCATGGGCTTTATCAAAGGTGGTTTTCAGAAGTCTACTCAGAGACATGATGGTAATATAATGCCCTCTATCATCCTCTTCGTTTTCGATTAATAAAAGGTTAATCTTGGTCTTTCTCCTGGGGTTGCTGGATTGGTGAAGAGGATAGAAGCACTGTGCAGTGTTATCTGCACCATAAATGTTGATACTCAGTTCAGGGTTCTGCTCCTCAAATCGATCAATAACCTCTGCATCACAGGCAACTGGAAACTGGATGCCTTCGAAATTGAGTTCGTTTAACCATCTTCTATACTGGCTGGGTTCATTGCTCTTGTGTTTATTAATATCATTTCGGTGCAGGTAAGCCAAGATTGCATACTTGAAGCAATCTTGACCATCAATATTCTTGACATTCACAGTTGCTCTCTTTGATCCAATCCACTCAGGTGTTGAGAAGAAGCAACCACCCACAGGAGCATAAGACATTATTACCACTCTCAGCATCTCAATGCGATCCAGTCTGTAACTGTCAACCTGCATCATCTGCTCCTGCATGGATTGAAGGGCATTTCGCAGTTCAACATCAATATTTCGAGATCTTGTGATGACAAAGTAATCACTATAAATGAACTTGGTGATCCACACCCTTGGATCACTCACTTTGGTGAATTTACAAATGAAGGTCAACCGAGTCTTAATTGCTCTCAGGTCTTGGAGTTTCTGTCTGAGTCTCTGAGGTAGAGTAGTTGCAATTCTCTCCAAGAATTCAATCCCATCTTGGATAACCTCCCCTCTTGCTCGATAGGTTAACCAAGAATATGCTTTGTTCATTGCTTCCCCATCCTCAATCTCGGGTTCAATTGTTCCCAACCTTAAACCTTCATCCCTGAATTCCTCCATTTTCTCAAAACGATCATAGAGGCGATTTGTAATTTCTGTGAGTTGAGATAACCTTGGTCTCCTATCCAGGATTGCTGCCTGGCGATCATATTCGAATTCTGTAATATCACCAGTGACTAAAAGGGTTCCTAAAAGACCGAGTATTTCGTTTTTCTTTTCTTTGATGATTCTATTGGATTGGCGGGGCATCTTTTACTTTAAGGGAACATATTATTTTTGGGCAATTTGAACGCATTTCGCATTTTTCAGGTTCTAATGATTCGCACATTCGTGCCTTTGGGGACATATACATTAACTGTGTCGAGTCTGCTTGCATAGAATCGCTTCTTTTGATATGGTCTACCATTAATCGCTCTGATCTTTGCAATATATTCCGCTACCTCTGCAATATCATTCTTTTCGACCAGCTGCTGCCGAATTTCATCGAAAAAATCCATGTTCTGTCAAAGTCAAAGGGAAAACGCAATGAACCCTTAAATCGCCAGTCAAGTTTTGTCACAACACACCGATTTGCGATACGTTTTTATATTGTCCGATAAAGAATCGAAAAAGTCATCGACCCACAGGGGGGAGTCTGTGGTTAATTGGGTGTGACGCCTGTGACGGCTGTGACACCTGTTTTCAGAGGTTTGTAGATTTTTGAAATTTTAAAAAGTTTGAAAATAGGCGTCACAGGCGTCACAGGCGTCACACTCAATTAAAAAGGTGTCACAGCTGTCACACAAACCATTTACAGTAAGGTTTTTAAAAAATAAGAAATTCAATCAGTATTAGAATCGATTCTGTTTATTTACTCATCCCCACCTTCAACATCACTGTCATCCACCAACTTGCGACTATGCTTCTTTTTGATCCCAAAGTAGCCACGAGCAAGAACACCATTGACTCGCTTTCTCTCAGCCTTCACATTAAAGACTTCGCGAAGTCTCTTCAAGATAGTGCATTCTGTGATTTTCTCATCAGATTTGCCCATGTGATCCATCTTAAAGTGACTGATAATGGACTCACTTGTGGCGAAATCCCTTGACTCTTGGTGAGTTCATAACTCTCACGAATCCATTCTCCAATCTTGTCATTCTCATTGAAATATTCAACACCTTGATCAACAATGGACTGGGGTGGTTTGGTGACGAATTCATTGAGAGAATGGGTTCTCCACATTTCCAGGAGAATGGACATATGCGCCATTTTATAATCGTCATCATTCTTCATTAGGCGCATTAGAGTGGTGTCTGCTTTCTTCTCACCAGGCTGAGGATCGACCTTGAAGACATTTTCGAATCGGTAGTAGATAATTCGCCTTTGGATTGCTGCATCTGGTTTACTGATTCCCAGGTTGTCATTTGTGGACAAGAACAACTGGAACATGGGAATGAATGTAACAAGATCTTTGAAAAGAGCTCGAACCTTCATCTCATTCCCACCAGTAACCTGTTTGATTTTGTTCAGTTGAAGCATATCACCATCTTCTGCTTCATTACTGAAAACAATTCGTTTACCAAGAATGCAAGCGAGTTCTGGGAAGCCTCTGACGAACTCTTCTTGGGTTTAGTCCAATATGTCATGTCCAGTGACCCATAATACTCACCAAATGTGTCTTTCACCAACTCTTGGAGCAGTGATTTCCCATTTGCTCCAATTCCAGTCCAGCAAGTGTATCTCTGATTTTCTGTCAAACCACTCAGGGCATAGGCGATTAATCCCAGCATGAATTCGCGGTCTGTATCCGATTCAATAATATCTGCATAGATGGATTTAATCTTTGCAACCTTCTCTTGGTCAATTTCTGTGGTGTAATCGTAGCCAACAGTCTTACTCACCATATCATATGGGAGTCCCTGTCGAAAAGTCATGGAGTTCAAGTCAAATACACCATTTGTGAACCCAATGATGTTGGGAACAGTATCAAGTCTCTCGAAAAAGGTCTTGTCACTGAACAGAACTGAAAGATCAGACATAAGTGCAGTTCTGTATGTAGTCTGTTTGAGGCTCTTAGCAATTCCCAGCAGAATCTTTGACCTTTCCTCCAAGGAATTGCGGTTCTCTTCATCACGAAGAGCTCTCTGTGCGAGTTGAACAGAACGTTGAAGATAAACTGGACAGACCTTGCAGCTCAAACAGAGAAAGATTCGCTTCCCAGTTTCATCCATCTCCCAAATCCCACATACATCATTGAACTTGAACCAGGTCTTGTTGGAATACTTGTATTTGTCTTGCAGAACAAGATAGGCAACCTGTGCAACATCATAATGGGCACCATCAGATCCAGCAGACCGATCAATCAGATTTTCGATATTCGCATCTGTCTCTTCCTTCACACGAATTGTGATAAGTCGCTTCTTGCAGTTTGCACTGTAACTCGAAACAATATATTTGTCCTTCTCCTTCCTTGAACAATATACCAATTGTTCGAGTCATGGCTTCCCTTGCAGCAGGGACAGACCAGACCTTTGTTCTCAGCAGTGAAATTGTATCCCATCTTGGTCTCATTGATGATTGTGGGCAAGATGAAACCGAATTCTTCGAGTTTAGAAAGAATATGTTTCTGCAAATTCTCCTCAGCGCACCTTGCATAATAAGAATGTGCACCTTTGGGGAATTCGTAGTTTTCAACAATCCACTTTTGCAACTCAGCAGTGGGTTCATTTAACTCACACTCAGATGCCCATGGCTCTCTGATCCATGTTTTGTTGGGACTGGGGCAAACATTAATCACCCCAGCAGTCCCAGTGGATGCAATCGTTTTGCAGTCGATCTTGGGGTTTCCTTTGAATGCACCTGCTTTATCCCAGATCTTACAAGAATCAAACTCAACAGGTCGGGCAAAGAATGCATGATATCCTTTTTTGGTTTTAGCAAGTGGATTGACACCACCGAAATCATCAGGGAATTGCTCCTCGAATTTGGCGAAATCCTCCTCTTCGTCGAAGTCAATTACCATGATATTACGAGCGAGAATGCCCCAAGCAGTATATTTACCGGATTTCAGGGCTTCATCGAATTTATCCCAAGTCCAGGATCCGTCTTTATGAGCGAAAAGGGTTTTTTGGTATCAGGATCAACAGGAATTACGATATTCTCAGACAGGACATCGTCTTCACGAAGCCAGTCAACAAGGCGTTTCAGGATTTCTTGGCGGCAGCGTTCATTTCAACAATCGGGTGCTTCTTATCCTTAATGGAGAAATTAATTTCTCCGGTCGCTTGTCATTTTTTGGCGCCTAACCTTTAAATACCTTTGGGTTCTCCGATTGGCGCTCGATATATGGTAATGATCCATCGAAAAGTCGATCGATCATGGTAACAAAAAGGATTCAGCGGATATTTGGGACTTTGGGGCGGTTCAGTATTTTCTGGGACGACCTACTGGGCGTTTTACTGGATTATTGGGATCCATCTCAGCAGCTTTCCTGCGATAATATCGTTCCAGTGCCTTTTTACGATATAATTCACGAAACTCCTCATCTTGATAGCGTTTCTGGAAATACAAGCGGTCATACAACCTTTTTCTCTCATTGGGATCCATTTCGCTCATTGCAAGTTCGAATTCGACCACAGATTCAGTTTCCATTTGATATGTTCCTTATATTTGGACGAGAAAATAATTTGTCCGGGTTCACCAATCAAACACACCTTACCCTTAAATCCCTTGTCATTTTTTGCAGATCGAGACCAGTTCCTGTCTACGCTTTTTATTGCGGCTTCTGTTGCATATTCAGCGGATTTCCTTTCAAGGATAGCATAGATCTCAGAGAGACTGAGCATTCGATATTAATTACCGAGATTTAATTTCGGATCTGTGAAAGATACAGAGCGTCGCCTCACTGTCTCTGTTTTAATATGCTCCTCGAAATCCACCGAGTCTGTGGATAATCTTCTACCACCAGATCCATGACTTTCAGTGTCAGAGAATTCGATTTCGACTTTTGTATCACAGCAACCACTGTGACAATTGCTCACAATGTGGAGATTAAACATCTCTATGATTTTTCGCAAGAAATCCATGATGCTCTCTCTCTTAAAGCGAGATAATTATAGCCAAACTCGTCGTTTATATACTGTTGGGGCAACACCTTTGTCAACCTCTGCCTTGGTAGCACCAGGTTCAATGGTGCCCTTCTGGGTTTTGGTCTTCATCTCATCAACTGCCTGCTCATCAATTTGAGTCTCTTTCTTACCAATAAATTGCTTATCAGGTAGACCAGTAATCCCCATTCTATACACCTCCTTTCGCAGCATCTCCTTCAATTTCGCTCTCTCTTTCTTCTCAGAGACATACTGTTAAAAAAATGTAAATTGGGCATACTGCCCCACGAAATTATATATGGTAATAAAATCGAATAAACTTTAAACTTTTCGATATTCCACAAACGTTTCGACAAAACCAAATCAAAAACAAACCATTCACAGTAACCACACAAAACAAAACGTAAAATCTCAGTAAGCCTCAGTAACAACTTAAAACCTCTCATTTTTTACTGTATTTTTTGAACGCTTTTTTACTGTATTTTCTACACTAGAAATGACGATAGAAACGACAATAAAAACAATAGAATTTAAATTGTTTTTTAATCGTATATATGTCGATATATCAATGTAGTATATATGATATATATCATGCAAAATCGATTTATAGTCATACCTATAACATATCGATTTGTGTATATGTGATATATATATATATGACGTCATAATGACGATACATATGTATATGATATATATGACATACCACGTGACTCGGGAGATCATGACGATCACGGCGATGTGTTCATTATCATATGCATGACTTGGACCAATCAGCTATCGATGACTCTTCTGTGGCTCACAGGTGGCTCATCGATAGATCAATGGGTCTTATCACATCATCGGTGGCTCATCGATAGATCAATAGGTCTTATCATATCATAGGTGGCTCATCGATGGATCAATGGGTCATACAACATTATCGATCTCGGATCGATAGATGAATGGTTCAATATTTTTCAATGGTTGAGTTTCGTAGTATATACTCGTAGTATAAACTTGTAGTATAATTCCATAGTATAAATCCGTAGTATATACTCGTAGTTGATACTCGTCGTAGAAACCCCAGGAATAACTTGAACCGGGGTATATATTTGTTCGACATTTCGTCGAAATTTCGGTAAATCGATTATCGGCATCTTCAAACGCTTGTATCTCACCACCAGATGGTCAACTCGCAACGTTTTGCATAGCGTTTTGAAGCGCTTGTTAAGCTCTACACAACTACGTAATCATCGTATTATTTCAAGCTACCTTGTCATACAATATTTCTCACAAATCGTCCTTTCACACACTGATTGTGGTCATTTCTCGTTGGATCCGAGCCATCTGACCCCTTTTAATTGCTTTTCTCTTCACAAACTTCTTAAAGCCCTTCATATCATCATCAGTTAGTACTGCTCTATCAGTATAGGTCTTGATATCATAACCTTGCAGGCTCGCTATGACAGTTTGATAATTATAGCCCCATAGTCTATGCAATTCCTTGTAGGTCTTCTTATCCATTCCACCATTGTACTCATCAAAGGCGCAATTGAACTCTTTTTCGTTCCCAAGAATATTGAAAAAGACTACGAACTCAACATTTCGACGAATCGTAGTAGAAATAGAGCATAAACGCTGAACATTAAATATTACCGAGATTGAATAATGTCTTCCACTCGTGACCAATTTAGATAACACAGCCGAATTGTGCATATCCAAATTTGAACCTATCATGTCATCGAGTATGATGACTAGGTTATTTCGCTTTTCGTTATTCTCGATTCGTTTCTTTTGCATACTGATCAATCTCAAAACAATGTTATCATCCCATTCCTCATAGATGTTATCGGGATGGGTGATGTCATTGAATTGCCCAGTAAAAGCTGTGGAACTAAATATTACAATCTGATCTATCTTGTCACGAAGCTCGTAAAGTAAGTATTTTGTAAACATTGTCTTACCTGTATTGGAGCGACCAACATTTAAAATTCTCGTTGGGATTCGAACTGTCTTACTCGGATCGAACTCCGGAATATCATCTAAGTTTACTGTGTTATCCATTACAGTAATAAGATAAAAAACAAAATAAACCCCTTACCTACTAATTTTGCGCTTCCTACTCTAACGAAAGAAAAGAATCTACTTCCTTCGGTCGTTGCGCGCGGGCGAAACCGCGCTTAGAAGTTCGAGACTTTCAGGGTAGAGATGTTGTAGCCATTTAGGACCATAACATTGTGTCGTAGGGCATAGATGTCAACCTGAACAGGAGCAGCATCAGTGCATCCCGAAACAGTGAGATCCATGTAACTCGAGCTGCTGTTGAAGAAATCCTGGTAACCCATAACCGAGTTCCGAAGCGAATCTTTTCCGGACTTGGAAAGAACAATTCCATAAACATTTCCAGACTCGAATCCGTACGTGGTATTGCCCACAGTAACACCCTTGTAGTGAGAAGGAATGTGATTGACAGCAGAGAGGAAACCGGAAATGGGTTTGTTAGATATATCCAGGGAGCGATTGTTGTGGAAGATCTGGAACTGATCAATCTTAACAGCAGATTCATGACCGCAGAAATCCGAGTGAGTGTAGGTGTTAAGTTTGTTCACCTCTCGAACAGTCATCAGAATCGAGTGAACCAGACCAGAAACATTAGCGAGTGTAACCTCAACAGATTCACCAGCATCAGCGGTTTTGAGCGCTCGGGTCTTCTTGTGAATGACCTCTGTGATCGGGATGCGAATGCCACCTTGTTCGTTTGCCATTTTAAGGAGTGTCTCAGCCTCAGCCGAAGCAATGTTTACGAATTGGCAGATCAGAGAGCAATCCGCAAAGGTTACAGATCCACCAGCCGGAACTTGGACAATCGCAGCATCACGGAAATCAACCTCGATTGTTGGCATATCGGCTAGCGTACATAATGGGAAATAAGCTTCTTCCCAGAAAGCAGCGGGGATTCTAACGATGTATTCCATTGCTTCATCTGTGCTTTCACGATCTGTCTCTTTGAAGTAACCGAGAGAAGCATACATGCTGCTCATGGTAGCGTGATCATTATCGACCAGGGCGTTTACAGTGATCCAATCACCAGGGATAATATACTTGAAACCACCATGAACGAAACGGACCTCATTAATAAAAGAAGAACCACCATTGGGAGGGTGCAGGCTACACCACCACCAGTGGCAATCTTGAAATAGAGCGAAACACCAGCAAGGAGTTGCTTGCGAGGTAGATCAAAGTAAGCGGTATTCTTGAAGCCAAAAGTGTTGCCTCGGGGACGAACTTGCTCGAGGAATGGTTTGTATTTGGGGTTGGTTCCGATTTGGAGACCAGGGGAAAGATAAATTTGATCGGAACCGGGAGTTACGAGGAGTTCCTTCAGGGTAGTTCCAGTGAGTGCCATCTCTTATGTTTAAAATATCAAAAGAAATTTTTAAAATGCTTTATTAAACAGAATGACGCGTTACTATCTCAATATTGATTCCAGGGACCGATCGGATGGAACCCCAACGAATTTCACATACAGACTCCCTTATGCGATCCAAAAGGTCAGAGCCTGTCGAGTAACGAACTTTGAGATGTTTCACAATCTTTACAACCTCTCTGAAGTAGGAACCCTCACCACACAAACACTCGATAATGCTGGGAACCCAAAGAATAGAAACAACGAAGTCCTCCGAGGTGCATATACACCGGATTCACTGGTGAATTATCTGATCGCTCGCATTGGATCCCAGCCCTATAATCAAGCGGGTGGCGGAACTTACACTCGCCATTTCTATGTAACCTATGATCCCACAACATTGCTTCTAAGGTTCATGTGTGAGGTTCCATTCTCAATCACTATGAACACTCAACTCTTAGCCAATTTCTGTGGTTTTGAAAATGCTAACACACTGTACCAATCGAGTCCTCTATCATCTAATGTCACAGTTGGAGCCTTTACTTATGCTCACTACATTGATAGTGAAATGCCATTAGATCTACTATTTAATTCCTATTTGCTTCTTCATGTTGATCCACTGAAAGGAAGATATGTGAGCAATAACAAACGAGATAACAATGCTATCGCGAAAATTGAGATTGACCAAACGGTTGGCAGTCTATTAAAATATGATTCATCGAATAATTCCATGATCGTTCACGAGCAGAATGGCTTGGTTGAGGTTGAGACTCTAGATGTGAGACTTTCTTACTGGAATGGAGCCACAGCAGACATTACTACCGACTGGTCGATGACTCTTGAACTGATTACTGAAGATGATAAAGATCTGACGAAAAAAGCATTGAAGAATGTCATAAAAGAGTTGGAGGGACTCTACCTGCCGTTCTCACGGTCATAGGAAATACTGTAGAATAAATTTGTTTCAATATTACAAATGGCTCGCAAGACTCAACCCAAGAATTTCTTAGCCAAACCAGCCGCTGAAGCGGATGTTGGCAATGGTGAGAATGGAAGGAACTGGTATAAGAAATCGAAAGGACTCGCTGCATACGGAACTGGTGACCTCGAAAAGGAAGTCCATAAAGAACGAAACCAATTCACCCAAGCCACTACGAAAAACAGTAATGATGATAATGCCCTTGTTGACCAAGTCCCACTGAACCGCATGCCCGGAGCCAAACGAGGAATCAAGAAAGGACAGTTCAAATCATCCACAAAGGACAAGGTTGCATCATCATCGATACTGCTGAAACTGCTTGATGGTGGTGAGCGACTCTACTCAACCTATTCCGAGAAAGACCATCGCAACCGCTACTTTATTCGTTCAACCACTGGTGGACTGAAATCTGTAACATATCAGTATGCTAAGAGTCTTGTTGATGGTATTGCAGCAGAGACCAAAAACGAAAACAAGATCAAGGAACAGCCAATCACAAAGGAAAAGGTTGAGAAGAAACCAGAAGTAACCCATGAAGTTATTCCCGAACCTGTTCATGTGGCAAAAGACTCACCTACAGAATTGATTGCAAAGACCATTGAGTATCAAGACTCCAACAAAACGGATTTGCCGGTTCTCAATAAGTCGATCCTTCGGGTTGCCACTTCGCAGGCTGATCCAGTCAACTCGATTCCAAATGCTGCCCCAATGGTCTCTGGATTCGCCAAGCTTGGTATAAGACCCGGTTATCGCCGTTAAGGATCAATCTGAATAATATAATTTCTCAAACATTGTTAGCGCTACGTAACCAATCCTATCCCGTAGGCTCAAAACTTCTTCATTTTTATGGAGGCGTTGTAGAGCGAAGTGAAATATCCATAGGTAAATCACTTTAATCACCTGTTCTACCGGGTTCAGTGGTAGAAACTTGCAGCCGACAAGTGAACCTTCTGGGTATCGGTAGCTTTATCATTTTTCCAGCATCTTCTTTCGTACTGGATGCTCTGCAATCGGGACCAAAAATTGATTGGGTTCTCACAAAGAATATATACACGACATAAAAACTACTTAAAGATTTCTTAACATATATTAAGAGAGTAGAAAGGACAAGAATGACGATCACAGAAGCCCAAAAGAAAGCAACTTACCGCTACCGTAAAACAGAAAAGGGTATGTTAGCGCTTGCTAGGATTAATGAGAAACGCAATGCAAAATGGAACGAACTCTACAACAATGATGAAGAATTCAGACAAGCTCACATAATGACTTCATGCAAGGCTCAATATGTAAATAACACCATTCTCTATGTAAAGTATCTATTTGACGTTCCTCGTACCAACCGCGGACGTCCATCAAAGTATGTTAATGCTTGTTAATCGTTTTTCTCAGCGCGATTGCTCTGAGAACCCGCGGAAACCGCGCTGGAAGCAAAACTATAAATCTTTCTGTTATTTTTAGAGTTCGATGATCGAGCCAACCCTTTGTTATTTTTATAAATGCCCTCGACTGAATTTATTTTGTTGGAGACTTTTGGTTTTGCCGGTAAAATTTGACGCGAGTATAAAATGACTTAAGGAAATAAAATATAGAGTATATATAAAAGTGAAAATGCCTCGCGCAGTAAGTATTCAGAATGCTAGAAAGAGACAAGGAATGCTAGCAAAGCTTGGTTACCTTCTTGGTGCCGGAATCATAAATGAAGAGCAATTTAACGCATTGGGTTACTTTGCCTTCATTAAGAGACTTCGATCTGCTGGTCTGAAGGACATAAGCGATACAATTGATGGTATTATTGCCAGGGTGAGGGCAGACTGAATGAGCAGGATGAAATCGAGAGATTTGGTAACATTGAGGTTATTGAAGGTGGAAATAAGAAGACCAAAGCAGAGCGGATCGCTGAAAAACGAGACAAGAGAGCTGAAAGGAAGCAGCAGAAGAAGCAGAAGAAAGCAGGGAGAACCGCTAAGAATGTTGAGAAGCAGAAGGTTAGAGAAAGAATAGCAAAGGAGGCAAAACAGCAGAGAGAGGATGAGAAGAAGCAACGAGAGGAGGCAGAGGTGATGCAGGCTATGAATAGTCTTGTAAGTGAGGTCACTTGGAGGAACCAGACCAAAGATAACATCGCTTCTGCCCATGAGTTTATTGATAGGGTTGTTCGTTGGGATCCCTTTTACAATCGTTTTCGAGATGCTCTTCGTAACAGACGAGGTATTAAGTATAACCTCTACAGCATGGCGAGATATGTGAAAGTGGCAACTGGAGAAATAAGAACCATGCAATGGACCACCCCATTCTACCTTCTTGTCAATGATCAAGAGATTGTTGATACTGTTGATGAATCAATTGATGCATTGCAGGAGGTTCTCACTTCACCTGATAGTTGGAAGCTAGAAAACATCTTAACAGTTCGCTTGCAGATTCTTACTTATCAGCCACTCGCAGGTAGCTCCTATATTGACCTCCCACCAGGAATAAAAAAGCGTAAAGCTGTGATTAATCCACAGAACAAAGATAATAAATGTTTCGCATGGGCGGTAACTATTGGACTACATCAACATGAGCTATCTCATAAACACCGATATGATGTAAAGCGATACAAGAAGTATGAGAATGAGTTCAATTGGAATAAGTTTGAGTTCCCATTCAAGAATGATCCTCGTCAGTACGAACGAGCATCAAAAATGATTGGTCGACCAATCAATGTGTATATGGTCGATCGATCACATATCGTTCCAGTCCATATCTGTAAGGACCCATCCCAACAACATCTTACAATTGACATTCTTCTGTGGACTGTCAACGAAAAAACCCACTATGGTTACATTTCTAGCATGTCAAGGTTAATATCGAATTCACACCATGGAACTCGCCATTTCTGTAAAGCTTGTTTGAGAGGGTTCACCAGTGAAACGGTATTGGAGAGACACATTAAACACAACAAGTGTTACGATCGACCAAATGCAACAGTTGACACAATGCCACCAAGCGGATCTAAGACCAAGTGGGACCCAAAGAGACATGTTGACAAGACTGTATGGCATCCAATGTTTGTTGTTGCTGACTTCGAATGTATATTGCAAAAGGTGGATGAGACACGAGGTGAAAACACTGCAGTCTACCAGAAGCACATTCCAAGTGGATACAAAATCATGGTTATCCACAACGAAGAGATTATAAAACAGGTATTGTATCGGAAGGAGAACCCAGAAAATGATGATGAGGTTACACAGCACTTTATGGAGACACTGAAAACGATTGAATCCGATTTACTTGAGAAGCTTAGACATGTTGCACCAATGGTTATGGAACAATGGCACAAAGAGGATTACAGAGATTCTGTTGCTTGCTACATCTGCGGAGATGAGTTTGGAGCTACTATAACTGATGACAATGGTAACACATGTCAAGTTAAAAAGGTTAGAGACCACGATCACATTACAGGAGATTACCTTGGAGCAGCTTGCAATACTTGCAATCTGAAACGAAAGATCAATCCAAAGATCCCAGTTGTGTTCCACAATCTAAAAGGTTATGATGGACACTATATTCTGAAGGCTTTGAATTTCAATGAACCTGGTAAGGAAATTCGTTGCATTGCCCAGAATTTTGAGAAGTTCATAGCATTCGATATGGGACCATACAAGTTCATGGACTCTTTGAATTTCATGGCTTCGAGCCTTGATGGTCTGGTAAAGAATCTCAGTAAGAATAATTTTAAATTCACCAATGAGTGGTGTGATTCTGTAAATTATTCACAGGAACAGCGAGAGCTACTGATGCAAAAGGGACACTTCCCTTACGACTACCTGGATAGCTTCGAGAAACTCAGTGGGACCCAATTACCTCCCAAAGAAGCTTTCTACTCGAAACTCAATGATACCGAACTGAGTGACTCCGACTACAAACATTGCCAGAAGGTATGGGACGCTTTCAACTGCAAAACTCTCGGAGATTATCACGATATCTATCTTTCTACTGATGTTGCTCTGCTTGCTGACGTTTTCAATACATTCCGCAATGTTTGCTACAGTAATTATAAGATCGATCCTATCCATTTCATTTCAGCTCCTCACCTGTCATGGTTCGCGATGTTGAAATATACAGGTGTGGAGTTGGAGCAATTGAGTGACCCTGAAATGTATAGATTCTTTGAACTTGGAATTCGTGGAGGTGTTTGCATGGTTCCCAATCGTTATGCAGAGGCTAATAACCCCTACATGAAGTCTTATGATCCATCAAAGTCAACAAAGTATATCACCACTTGGGATGCCAACAATCTGTATGGGAAAGCGATGAGTTTCAAGCTACCCAGAGGTGGATTTGAGTGGATTGATGACATCGAGAATTTCGATTATATGGGCTTTGATGTGGAAGGTGATAGAGGTGCAACTTTGGAGGTTGACTTGGAATATCCAGAACACCTACATGATCTTCACAGTGATTTACCTCTTGCTCCCGAATCTCTAATAATCACCAAGTCAATGATTTCACCAACACAGCTTGAAATGATTGGTGATGAAAAACTACCCCAGACTCGTAAGTTGGTTCCCAATCTGATGAACAAGACCAATTACATCCTACACATCAAAAACTTGCAGTACTACATCTCAAAAGGATTGAAGGTAACAAAGGTTCATCGTGGATTATGTATGATCAATCTGAGTGGCTGAGACCATACATCGATTTCAATACCGGACTGCGGACGCAAGCTCGTAATGATTTCGAGAAAGATTTCTACAAACTCATGAATAACTCAGTTTTCGGAAAGACCATGGAGAACGTTCGCAAGCGAAGTAACATAAAGCTTTGCAACGATCCCAGGGTGCAGCTCAAACACAACGGCAATCCATTGTTGAAGACAGTGAAGATTATCAATGAGAATCTTACTGCTTTAGAGTTCTATAAGGGTTCTATTATGTTGGATAAACCCATTTATGTTGGTCAGGCTATCTTGGATCTGTCCAAACTAATCATGTATCGTTTCCATTACGATTACATCATGGTGAAGTATGGACCTGGATCAGCCAAGCTGCTCATGACTGATACAGATTCCCTGTATTATCTGATTGAGACTGACGATATCTACAAAGACATGATTGAGGATTCTCATTGGTTTGATCAGTCTGATTACAGCAAATCCCACATCTGTTACAACCCTAAAAATAAAAAGGTTCCCGGTTTGTTCAAGGATGATTGTGGTGATTATCTCGTTACAAGGTTTGCTGGTTACAAACCAAAAGCATACTCCTACGAGAAGGAGTTGAATGTTAAGGCTCTGGGATCAGAAGAAAATGTAAAACAGGTGATTGCTGACAAGTTGAAGGATTTGTTAAGAGTGAAGTCGAATGCTACGGAAGCTGATGTTATTGATAGTAAGGTTAAGAAGTTGAAGGGAGTTCAGCGGTCAGTAGTGCAGAATAGGTTAGAGTTCCTACAATTCTACAACACTGTCATGTATCCAATGAAGGAGCGGGAGAAAGTAACAGTTCGAGGTTTCCGATCAAAGAACCACGAGGTAACAACGCAGGAAATGAAGAAAAGGGCATTCAATGCGCTCGATACTAAGAGGTATCTTTGTGAGGACCTCTATACTACTCTTGCGATTGGACACTATAAAACAAAAACAACACTATAATAAGGATGGACCAGGTTCTGAGTTATACCAAGTATCGACAGAAATTGATTAAAGAAGGTATCACATTTGATGAGGAAGAACTAAGAAAGCGTTTTAAAAATCAAGAGCTTGAGCAGATCTTTAAGAAGCCCAAAAAGCAAAAGTCTTTCTTGCGGATCATTGCTCCACCCAATTCCTTTCAGGTTGATGTGATTTATTTCAAAAGCTACAAGACAGCAACACATGGAGTGGATAGGATGCTGGGATTTGTCGATATATTGAGTCGGAAAGCATTTGTATACCCTTTCAAGCCAAAGGATTCGAAAATCGATATTTTCAACAGGTTCAAAGTTGAGGCAGGCAAGGTTAGTGCTATCTCAGGAGACAATGAGTTCTCTGCTGAGATTTATAGGAAATGGTGTGAGGAAAACAATGTTACACTCTACACTGATGTAGCTAAGAATGACCACATCACAGTAGGTGATAAACTTGGTATTATCGATAGGTTCACCAGAACTTTTAAACAATATTTGAGAAAAGCAATAGTTTCGAGTGGGAACCCAAAATGGACTGATTATTACAAACAGGTTCTGGCAACTTACAACAACAGTCCACACACTTCCCTAAAGAATGATTCACCCAATGCAGTGTATGGGAATAACGAGAAAGAATCGTTCATATATTTGCGTGATGCATTGCATAACAAACGTATTAAAGAAGGTAGCCCAACAGTAAAGGAGGGAGATTATGTTCGAGCTGTAACTGAAAAGAAGACTTTCGATAAAGAAGGAGCAAGATACAGCAAACAAGTGTATAAAGTAGCAGGCAAGGTAGGTAATCGATTTAGTTTATTGGAAGAGAATGAGGGAGAGAGTCCAAAGGAAGTAAAACGAAACTTTAAACTGAACGAGTTGCAAAAAGTAGATAAGGCAGCAATTGTTAAGATTCCCACACAGAAGCGTGTGGAGCGAGTGAAAAAAACAACGAAGGTAAATAGATTAGTAGCAAAAGAGGGTATCAAGCCCAATAGGAGCAAAGTAGTTAGGAAGAGGTATAATTTAAGAAGCGGATTGACTAGGCGTTAGGTTGTGAGGTATGAACCATCTTTCGATTCAACAATTTTCGTGATAGGTCTGAACACTTTGAAAATTTCTTTATTATGGATTCCTTTAACATACCAACCCTTATGAATGGGGTCCCATCTGAGACCATAAGATTTCGCTAATTGGATGTCTTTGAAAGCAACTTGACAATACATTTTAACATTAATGTATTTGATTTCGTCTTCTGTTAGTTTTCGGAATTCTTTGAAGATCTCACTGTTTTCATCTTCAACAAACCATAGCTTCTTTTCAAAATCCCATTTTGCTCCTTTTGATTTCACCAATTCACGATCATCATATCGAGAGAAAATGTAAAAGCGTTGTTGTGGCTTGGTTTCCATTTTATTCAGATTATCAGATTATTTTTATATGAAACAATCAATGAGGAATAACCGAGATTATGATATAACATCGATTGTTGTTACTGAGGCTTACTGAGATTTTACGTTTTGTTTTGTGTGGTTACTGTGAATGGTTTGTTTTTGATTTGGTTTTGTCCAAACGTTTGTGGAATATCGAAAAGTTTAAAGTTTATTCGATTTTATTACCATATATAATTTCGTGGGGCAGTATGCCCAATTTACATTTTTTTACTGTTCCAGTGCACTCGATTTCGCTTCCAGATCTTTAAGTTTCGCAGTCATTTCGTCCCATTGGGCTTTGGGAATTCGGTGAATATTCTGTGTAGGTGCGACCTTGTAGGTCACCTCACCAGCCATGGATTGAATTACCTTGTCTGATTCTTTGGAGACACCTTCACCTTTGCGAGCCAGTGAGAGATCTTGCAGACCCAGTCCTTTGTCATCAGCAGCACCAATAATTCGACGAGCACCTTCACCAACTGCCTTCATCTTGGAGGTTTCGGGCGAAATATTCAACTGGTCACTTGTGGATGTCTGGGGCGCTTTATCATCTGGTGATTCTTCGTAAGCAGCATTGAGGGGATCTTCCTGTTGCTGTGATGCTTTCACTTCGTTGACACCATTGAATTTCATGGGATCTGTGTTAATAGAACCGGTTCCAGAGGATGCAGAATATGAGATAGCACCAGCAGGAACACCAACTTTGCGTTTGGAAGGCATTGTATATTTATTAGAAGCAGAGATTATTTTACAAACCTCTCTTATATCGCATCAGTTTATTCGAATGAACACCACTCTTGACCTCTTTGGGGGCTTCCTCTTTCTGTGGAGGTGGTAATTCGTCCTCTTTCTTTTTGGGCTTCCTGTGGAACCGAGGAAATGGGAAATCTTTGACCAGATCCGCTTTATCAACATAATAGTTCACCGAATAATTCGCAGAAGACCACACTATATATTGATAGGAGTGGACATACTCCTCAAACATCTTATAGAAATCGTCTTTGTTTCGCATGATATTGTATTCCTCCTCGATTGCTTCGAGTTCTTTGCGATTAGCAGCACTCAGGAACACAGCATAATCCGAATTTACTCGAATTGTTGATGAAACCTTCCTCAGCTTCTGTGTGATGCAAATAATCGAGATTTTCGAATGTCGACCTCTGGAATACAGGGATCCCACGATTTTGTCTCGGGTCAAGTCAATGATTTCGTTGTCTATTAAATCATCTAAGACCACACAGAGGTGATTGACCGGTTCCCCTTTTTCGATTTTCTCCTGCCTTTCATCCAGTAATTTGGAAATATAAGCAGCATCCCATTTCCCGAGTTGCAATGTTGCTACTGCATCCCAGAAATGATTGAAGGACGTCCCACTCACAACAAGAACAGTATCAATCTTTTTCGCATCATGCAGCTGTTTCAACCAATATTTCACACATTCTGACTTACCTGTTGCAGACTTTCCTATGAAAAGAGCACGAAATGGTGGGGTTATCATTTCGCCTGCATTAAACTCTTCTAAATCGTTCATGGCTTTGTAGATCTTTCTTATTAAAGATAGATAAAAATAACGAAACGTTACTGATCATGGTTTTACAGATTAATTCGTCGGAGCCCATCTTTGTCAACAATAATGAAACTGTGCATGAGAGCACGAACATTAACTGTGATTGTCTGGTCAGAAGGCATGTATAGAGTGAGGAAAGAGGAGGAGGAGTTCGTGAGATCAACATAGCCAGACTGGGCAATGTTGCGAATCGCTTTCTCTCCATCAACACAGAATGGTAGACCACTGAGGACATATTTGTCTGCACCCTTGTCCATATTCGAGCACTTGAAGGCATCCGCAATTAATTCGGCACCTTTGAGGAGAGGGATGGGCTCAGTAGCATAGAGACGTTGACCATTAATTTCAACAGTGAAAGTAATGTCTTTCGAGTTAGCATGCGTTTTTAGGACACTGTGGGAACCATTGAAACCATCAATACCTGCGGCATCACGAACTGAAACAAGAAGACCATAGACAAGACCAGAGATCTGTGACAGGTTAATACGATTTGGTTGAGCATTGCCTTTTGCAGCAAAATTGACACTGTCTACGAAACCAATATCCAGAGCAGGAATAGCCATACCAGTGGTCTTCACCTTCTCAATGACAGTAGCAAACAGTTCATCAGAAACATTAATAGCATGCATGTAAAGACGAGGAGAAGTGACTTTAATTTCGGGGGTTGTTGTTGCACCAATTCCAAAAGTGGTGATCTGTTGACCAACATGGGCAAGAGTAGCATTAGCAGTAGCACCAAGTCCATCATCCTCTGTCTTATCAGCAGCTGTTCCACCAACAACTGGAAGAGCACGACCACCATAAGAAGTCTCAACATAACCCTTTCCAGCATCCTTGAACCAGACAGTTACCACCATTTCTCCTGAGAGAGCACCAAGAGGTAGGTAGTGGTTTAGCCATGGGACTGGGATTTCAGTGAAAAATGACCCACCAAGTCGGTTGGTTCCATGGGCAGGGATACCATGAACCATTCCCATTGAACGCTTCTTCTTGGCGAGTTGATCCTCACTGTAATAGATAAGAGGGAAATGAGCAAGGAAATCAGAAGGCACATGGAAGGTGTAAGATCCATAGGTGATTTCAAGTCGAGAGACAAGAGCACCAACTGGGCGAACGTATCCATTGCGAACAAGGTCGGTATCACCAGCAAAAGTGACAGCTGGAAGGTCAAACGCAAGTTCGAGTTTTCCACAGAAATTGTAGCGAGGGAGCTTGAAAGAAATGCGATTTCCAGCATTATTCTCGAAAGTGTTGCTTGGGTTCACAACAACAAGAACTGGCTTCGACTTGGATTCAAGACCAAGCATGAGAGAGTTGTCCAAGAAGAACGCCTTGGCTTCTTCCGGGGTTGTTAGAGCTTCTTTCAGAGAAAGACGTTGGAGGGTCGAAGTAATATCCATGATTATCTCTTTTATTATACTGCAACATAAAAAATTCACCAATGATCCTTGATTTTACGCAAAATTCGCAATAACCGGATAAGATGGATGTGTTTCCGCCATTCTCCTCTTGAAGTATTCGTACACAGGATCACCAGCAGGTTCATCACCATATCGAATTTCGAAGGTGAGGTGGACAGGTTGACCCTCGAAATCAATTGGTTCATTAACTGCATTCACAATATCAACCGAAAATGTGGAAAGTCCCAGATTCTTGTTATAGTATTTATAAATCGGATGGGCTTCTGTCGAATTATAAACGACATGCTCACCATAATCTTTATCTGGAACAACGATTTTGTGGAAATATCCAGTGAGGAGACCATCACCACATTGAACCAGATCACCCAACTCCTTTACTCTCACAAATAGGACACTATCCCTGGTCTTTTCAGGTTCAAATGAAGATATAATACCATGCACCATCGACCCAGTAAAGATACCATCAGTAAGAGTATTATAAACCTGTGATTGGATTGGGGTGTTACCATATCTCCCAGGATCAAGACCAAGCAGTCGAGCAGAACTCAAAAACCTCTGAATCTGCGCCTGGTTTGGGTTAATTGCGGTTGAGAAAGCCAGGTAAAACGGTATGGTGGAATGGAATATAACTCGTTTCAGTGAATCATCCCATTTACAGCGAATAGCTACTGCTGGTTCTCTCAATGCAAGTTTGGAGTTAATTACATTCACCAGTTGTTGGTGGTTTTGAATGGGTGTGCTGCGACTTATCACAATGTGTTTCCATGATTCATAATCAGCAGCAGGTCGATCAGTTGGAATACCAGTGCTTCCTGCACCAGAAAGATATTCAGACCAATAAAGGTAGATTGCATTATCTATTGTCACATCTCCTGGTTTGGTTTCACCACTCACCATGGGAATGCTGTTATAGAATTCTGCTGAAACCAGTCTTACTGCTCTCACAAATTCATAGGTGCTGGGGAGGCGAGCAATAAAACTCGAAGTTGGTCCATCTCCCGAAATTGTATTGAAAGAGCTCACTTCGATGTAATCCACAGGCATCTTCTTTTATCTATAAACATATATTAAAATGATTCGGCTGGTCAATATAGATAGCAGAGACCGATCAGATGGACAAATAGAAAACTCCTACAAAGTTTCACTCACAACCCCAGTGACCAAACCAAGAGAATGTCGAGTTTTGTATGCAGAGATCCCCAACAGCATCTATAATTCCATTGGAACAGACCACCTTCTTCTCAGATTCTTCTACCAAGGCATCTCTGAAACCAAACAGGTCTTCCTTCTCCCAAGTGGTTATATTAATCAAGGGCATTTCGGGGTCACCAGTCCATATAATTATGGTCTGAATTTCACATTTACTGGGAGCAACAATCTCACATATGCATTCAAGGTCTACTACAATCCTACTTCCTACAAATTGGAGTTTTACAGTAATGTTCAATTCGAGATGGTAGCATCTACACAGAGATTGGGTAAACTTCTTGGGGTTAGTTCTGTGGAGTGGGTCGCTTCAATTGAGCAAACCTACGATTTCCCAGAGTCTGCAAGGTCTTTATATGCCCCCGAGAATTTCCTCTATTTTGCAGGAATCCCAATCACCCCAAACCATCCCCAATGGGGAATCACATTCACAGGATATGAATTCGAGGCATCTCGCTTAAACTACAAGTTAGAAGCATCCAAGATGACAGACATGAATGCAGAACAGTATTTATACATGCACATTAAAGAACTCTCCCCATTTGCTACAAACCACAATATTGTTCCAAGATCACAACCACAGAATCAAGGGGCGATTCTCAGATTGCAATTGAGTAAAGATATTGGACAGTATGTTTATCACAGTGGAGAGCACAGTGAATACATAAAAATAACCGATCGAAACCTTGTGATTAGAGAGTTAACAGTTGAGTTTCGAGATTATTATGGTGATCTTGTAGATATGAATGGGATTGACAACTCATTCCAGTTGGAGTTCTTGGCTATTGGTAATGATTAAACCGATCCTGATAGAAGAACTCCCCATCTGTCTCGAAAATATTAAGAAGGGGACTCTTAGCATCCTCTGTATACCATCGGCGAATTGTCTTATCCCATTTAGCACCATTCTTTTTCAAGAATCTACAAAGGGTTGTTCTCCTTGTAATTCGCAATCCCATCTCTTGAAAGATCTCATAATGATCTTGCATTCTATTCACAATCAAGATGTAAGTTCCATGGAAATTGTGATATTGCTGGTTAATCGGCATGTTTCCTTTACAGCATGATGGGAAATCGTTTGTCAATTTTTGGCGAAACGAGAGTATCTCATGAGATAGATGAGAGAATAACAGGTGTGTTTTCAGGGTTGGAGAAATGGGAGAAACATAGAGTATTGCGATTTCCGAGTTAGTTGACACTGAGAAATTCAGAATTTCAGATGGTCTTACTGAAAATGGTCAGATAATCGGGTGTGACACCTATTTAATTGACTGTGACGCCTCTTTAATTGACTGTGACGCCTGTGACGCCTGTGACGCCTACTTTCAAACTTTTTAAAATTTTCAAAAATGACAGACTTCTGAAAACAGCCGTCACAGCCGTCACAGGCGTCACACCCAATTAAAAATGGAATCTCTTTCTCTTACTGAGATTTTCGAAAATATATTCTTGTCTTACTGAAATCCGTCTTGTGACACCTCTGACACCTACAAAACACTATCCATTAATCAACCTTTTTTGAAAATGCGAAGTTGTCTTACTGGAAATGGTCTGCAATTTCGCTGTGACACCTAATTTAATTGAGTGTGACGCCTGTGACGCCTGTGACACCTACTTTCAAACTTTTTAAAATTTTCAAAAATGACAGACTTCTGAAAACAGGCGTCACAGCCGTCACAGGCGTCACAGACATTCCACCCCTCTTACTGACTTTCTCAAAAACAAAACTATCTCTTACTGAATATCATTTGAATACTACCTGTCACACTTGATCTCAATTATTCTGTTTTATAGAACATATGCAATCTAATCGATTGTTCAATTGGAGACCATGCAACTCTGTGACACTTTTTTCAATCTAAAATATACATCCGCAATCTCATCGATTGTTTAATTGGAGACCATGCAGTTCCGATATATTCCAATAGAAAATCCCGCAATCTAATCGATTGTTTAATTGGAGATAATGCAACTCTGTGACACTTTTTCGGTGCAAAAATGTACATCAGCAATCTCATCGATTGTTCAATTGGACACAATGCAACTCTGTGACACTTTTTGCATTTTTCGATACAGAATGGGCGGTGGTCTACTTCAATACAAGAGAGATATATCGAGTTTATGCGAATTTATGCAATTTAATCGCGATTATATCGATCTTTAAGTAGTTTAATGCAAATTAATCGCAGTTATATATGTAATCGACAAAGAACATAATCAATCGATATAAGATCAATTGATTCAATCGTAAATATGCATAAAATTAAACGCGTTTTTCATTTTTAATACAAAGTTTGCATTAATTTATACAAAGTTTGCATAAAAAGTTAAAGAATTTAATCGATAAATACGTATTTTAGTATTAATTTTGACACATATGTATAAACTTATTTAAATCCAGGAGCGAAGCGCGAAGCGCGAAGCGGAGGGATTTAAATAAGTTTATACATATGTGTACTCAGGGCGTCAGCGCCGTGAGTGTGGCCGTAGCAACGAGCAAGGTTCTCCTTCCGCAGCTTGAACGCGATGATCATCTGACAGAGTGGATCTGTCTTCTGATCTTCCACCATAGAGGCTCCGTCGACCGTCAGAGGCTGGAGAGCAGGTGGTACAGGGACTTCAACCAGCGGCTGAGGCCCCTGCATCCAGCAGTCGGCAACAGTGGTCTCTGGCGGTAAGTAGACCGGCTTCGGAGCGTTGCGCCCGCCGGTACGGTCATCCAACGGAGCGACGCCGTCTGTCGTAAGCGGCTCCGCAGGTGGAAGTTCGCGTTCGTTGCCCAACGTCTCGGGTGGAGTCGGTATCGGGAGGAGAGCCTCGTCGAGTACGTCCATCACGTTGGGGGGCGCGATGGCGTACCGACCCTTGCGAGACCCCGCACCACGCGTGAGGATAAGGTTCGGGGGACGTGGTGCTTGTGCCTCAAGTTCTTGGCGACGAGTGTCGCGGCGCTGCTTACGCTGTTCCTTCGAGAGGCGAGGACGCGCCTCGGCTCCGTCAGGATCTGCGTTGTTGCGCACGTTCTCCTCGTGTCGCTGTTGCGCTTGTTGTTTGAGCCACCGATGTTGGGCCTGCTTCGCAGCTCGATGGCGATCCTCCGCCCTGCGTCGAGGCTGCTTGTTGCCCTGCTGCCCCGCGAAGGCAGGTGACGCCGAGGGCGCGGGAGAAGTCGCTTGAGCAGGTTCTCCATCCGTCGCGTCCGTCAGGTCTCCGACTGAGCTGTTCGGCGAAAGCGGTGGATCAGCCTCTCCGTCGCGCTCCTGCAGAGCGGGTTCGTGCTGGCGTCCGTCGAGGTGGCGTTGCACCTCCTGCTGCCAGTAGCTCTCGATCTCATGCTGAATGCCGCCGGGGAGCTGGGGAGGCGGAAGAAGGTTCCCGATCGGATCCGCGTCGGGCAGCACCGGCTTGCGAGGCTCGGTGGCTGAGGGGCGGTTTCGGGAAGGGTGCAAGCGAGGTCGGCCGCGAGGTCGTCCACGAGGTCGTCCACGAGGTCGCCCGCGCAGTGTACCCCTCCCCCTCCCATGGTTTCCCGAGTCGCGAGTCCCGTCGCGCGTGGTGTTGTCATGCGCGGGCGAGCTCCGCTGTTCCTCAGAGTGATGTCCCGCCCGTCCAGGGAGATCGGCCTCGGCGCGCGAGGGCGAGCTCCGCTGTTCCTCAGACGAAAGTTCCTCGTCGTCAGCGTCGGAGAACTCCGCGGGATCCACCTCTGAAGTCACGTCCTCGGCATCGTCCATCGCCTGCTCGGTATTCGCGTACCCCGACCTGGAGAGAAGGTAGGTAGCGGGCTCCTGCCCGCTGGGCGCCTCTCCGGCTGCCGCGAATCGCCTCGGCCGCACTTCAAGCCCACTTTTAGCTGATCAGCCGCGCGCCCGTTGGGAATCCGCTCCGCGCGGGTCGGTTCGGCGAGCCACTCCAGCGGCCACCAGCGGTGGCTTCAGCAACTGCTCTCTCGCTCAGCCCGATGTCTTCTCTGCGGCGCCGAGCGGCCGCTCACGTCATGCCGACGGCTTGCGTGCGCCCCTGCAGGCAATCGTCGGTGGCGTGATTGCACGCCTACGCAGCGACCGCGGGCGTCGTCGCCGCACAGAAACTCGGACTCCTGGCGAGGCGATGTGCTTCTGAGCACTCGGGCGGCCCGGGGCCTCCCAACCCCCGCCGCAGCGGACTTCGGGCAGGCGCGCGTGCCCAGCTGGAGGCGGTATCTTCCGGTGCCGAGGAGCACAGCTTGCTGGTTTCGGCTGGCGATGCTGTGCGCCCGCCGGTTTTCACCCGGGCCCTCACGGGCTCCGGTTTCCGGCCCTTCCCTGGAGTTTTGGAGTCTTCGCTTTTCTAGGGCACTGCTCAGAGGAGGGCTATAGTTTAGGCTCGGCCGCTTCGTCTTCACCCTTGCTATACGTAGGCTCAGTTCCTGCGTCCTTAGGGAGGTTGTGGTAGCTTGGCCTTAGCTTCGGCTCTCTGTTTGCAGTGTTTATTAGGATTGTGTTGTCCCCTTTCTCCAGTACGTAGATTGTGAGCACAGCACACGAGAGTCCTCACTTTCTCTTCCTGGATAGTGCTTTCAGTGAGATTGTGGTCGACGTAGACAACTTCATTAGTTGTACGGATGTGCTAATGCAAATCGACTTTGGGTCCATCGCCTGCTCCTCTGGATTGCGGCGAGCGCGCTGTGGCGGTGAGTTGCGCGAGCTACGTGGCTCGGCCAATGTCACTGGTCGGCGTCGCTTTGTTCCAGGTGCAGGAGGTGCCCATGCCCGCCCGTCGAGGCCGGCGGCCGCGATGGATGTCGTAGGCTCGGTCGTCACGGGGACGAGCGTGCCGTAGATCTCCGTCGGGTCGTCGGGATCGCCGCTGCGGGGTACCGAGTGTCCGTGAGCCCCATTGGGCAAGTCGGTAGTGAGGTCCGATCCGTCCGCCGCCCCAGGCTCGTAGATCGGATGCGTACGAGCCATGCGCGACTCGAAGTCGGCGACAACGTTGGTCGAGCCCGGCCTGTACTCGATCGTGTAGTTGAAGCCTTGCATGACGAGCGCCGCGCGTGAGAGCGCCTTGTTCGCCAGGAGTTCAAGGGGCCGCACGTGGATCATCGGCTGGGCTTCCGCGCGGGAAGGCCAGCGATGATGTGGATCACCGGCTGGGCTTCCTCACGGGAAGGCCAGCGATGATCCGCTGTCTCCGGCGAGTCTCCCAGCTTCCGCAGCGCGGCGGAGGCAGGGGAAGGAGAGGGCGGAGGCGGGAGCTCGAGGGGGCAGGTTCGAGGGGCCGCACGTGGATCACCGGCTGGGCTTCCTCGCGGGAAGGCCGGGTGTGGTCGGTAGTCTCCGGCGAGGATCACGCGTCCGCTGCGTGGCGGAGGCGTGCGCGGGACGGGAGCGGAGGGAGACGACGAAGGGGCGGGTCCGAAGAGCCGACCGGGTGCCGGTGGGCTCAGGGCTGAATCCGCCAAAAATTTCGGCAGAGTCTCCCCCTTCGAAAGGCCGAGACGTGCGCGGCGCTGAAGCGGACAGCAGGGCGGGTCGGATCGTCGAAGGGATCGGGTTGACAGGACCCGTGAGCGTCTGGTCGATGACGGGCGCGTCCGGTCGATTTCCGATCGCCTCCGATGCCGACAGCAACGATCGGCAGCGACGGCGGCGACGGCACGCGTGTGCAGACGACAACAGTGATGTGAAAGGTCGAGCTCAGCGGCTGGCATGGAGGATCGGACTGCGGCTGGACAGGGCGGGGGTCAAGGTGCGATCGGATGTTGCGAGGCGATCGCGCGCAGGGGGGGGCGACGTGACGGGGCTTCAAACGATGTGAATTGAAGAGATGGAGCTTGCCAACACGGAGAGGCGCCGGGGGAGATCGGTTGGGGTCGGTGACGGGAGGAGATTCGCTGGGCGGACGAACGCGGCGATCGGGCCTTTTCGCGAAGGGGCCGAGTGCGACGCGCTGTCTTCTCATCGTCCGACACGTTCTGCGTCCAACGCGGGACGGAGAAACGAGCGGGCGGCAACGTTCTGCGTCCAACGCGGGACGGAGAAACTAGCGAGCAGCAGCGAGTTCGCGATCCAGCCGACGATAACGCGCTCTTCCAGCCGCGGGTCACTTCGTCCAGCGGGCCGGCGTCGCCTAGCAGCGGCTGGCGGTCGGCGGGCTGGACGAGGCCCGGCGAGGGTCAGAAGGACCAGGTTTCCGGTACAGCTGAACATGCTCGTGCGTGCTGCGCAGCGTAGGCAAGCTGGCAGCGCAGGCGGGCAGAGCTGGTGTGTCGTGACTCGTGAACAGGTGCAGGGTACAAGTGTGTCACCCGGGGCGTGAGCCCGGGAGGGGTACATGAAAAGTAGTGGGGGTCCAATCGGCGCACTCAATGCGAGCGCTGCGGAGACTAAGGCCAAGCACTGCGAGTAGCGCGACTCGGGGTGCCGGCTCCTGACGGCATAAAGCCGTGAGGCAATAGTGTATTTTTTTTTGGTGAATTACCGGCCACAGTCTCTAGACACCAGCACTGCGGGGGCTGCCCAGGGGGCATAAAGACAAAAAAGCAAAATAACTAAGACAAGAGCACGAAGAAAGATAAGACAAAGAGCCAAAATCGACAATAAAAAAGGAAAGACACAGAGATCGAGACAGATCGATAGCGAGAAGAGACGATAAATCGAGCAGATCTAGGGACAGAGGATAACTGACACGAAGAAGAGCCAGAGCTAGAGATACCATCAATATCAGAAGGAATTACATCACTAAGAAGCGGGGGACAAAATTGAGAAAGATAAATAACAGGAAGAAGACAAGTAAGAGGAACAACAAGACGACATGGAGGCGGAGGCGAAGCAGGACGATGCGAAAGGGCAGAGCTACGGCACGAGGTCGAGGAGGACACAGGAGGCGGAGCAGGCGGATCAAGAGCAGGCAAAAGGACAGTCAAAGGAATCACTAAAGCCGGCCAGGGTCGAGGCGGGCAATCGAACAGCAAACGACGGCGAACAACAGGTCGAGCACGAGGACTATAGCTAGTATTGAAACTAACTCTAGCATCAACACTACGATCAGAATCCGAACCAGACCGAACTAAACTAGAAGACGAAGAAGTACGCCGGCGCCGGCGGGATACGATCGCGACCAGCGAAGCAGAAGACGAAGGCAAAGGCGGCAGTCCGGTATCAAGAACAAAGGCCGGAGGGTCCGGCCCGGCAAACCGCCGGGGGAAGTAGAAGGAGCCGCAGGCTCGGCAAGCCGGCGACGGGTACGACCACGAGTCCGGGAGGAGATCGGGGAAGCCGGTCCCGGAGCTGAGGGCCCAGGAGCAGAGCCAGGAGAAGGTAAGCCCGGCGAGAAATCTGACCCGGAGCCGGAACCCAGCGAACGACGACGACGAAGAGGCCCCCGAGGAGCCACGACGGGGGAGCTACCGAGCAAAGTACTGACAGCCGGCGCCGAACACGGCGGCGGAGGTACCCCGCAGACAGTGGCAGGCGGAGAATCCAGGGTCGATCGAGAGATCCGCCGACGGGCATGCGGCGGGGGCCGACGAGACGGAAGAGGCGAGGAGGGGGCCGAGGAAGGGTCGGAGGCAGGGGAAGGGCCGCGAGCAGGTGACGGGGATCGCTGCCGGCGCCGAAGAGAGGGCAGCGAAGCTGGAGAAAGGTCGGGTGGCGCCGGATCAGATGACACGGAGGTCATGGCCATGGGCGGCGCAGAGAGAGACGAGCTCGAGGGCGCAAGGGCCCGACGAGGGCGCCGGCGGCGAATCTCACGAGCGCCAGGAAGCGGGATAGGACCCGCATATGGGACCCGAGGCGCCGAAGGGGAGCAGGGAGCCGGAATGACGGGGAGACCGAAAAGAGGACAGTCTCGCCAACACTCGGAAGCGGGGCAGAGGCCGAGGACCCGGAGCTCGAGGGGGGAGGGAGGGCGGAGGAGGAGAGAGAAGGCGGCTATTCGAAGGGTATGGAGAATCGAGAGCGGAGGCGAGGGAGGCCGAAGTGATGGCGAGCTCTGGAGGCGAGGGGCCTGCAAGCGGATCCGGGAAAGTGGATGCAGAAGCAAAGAGACCGGGGACGTAGAGGCGGGAGGGCATGCAAAAAGATAGTGCCGCCCAGCGTCACAGTTGCAGAAGCGGGGCAAGAAGGATGGGCTGAAGAGGGGCTGAACCAGGAGGACGTCAGAAAGAGGGCCTCGCAGGGCGGAAGTGGAGGAGCAAGGGGAAGAGGTAAGAAGGGGTATGGAGCTGCAAGATGACCAGGGACCTGCCGGGGAACAGGCAAGTGAAGAGGCCCCGTGACAGCAAGTTGTAAGGAGGGAGGAGGCAGAGGCGGGGCCAGAGGGCCAAGGAGCACAGGGATCGGGACCGCAGGGAATGGGGGAAAGGAGCGTCGAGAGGGGCAGCGAGAGCAGGAATAGGAATGGGCCCAAGGGTCACTACAGGGGCCAGAGCAGGAGGGGACGGCGCAGGAGGCGGGCGACCACCAGGGATCCCCAACGGGACATTCCCACGAACGGCAAACTCCGCAGGATTCCGGAGGACAGAATCGATGTCACGCGAAGAGACGAGGTTGTCAGCACCGCCCGAAGAAGGAGCGCCGGACGAGTCAGAATCAGAGCTTGAACTAGAACGATGAGAACCGGTACCAGACTCTGAATCATGTGCGTCATCATCCGAGGCAGCCTGATCATCAGCGTCAGCAGCAGCCAAGCGAGCGCGCCGCTCCTCCAACAAAGCCGAAGCCTGCGGAAGGGTGAACTCGAGGTACGACATATTTCTGTCCCAGGCGGCAACAAGCGCGGCGCGGTTGTAAGAAGGTGCATCAATGTCAGCCTCCTCAAGATCGCACCGAGCGCGAGCAACCTGTTGGATGGAAAATACGCCAGCAAGGATCGCTCCAAGTGAGCGAAGGCAGAAGGCGGGGTTAACTTTACTGCGCAAAATGGGTCCAGATAAATCCGGAACCGAGAGGATGTGGAAGAGAGAGAGGTCAGGCACTGCGACCTCTTCACGTTCATCCGGTGGAAGAGTAGAAGCCCAGAAATTCAGGCGCTCACGAATGAAATCCCAGAACGAACGAGAAAGCGGGCACTCAGAGAAAACGTGCGCGTGAGAGCGAGCAGATCCGTCATTACAAACCCGACAGAAACGACGGCGGGGCGACTGTTGCTCGCCCAAACGATACAATTTGAAATGCAAACGGTAAAGAGCATCGATCCAAAGCATCGGGAAACACTGAAGGACGACAAGATTAGGAAGACGGGACGGAGACAAGGCGCCGGGAAACCCCCACTTAGCATCGGGCATCTGAGCGTGGCTAGACACATCGCGAAGCCGCTGGACCTCAAGGCAGTAGAAGCGACGAACAGAGGAGAGGCGGAGAGGGAGCATACGAGCGAAAGTGAACGCAAGATTATCAAGAGAAAGAAAGGCCGAAGGACCTGCGCCAAGAACAAAAAGGCCAGGCAGGGTCCCACGACGAAGAGAGAGGAAGACAGCGCTGAAGCAAACATGCAGCGGGAGCAAACGGGACAGAATTGAATTGGAGCTCGAGGATAGGCCCACAGGGTGGGAAGCCGCAGGGCGGCAAGGAACGCGCGGTACGTAGTCCAGCACCCGTGGAATTATCTGGTTATCGCGAACGGGGAAGGCAACAAAAGTACCACTTGGGCCTCGAAGGAGAGCAAACGAGGCGTCCGGTCCGGACCACCAGAGATGCTGAGGCGGCGGTGCAGGGGCCTCGAGAACCTGGCGCCAAGTAGCCGGGAGCGCAGAGCACAGACTAGGGAAAAAGGAGTGGAGGGCGGAGGAAGCAGCTGCTGGAGCCCGGAACCCCCGGGCAGCACAATCCCAGATATCGCAGACCCGCAGCAAGCCGGACCGTGCACAGCGACTCCAGTCGACCTCGTCGCCGGGAGTACTGAACAGAGGATTGAAGAAAAGAGGTTGGGATAACACTTCGGGAGAGTTACGAGGTTGACACACGCCCTGGCGCTGAGCCCACTCGGAGAGAGTCTGCTTCCAAATAGGAGGCAAGTCAAGTCTGTCAAGTGGGAGGCGGAGCGAGACAAGGGCGGGGCCATAGGAAAAAGGTGCCAGCTGAGCGTCCAGTTTGCTCAAGAGGTACTCCTTCCAAGGAGCCGAACAAGAGGGGTCAGCGAGCAAGGCCACCCACTTCATTTTCAGCGATAACGAAAAAGCTCGAATATCCGGGCAGTTGAGACCACCTTGACGCCACGGCAGAGGAGAAATATACTTCGAAAGCTGCCCGCTCACGCCAGCAAAAGCGCGAAGCTTCTCTTGCCATGTCGAATACTGAGCATCAGGGGGTCAAGCAAATATAGAGCATAATGTAGGGACCCAATAAATACAGCCCAGGCAAGGAGAACGCCGGAACGCATCGGCATGCGATAAGTCTTCGCTTGCTGGACACGGATATCAAGAGCAGCGTTCTTTTTCCGCCAGAACCGAGACAGATCGGGCTCTAGTGGAAAGCCCAGGTATTTTCGAATTTTTTCAGCGGGAGGGAGATCCGTCACCTGAAGACGCCGCCAGGGGCAGTCCTCGACGCTAGGCCAGGCATGTGCGGGATATCGCGGAGTGGAAGAAGGCTAGATTTCTCGAGATTAATAAGAGCTCCAGAGAGCCGGCAGTATTTATCAAAGCACTCTTTCCAGAAAGGCAATTCGGTAAAAGACGAGATTAAAGGAACAGTGTCGTCTGCAAACTGGAGCACCTTGCAAAGAGAGCTAGAGGACAAGCGGACACCTCGTATACGAGCATCAGCATTAATCAAAAGGGCTAAAAGGTGTGTGCACAAATTATATAGATAGGGCGAAAGGGGCCACCCTGACGTACACCGCATCGAATGGGGAAAGGGGCGGAGGTCCAGCCGTTAATGTGAACAGAACCCTGCAGATCAGAGTAGAGCAGGCGGACCCACTTGATAAATTGGGACCCGAAACCGAACTGTTCGAGCGACCAGAAAAGGAAGCTCCAGTTAACGCGGTCATAGGCTTTTGAAAAATCAAGAAATCCGAAGCACAGCTGTTCGAGTGCAGGATTACCGCCCTCGTAATGCATGAGAAGATAAACAAGCATAACCTGGTGCACTGCGGACCGACGATGAATAAAGCCAGACTGAAAGCGGGATACAAGACCAGACATGAGTGGCGTTAAGCGGTTGGAGAGGGCGCGCTCGACTGCACGCTCTTCGACATTAGAGAGAGAAATTGGGCGGCGATTTGCAATCAAAGTAGGGTCCGTTGCCGGTTTAGTAATAGGAGTAATGAGGACGTGCCGCAAAGACTCGGACGGCTGCCCAGACTCATACATAGCAGCGATGTAAGCACAGAAATCGGGGCCAATCTCATCAAAAAAGTGAACGTAGAATTCAGCAGGGAGACCATCGATGCCAGGAGACTTGGCTCCGCCAGACATCTCCTTAAAAGCACGAAATAGTTCTCCAGACGATAAGTCAGAGTCAAGATCAGCAGACTCAGTAGGGAGCAGGCGGTGAGGGGAATAGAGAGAGGCAACGCCAGACCGCTCAGCTAGCGACCGATCAACCACGGCCTGAGCTGCAGCGCCGTCATATAGTTGAGCGTAATAGGCGGAAGAAAGCTCGAGCAAAGTGCGGGGGTCGTCCGACGCGGCCTCTGGGCCTTCGGTGTCGAGGGCCCGAAGCCCCTCCGTGAACTGAGCATGAGAATCCGGTAAATAATGCTCAAAAAAAGCTTTACTAGACCGTCCATCTTGAGTTGCGGCAAAACGAATTTCTTTGCGTGAATGCTGTCTGGCATAGTCAGACACAAGCGAATTCAAGCTGCGCATCATAGAAGAGCGCAGTGTACGGAAAGCGACATCATCAATAGAGCCAGCGGCGTGGCGACGGATGAGAGTCTCGAGAGCTCGAACAGCGGAGATGTAAGCGTCCTTCCGCCTGCGCTTCTCATCAAGCTCCCAGGCCCGAACACGACGCTGGAGCTCGGATTTGAGGGCGTCCCACCGACGGACGCGATCTGTAACTAATGGCCACGCGGCGCGCCAGTCACGAAGTATAGTAGAAATGAAACCAGAATATTCCGGGCATGTGCCATACGCCGCCCAGTTCATGCGCCAGCGACCGGGGCCACGGCGAGAGATTCCGGGGGCTTTAAGTGTGAGATAGATGCCTATATGATCAGAATTGCGTGGCTCGCCGACTGCAGAGTAAGCCGTCCACGGCCGAAGCGAGACGGCCCAATCGCGGAGGGAGGACGAGAGGAAAAAATAATCGAGCCGGGACTCAATCGTCCCGCCGCCGGCCGCGGCCGGCTCCAGGTTTTAAAGCACGCTCTAGTGTGAGGCCCGGCATCGAAAAGGCCATAACGAGCTCGGATCAACTCAAAGGCGTCGGGGGGAGGGGTTCCACGACTAGGGCCGGGAGCATCAGAGGGGAGCTCGTGGAAATTAAAATCTCCTCCTAAGATGAGGCGGCTGTCGAAAGGAACCACGGACTCGAGAGTATAAAGAAGAGTTTCATAGAAACCGCGACGCTCGGAATCATCTGTAGGAGCATATACATTGCAAAAATAAATGGGACCAAATTTGGTCTCGAACAAGAAAAGTTGAAGTCGAGGACTATCAGCTGGAGTCAACAACCGAATTTGAAAAGGGGAATCACCAGGAAAGAGAGCGGCGACCCCTGAGTGGCCTGACCACTAGGGTTATGAGACCAAAAAGAGGGGGCCGATCCCCAGGCGCGCGCGAGGCGCTTGGATAATGAGGAAGAAGAAACATGAGTCTCCTGCAGGAACACAGCTGAATGCCGCGCACTATCGCGGAGGCAATCAAAGAGAAAAGAACGATAAGATTTGCCTAATACATCATGAAAAGCTCGATCTAGTTTGCCTGCTACGTTCAGAGAAAGAAACCTAAACGTCATTTACGGGGGTGGTGCAGCTCGAGGGACAAAGCCCAAGAGCCGGAAGAGAAAACGAGGGCCGGGGGCGAGGGGAGGGCCGAGGGATCAACCCCGCCGCGATACGCAGCGGGAATCGATGGGGGGCCCGAACGCCTCACGCCGATCCCGAGGGGGACGCAGCAGCGGCCTGCAAGATCGAGAAAGTCATGCAAGAGAGAAAGAGAGGAGATCGGATCGATTGCGAGGGGCGGGCCATGAGGCCGGAAAAGGCCATGAGGCCATCGAGAGTACGAATTGCAAAAGCGAACAATAGTGTAAGGCATATACGTGAAACATCTAGGTATGTAATTACGCTAATAAAACAACGGAGGACTTGCGCTAATCAATCTACTCGTCAGCATACGTATTACAGGCAAGCTCATCGGCTGCCGTGGTCCTCCACGAAACGGGGGTCCGTATATACGTAGCGGCCACCCGCTCGTGGAGAGACGGGGCGGAAGTCGAGGGGGGGGATACAGAACCAGCTGTACACGGCTCGGGGCGGGGGCCCTCCTCTCGACTCGGGCGATGGCGATCAGGAGGCGGGCCCGGCGGCGACGGAGGCGGCGGCCTTGCGGATGAGGTGCGCCCGGATGCTCTCCACCTGGTCGATCACCTGCCGGCGAGGGCGCGAGCGAATTAGGGCCGGCGAGAGCTCAGCGGGGCGCCAGAGCGGGCGGGGGCGCGCCTCGGCGGGGATGATGAGGAGGAGGAAGAGGGTGCGCCGCGCGTCGTCCGAGACCGAGCGGATGATGCCGCGGAAGACGCCCCTGCGCGCCCGCCCGCCCCCCCGTCACAAGAGGCCGCGGCGCGGGGGGTACAGGGGCCGGGGGCGGACAGGTAGCAGGCGAGGATGGTGACGCAGGCGACGGCGACGAGGAGCTTCTGGTAGGTCATGAAGCGGCCCAGCACCTGCCGGGGGCGCATCGGATCAGAGGGGCGCGCGGGGCTGGAGCTGGGATGCAGCGGGCGGGCGCACGATGTGGGCCTCGTCGACGTAGAGGTCGATGGAGTGCTTCATCTCGAGGTCCAGCGGGCCCTCCGCCGCCCACACGATGAACTGCGAGCGGGGGCGGGACAGAGGGTCAGAATGCGTTCGGCGGCCGCAATGCACGCGGAACGGCTGCTCGCGCCTGGTAGTGGGTGTTGTTCGGGGTGAGGAGGTGCCGCGGGGAGGCCGCCAGCATGCGCGCGTGCTGCCGGGGAGGCACCCCGTGAGCTGAGAGGGGGGGCAGGGCAGGCCCGCCGGGGCGCGGGCACCGTGATGTAGAGCATGAGGAGGCGGTGCATGCCGTTGTAGAAGCGGTGCCCGTCCCGCTCCCGCTCGGCCAGGCACACCTCCCGCTCCTGCGGGGCCGGGTCGCGAGGCGACGGGGGAGGGAAGCGCGCGGGGGTACGCGTGGCGCACGACGAGGCAGTCGACCCCGAAGAGGAGGCGGTCCTGCGCGGGGAAGCGCCGCACGCTCCCCGGCAGGTGCTCCTTCGCGTTCCCTGCGCCCCGAGCGTCAGCCCCCGCCCCCCGAGGCTCTAGACTCGCAGCTGTGTAAACGCGGGCGCTCGCAACGGCCCTCGAGCGAGCGCGAGGGCCGGCCCTCGAGCCGCGCACCGTAGAGGAGGTCGCGGTGGTCGTGCTCGAGCTTCTCGACCGCCTCCTTCAGCTCCTCCGCCGCGTGCTTCACGTACGAGTCTGCGAGAGGCGCGGGGCGCAGCGGCGCCGCGTGGGCCCGGGAAGGGAGGGAGGGGCGGGGCCGGGGAGGGGCGCGGGCGGGCGGACCTTTAGCGTACTTGGCGCCGAAGACGCCCGTCGCGTCCACCACGAGCTCCTGCGCGTAGTAGAGCACCTGCCGCCCGGAGACAGTGAGCGCAGGCGGCGTCGGAGCGGGGCCCGGGGAGGCCGGAGCCGGGGCACCTGGTTGCGCTCGGCGCGGCGGAGGCCGGCGGCGGCGCGCTCCGAGGTGAAGTACTCGCAGCTCTGGCTCGTCAGGTACGACACCTGGGGGGGGGGGGGGGGGGGGGGGGGGGGGGGCGGCGCCTCAGGTCCGGGGCGGTGGGCGAGGGCGGGGGCCGCTCGGGCCCGCGGGGCGCACGAGGAACCAGGCGAGGAAGGCGAGGAAGAGGGTGAAGAAGGCCGCCACGTAGCGCACCGTGATGGGGTCCACGCTGCGGCCCCGCCGCTCGAAGATCCGCCGCAGCTTCCGCGCCTGCCGGGGGGGGTGAGGAAAGAATGAGGGGCATGGTGGGGAGGAGGGGCGGCGCGGGGCGACCTTGCGGGCCTCCTCGCGGGAGGCGTGGGCCCCCGCGCCGACGCTCGCCGCCCCGTCCTCCAGCTCCCCGTCCCCCTCCCCGTCGTCGCTCCGCTGCCATCCGGCGTCGGGCCGGCCCGGGCGGGCGGGGCGGGGCTGGCGGGGCGGGGGCGGTGCAGACCTTGGCGGAGGCCTTCTTGCCGTGGACGGCGGCGTCGTCCGCGAAGTCCTGCGGGGCGCAAGCGAGCAGAGGGTCAGGGCCGGCGGGGGCGGGGGCGCGAGGGGGGGCCGGGGGCGCGCCGCGTCGTCCTCGAAGTTGAGGTCGTCGAGGTCCTCGTCGAAGTCCTCCCCCGCCCCGCCCGCTGCGCCTCCGCTGCCCGGGGGCGTCGCGCGGGGCGAGGGGGGCGCCGCGAGGGCGGGGCGGACCGCCGCGGGCGATGGCGCGGACGGTGGCGGGTGGGATGTCGAAGAAGAGGCGCAGCGCCGCCTCCTTCTCCCGCCGCACCGCCTGGATCGTCGGCCTGGCGGGCGGGGCGCGTCAGGCCGGCCGGGGCGGGGCGGGGCGCGGGATGGGGCGCGGGGCACCGGAAGAAGAAGACGGCGAGCACGAAGCAGAGGACGCTGGTGTTTGCATCGTCAGTAAAATGATTGCTCGACCGATTCAAACCAATAAAAGCAACAGGCGGCACCTCGCCACCGCCAGCATCACCTCCACGAAGATCCTGGGGGGGCGGGCGGGGGTGTCAGGGACTCGGCTCTAGACCCCCCGAGACTGGGTCTGCGGGGGCCTGCTCTGCGCGGGGGCGGGGGGCACCGGATGGACTCGAAGCCCTTGAAGGCGCGCTCGTCCTCCTCGCGCGCCGTCGCCAGGAAGGCCTCGTAGATCGTCGTCGGCCCGTTGTCCACCCTGGGCGGGCGAGGCGCCGGCCGGCGAGGCGTCAGGCGGGCCGAGTCGGCGCCGGCGGGGCGCTGCGGCGCACAGGAACTTGAAGCGCGGGTTCCTCAGGGGGTCCGGCCACGCCGCCCGCAGCGCCGCCGAGGAGGGGTACTTCAGCAGGTCCCGCCCGGAGTCGATGACCTGCCGGCGCCGCGGCGATCGGGCCGGGGGCGGGGGAGGAGCGGGCCTAGAGCCAGAGAGGAGGGGAAAGCGCATAGAATGAAAGGATGGGGTCTCGGGGAAGAAGAAGGACGGGGGGTGGAATGCGGTGCGGTGCGAGGAGGCGTCCAAGCAAGGGGGGGATGGGCGGACCTCGAAGCCGGCGTCCCAGAGGCGCGCGTCGTCCTCCACCTCGTGCCCGTCGTCGCTCACCACCTGCCGGGCGAGGACCCGTCGGCGGGCGAAGGAGGGGCGCTGCGGGCGGGCGCACGCGGTGGAGCTTGACGTGCAGCTGCGCCCCCACGTCGCGCAGGTCCAGGTGGTACTCCTCCAGCTCGTCCAGGTACTCCCTGCCCGGTCCCCGGGGCTCGGGGGGCCCGGGCGGGGCGGGGCGGCGACGGGAGGGGCGGGGGTACCCGAGCTTCTCGCGGGCGTGCTTCTCGAGCTCGCCGTGCGGGTCCTAGCGGGGGACGGAGGGGTGAGGAAGAGGCGGGGGCCGAGGAAGGGGAATTGCGGGGCGCACGGGCCAGCCGGGGAGGCCGGCGAGGGCGAGCATGCGGCCGTAGATGGGCGCCGAGCAGGCCTCCAGGGCCCGCCGCGAGGACTCGCCGACGCGCACGATCCCCTTGTCGTAGACCGACACCAGGCCGTCCACCTGGGGGCGCGCAGGTGAGGTCCTCGCGTGCGGAAGCGAGCGGCGAGGGGCGGGCGGACGGTGAAGTAGAAGGCGACGGCGAGGGCGAGGAGGACGACGACGACGAAGAGCACCGTCCGCCGCATCCGCCCGATCCCCTCGTCTGCCCCGGCGGGAGGGCAGAGTGAGGCCGCCGCGCGCCCGCCCCGCAGGGCGCCGCAGGGCGGACCGGAGGCGCCGGTGGCGGCGAGGCGGCGCTTGAGGCGGTTGAGGCGCTTGATGCTCTTCGCGCGCGCCACCGACGAGCCCCGCCCCGCGCTGCCCCCCGGGCACCCCTCAGACGGGCCGGGGCGGGGCGGGGCGGGGCGCGGGAGAGGGCGAGGGGCACCTCTTGCCGTCGGCGTCGGCCTCCCACTCGTCCTGCGGGCGGGCGGGCGGAGAGGAGATGAGCGCGGCCCTGCATCGGCGGAGGGAGCAGAGAGGGGGCGGAGAGAGGGGCAGGGCACCGCGGGGGGCTCGGGCTCGTACTCGGCGACGGCCTCGCGCCGCGCAGCGTCCGCGATGCTCGCCCGCCGCGTCCCCTGCCGGCCCCGCCGCCTTCAGCGCCCGCGCACACACACGCACACAGCGCCGCCTCGCCGCGCACCTTGGCGCCCGAGGCGGCCGGGGCCTTGAGGAGGGCCTCGGCGAGGCGCGCCGAGTCCTCCTCCTCCCCGCCCAGCAGCACGGGGGCCGGCGGCGAGGCGGCGCCGGGGCGGGCGCCGGGGCGGGCGCTGTCGAGGGCGTGCACGGCGGGCCCGCCCGAAGGGAGCTCGCCGAGCTTGAACTCCTTGACGCTCGAAGAGCCGAACTGGAGGCGCCGCTGCGAGCCCGCCGCCCCCGCCCCCTTCGCCGTCCACGAGGCCCCCTGCGCCCCCCCGTGAGCGGCGAGCGCGTGAGGGCGGAAGAGGGGCGGCGCGCCTGCCCCCCGAGAGCGGCGCCGGGGCCGGGGCCGGTGCGGCGGCTGCTGCGGCGGCTTGGCGGCGGCGGGGCCGTCGCCGTCGTCGACGGAGGGGAGGCGGAAGCTGGTGGTCTTGCTCCGCTGGCGGATGAGGCCGACGGGCGGCGGGGCCGCCCGCGCCGGCGCGGGGGCCGCCGCCAGCGCCGGCGACGTGCGGGCGGCGTCCGCCGGGGAGGCCGCCTCCGTCCGCCGGACGGTGAGCCTGCGGGCGAGGGCTCGGTTCGGGCGCCGGCACGTCTGGGCGAGGGCGCACCGGTAGGCGACCGAGGAGGGCGAGTCGGAGGGGGCGGCATCGGCCGGCCACACGGTCAAGAGCGCCCCGCGTCGCGACCCGTCCTGCCCTCCGTAAGGAGGGGCCCGAAACAAGCCGAGCGGGGGTACGGCGCACGGGGAGGAGGACTTCTCCGGGGCGGCGGGTCTGCCCGAGGGCCATCTCGACGCCCAGCGCCGCCGCCAGGAGGTTGCCCCCGGCCGCCTTCTCCCGCTCCACGTCCGGCTCCGCCCGCACGCCCGCCACGAGGGCGCCCAGCGGCCGCCCCACCGCCGCCTCCGCGCCGACCCCGAACACCAGCGCGAACTGAAGGCGAGGGGGCACAGGTCAGGGAGGAGCCGGACGAGGCGGGGGAGGGAGGCGGGGGGGGCGCGCCTTCTCGTCGGCGCTGCGGATGACGAGGTCGCGCCCGACGGTCACCACCGTCTCCCGCTCCATCTGGGGAGGGGGGGAGGAGTTCAGGGGGGGTACGGCTGGGCCTCGGGGGGGCGGACCTGGGCGGAGGGGGCCGGGGAGCGGTGGGGGGAGCGGGTCGGGGCGGGCTGGGCGGCCTGGGCGAGCCAGGCGGCGACGCCGGTGACGGAGCCGCGCGGGACGGAGAGGCGCGGGTTCTCGAGGGCCATGACAGAGAGCCGCCGCCCGTCCGGGATCGAGTCGGGCGGCACCGCCGGCTCCGCCGCCGGGTCCGGCGCCGGGGGCACCAGCCCCCCGAAGCCCATCGAGGCGAAGCCGCCCCCGAGGGCCCCGGCGCCGGCGCCGGCACCGCCGGCAAGGGCCGCCCCGGCCAGCGAGACCTGCGCCCGGGCTCGAGTCCGGAAGGGGACAGGGGGGGGGGGGGGGGAGGGGGAGGGGGGGGCGTGCCCTGCGGTTCCCGCGGCCGCCCCTGCCGCTGCCGCCGGCCGAGGAGGAGTCGCCACCGCCGCCGCCGCCGCTGCCGGCGCCTGCGGCGATGCTGGAGGCGAGGGCGTACCCCGCCCGCACGCTGTCGTCCTGCGCGGCGCAAGGGCCGTCAGCGTCGAGGGCTCCAGCGAGCGGGCGGGGGGGCCGACCTGGGCGCCCTGGGCCGCCCCGGCGCCCCCCTCCTCCCCCGCCTCGCTCTCCAGGTCCGCGTCAAGCTGCGCGATGCCCCCGCGTCAGACCCGAGCTCTAAAGAGAGCGCGGGCTCGATTCCGCACGTTGCCGGCGTCCTTCTTCGTCTGAGCGGCCGCCGTCTCCTCGAACTCGTCTGCCGCACGGCGGGGCTCGGGGCGGAGCGAGGGAAACGGGCCCCGGCGGGATTCGAACCGGCGGCGTCGTAGAGGTCCTGGGCGGCGGCCGGGTCGTTGAGCACCTCCTCGTGGAACTTGGCTGCGAGGGTTCGAACCCGACCGCGTTCAGCTGGGTGGACTCGGGGCGGGGGCCCCACCCCACGCTGGAGGGCGGACCGTAGGAGCGGAGGATGCGGGGGTTGTTGGGGAAGCGGGCGACGAGGGCCCGGTAGTGCGCCTGCGCCCGCGTCTCGTTGTGGTCGATCGTCGAGACCGCCTGCGCGCGCCCGTGCCCGCGGCGCTCAGCGCGAGGCGAGGGGCCGGGGCAAGGGGCCCGGGGGCGGGGCGGGCGGGCCTTCTCGAGGCGGGCGAGGGTCACGTCCTCCGCCACCAGCAGGCCCCAGAACCTGCGGCGAGCGGGCGGGGCGCAATCAGGGGGCGTGAGAGATGTTGGGGGGAGGGCGGGGGCCCGGCGCGCTTCTTGAAGGCGCGGACGCAGCCCTTGTGGTACTTGCGCGCCCCCTCCATGTCCCGCTGCGCGAGCCCCGTCAGGAAAGAAAGGAGGGGGAGGCTTTAGGGGGGTACGACGCGCCTGGAACTCGAGGAAGCCGATGAGGGCGTCGGCCTCCTCGCCGGCGCGGCGCTTCCCGCCGCCGCCGCGGCCGCCCGACGAGTCCAGGCCCCCCGCCTGCATGTCCGAGACGCGCTGATGCTCCGCCCGCCACACCTGCCCGCCGCCGGCCCGCCGCCGCTCGTTGAGCAGAAGGCGGGGCCCGGGGATCGGAGGGCGCGCCTGGAAGTCGAGGTCGAGGAAGGGGCCGAGCTTCGCCGCCTCCTGGAACTGCCGGTACCCTGCCGGCCCCCGCCCCCGGCTCAGGAAAGGAAGGGAAAGGAATGAAAAGGAAGCAAATGGAGGGGAAGGGGCACCCATCTGGGGGCTGTCGTCGACCTCGAGGCGGAAGGAGCCGTACGCCACCCGCACGGCCGCCGAGTACGGGAACTGCCGGCGAGCCGCGGCGCTCGAACAAGAGAGAGGAGAAGCGGAGAGGGGGTGCGGACGAGCTGGAGGCCGCGGTGGAAGATGACCTCGGCGACCTCCAGCGCCGCCTTGGAGCGGTCCGCGTGCAGGAACCGCGTACCCAGCTGCGCGCGGGGGGTGGCGTGTGGGGGCCCAGGCGGGGGAGGGCGGGGCGGGGCCGGGGGCCGCACCTCGACGTGCCAGGGGCGGGCCATGCGGAGGCCGAAGGCGCCCCCGCGCAGGTGCATGCGCACGAAGAAGCGGTCCGCCGCGTACCTGCCCGAGCCCCGCGGTCAGCGAGGGCGGCGCACGGCGGGGAGCAAGGGTTGAAGAGGGGGCGCGGGCACCAGCCGGCGGCGGCGGCGGCGAGGGCGCCGACGAGCATGATCGCGTAGAAGGCCCCCGGCGAGCCGTGCTGCGCCGCCGGCCGGCCGGCTCGGGGCGGGCGGGGCCGGGGCCGGGGCGGGGCTGGGCGGCTCGGGGCGGGGGGGCGGACGTGGCGGAGGTCGGCCTTGTAGCGGCCCTCGATGAAGATGAAGAAGGCGACCTGCGGGCCCCGCGGGGCGCCCCGGTGAGAAGGGGGAGCAAGGCTCGCCGGCGCGGGGCGGGGCGGGGCGGGGTGGACGGACCCAGGTGTAGGCGGCGTACGCGGCGGCCCGCAGGCAGTTCATCCAGTGCAGGTAGTACGCGAAGTACGTGAAGACCGACCTGCGCCGTGTTATCTTCCAGAGGGCGAGGGCGGGGCGGCCGGGGCCGAGGCGGAGGGGGGGCGGGGCCGGGGCGGGCCAGAGGGCAAAGGCGCCGGTGGCGAGGCAGAGGAGGCCCTCGGCCACGTGCGGGATCGCCGACGAGGAGAGGGCCACCTGCGCCCCGCCCCCGGCTCGGTCGGGGCGGAGCGGAGCGGGCGGGGCGGGGACGGGGCGCGGGGGCGGACGGCGGCGGCGAGGAGGGCGACGAGGGAGGCGAGCTCCGAGCGCGCGTGCGGCCGCGCCTGCCCCCCCGCGCTCAGCAGAGGACGCCGGGGCGGGGCGGGGCGGGGCGGGGCGGGGCGGGGCGGGGAGGCGGCGCGCCGTCCAGTTGTTGCGCTTGCGGGGGTCGACCTCGTAGAAGAAGAGAACGAAGCCGAGGCAGAGGGCCACGTACGCCACCACCGCCACCGTGCTGGGGGGTACGGCGCCGTGTCGGGCCGGCACCGGCTCGCGGCGGGGCGGCCTGGGCGGCCCGGCGGGGCGCACCTGACGGCGACGAGGACGGAGTGCGAGCCGCTCCAGCACGTCAGCTCCTGCGGGGGAGGGCGGCGCCGTCGAAACGAGGCGGAGAGGGGGGGGGAGGGGGGCGGGGCTACCTTGGGGAAGGACATGTGCGGGGCGGGCCCCGCCGCGAGGGAGGGGCAGTCCCACATCTCCAGCAGCACGACAACTGCGGCGAAAGAAGCGACTCAGCAGCGGCCCGAAGGGGGGGGAGGGGGGGGGGGCGCACTGATGGGTACGAATCCCGCGGTGGGTAGGGCGTGGCCCGCGATCCGCAGGTACCGAAGGGGGAACTTAAAGGAGAACCTGGCGGAGGGGGAAGTGAGGGGGATGAAGCGGCGGGGGGTACGGGTTCCATACTTGTGCTGGGTGAAGGCGTAGCCGACGTACGCCACGTCGAGGACCGCCAGCCCCACGAGCGCCACGACCGCCGCCCAGAGCGCCAGGAAGCTGTGGGGAAAGATCGGCTTGCTTTGGAAGGGAGGGGGGAGCCTGGGGGTACGCACTTGCGGTACTCCCAGTGGTCGAACTTGAGGTAGCCGTGGAGGTACTCGCCGATGGGCTGCCAGGGGCCGCCCCAGCCGACGCCCCAGTCGCTGAGCGTGAGGGGCACCAGCACTATGGAGAGCGTCTGCGGGCGGTTGCGGCGTCGGCGACGCCGGCAAGTGGCCATGGGAGGGCAGCGCCACAGCGGCGCGCCTGAATTGTCAGGTCGAAGATTCGCCATCGCAGAGAGCGGTCCGTGTCTTTGTTGGCGATTAGAGCGACTCCGTCTGTGCGAGAGCGCAGCGAACGTTAAACGCTGCTCATGCTGTGGGGGGAAGGCCGAAAACTTGAACGGGGAGCTGCACGCACACACGGCGACCTTGAACTGCTCCAGGCGGTAGTTGATCTCCCCCAGCGTGCCGTGCGCCTGCGCGGCCCCGCGGCGCCGGCGGGCGTTAATGCTTGCCGCCTCGGCCGGACCGGACTCGAGCGCTGCGCGGCCGACTTGGGCGGGCGGCGGCGGCCTGACCTGGCTGCCTTGGCTCAGGTAGGAGCTTTTCCCCGCGCTGCTCTGCGAGCCGGCCTGCGAGCCGGAGGCCCAGCCGCCGGCCCCCGCCCTCTTCGGCGCCATGCTGGGCTGTGCTTCCGCCGGCGGGGCCTTCCCCCGCTCTCAGCGGTCTGCGCCTGCTCTACTCAGCCAGAGTGGCCCGCTGGCTTCCGTGCAGGGCGGTTCGCGTGATGGTTTCGTCCTTTCGTTTTCGGGCGGCGCCGGCCGGATGGGCGGGGCGCGCTTGGCGGCTCCTCCGCGCTAACGAAAGAACTTCTCCGGGCGCTCGCCGACCGGCACTGCTTTCCGTTGGCGATGGCGTTTGGCGCTGGCGCGCAATCGGGCCCAGCGGCCGAGTTGGCACAAACTCGAGTTGGCGCCGCGCGCGCGCGCTGCAGAAACGCTCTAGCCTAGTAGTAGCTAGGGCTGCCGGCGCCGCTAGCTGCAGCTGGCTGCTGCTGCTGGCTGCTGCTGCTGGGCCAGTGCTGGCTGCGATTCCTGCACGAAGCCTGCGATCAGTGCGATCCGGGATCCAGCCTGGCAGCTTGCATGCGGTGCCATGCCGCCCATGCGCATCATCGCAGCAGCGCATGCCATGATGCTGATCGCGCAGCGCTGGGGCCCTGGCCCCTGGGGGCCAGTGGGGGTATATCGATTTGGTTCAATGGCTGGGAACCGCGCGGGAGACGTAAGTTCGGAGCCGTAAGTTCAGCCGGTGGATCATTGCAATGCCGAACGGATTTTTCTGACCAGTTAACGTTATAACTTATACTGTAGGATTGCTTTTTTAGCCAATGTTTTAAATTGCCGTAAATTGCCGAGAGGCCGAATTCGGCAATTTAGAGCCGCGGCAATTCTCAGGGGGTAGGGTTATACGGCCTCTTTTGTATGGCGCGGCCCGCGGGCCGCGCGGCATTGGCGGCGATTTGGCGCCATAGAAGAAATCCAGAGTTTCGGCAATTTATCGCCACGGCAATTCCGCTTTTGGTCGAATTCGGCAATTTAACTACGCGGCAATTTAAGCAATCCTACAGTAACGTCAATGTTCAACCGTTAAACGAATTCGAAGGCTATTCGGATTCGCCCGGCCAGGCTGCTTCAACTTACCCAAATTTCACTGCTTCCCGAAGAATCGTGGTTCGATGAACTTCGATCGCGAATGCCGAACATATCTTATCCGTTCACTCCAGAGCAAAAAAAGCCATTGGGGGGGTCAGTGGACCCAGGATACGCGATACAGGATTAATATTGTGACTAGAGATCCGAATCCGATATCGACGGGGCCTCCTCAGGGCCTCATGCCACGGCATACGATACAGGAGCATGCAAGCTAGGCATTATGGGAAATTGGGAATTCGATCATCTGGGACGGCCGCCGCGGCCGCCCCCCGCGCGCCGCCCGGCGCCGGCGCCGCGGCGGTAGACGATGGTGCGGAAGCCCGCCCCGGGCCCCTCGCCCCCGCTGCTCGCCCCGCCCCGCCGCCGCCTCCGCGGCGCCGGTGGCCGGCGGGCGGCCGCCCGACGGCGCTTGCGGGCGCTGAAGCGGGCCACGAGGGGGTCCCCGCCCCCCTCCTCCCCCTCCTCCAGTCGCTCTCGGGGTCCGACTCGGGCGCGCCCCCGGGCCCGGCTCGTCGGCGGCCGGCCAGGGGGCCGCCCCCTCGGCCCCCTCGCCGTCCGACTCCTCCGAGTCGCCCCAGAGGCGCAGCAGCTCCCCGGCCGCCCGCGGCCGCCCCGGCGGCCCGCCGGCGCCCCGCCCGCCAGCCAGCCGCCCCGCCGCGGGGCGCCCGGGGGAGCGGCGAGGCGGCGCGCGAGCTGCCGCCGCCCTCCTGCGAGCTCGCCGGCTGCGCCTCGGGGCCGGGGCGGGGGCGGGCGGCCGGGGGCGGATGCGGACGACCACCCAGCCCGCCGTGTCGCCCAGGTCGGGGCGGGCCGGGCGCTCCCCCGCCCCCGCCTCCTGCGCCGGAAGCGTGGGCGCCGCCTCCGCCTCGGGCGGGCGGGGGTCGAGGCGCCGCCGCCGCGGCGGGCCCGCCGGGCGCGGGCCTGCCGCCGGCGGCGCCTTGCAGCCGCCTCGTCGTCCTCGCCGCTGCTCGGCTCGCTGGGCTCCTCCCCGCTGGACCCGCGGCTCGAGCGCGCCCGCCGCCGCGTCGCCGGCCCCTGCCGCCCCGGCGTCCCCGCCCCCGCCTTCCTCTTCCCCTGCCGGCCCTCCGCCTCCGCCTCCGCCTCCGCCTCCGCCTCCACGGCACGTGGTGCACCTGCGGGGCCGCCGCGTCAGCCGGGCGGGAGGGGCGTGTACCCCGGGCCCCGCGCGCCCTGGCGGCCTGGGCGAGGTACTCGCAGTAGAGCGCCGCCTGCTGCAGCAGCCGCGGCGCCCGCGCCGCCGCCGGCTGCGCCCCGCCGTGAGGAGGCGGCGCGGGCAGGGGCGGGGCGGGGCGCCGGCGCACGGAGAGGCGGGCGTGCGGGGAGCGGCCGGCGGTGGCCGAGGCGCCGAGGGCGCGGGCGTGCCCGGCGGCCGCCTCGCCGGCGCGGAAGAGCGGCACCAGGGCCCCCCGCTCGAGCCACGCGGCCGGCGGCGCCGCCCCAGGCCCCCGGTTCTCCTCGGGGGTACACCGCCAGGCGAGGCAGGCCTCCGTGCGCCGGTGGAGGGCCCCCAGGAGCCCCGCGAGGAGGGGTACCGCCGCCTTCAGGTCCCCCGCCGCCTCCAGCGAGCGCGCGAAGCGCCGCGCGAGCTCCGCGTACCCCACCACCGCGTCGTACGGGCCCCAGGCCGGCCCGGCTGGGGCCGAGGAGGAGGAGGAGGAGGAGGGGGGCGCGGCGGGCTCGTCGGAGGGGGGAGCGGGGGGCAGGAGCCCCGCGGCGGCGAGGCGGGCGCGCTCGGCGGCGCCGCAGGGGACGGGCGCCGCCGCCAGCGCCCCAAGGCACACGTCCGAGAGCACGCCCGCGAACTGCCGGGGTGCGCGGGGGGTACGTCAGAGCCGAGGCGGCGGGGGTACAGCTCGAAGCGACGGACCGCGGCGCGCGTGTCGCTCGTGAGGCCGGCGACGGTGGGGTGCTCGGGGAGGGGCGGGCCGCCTGCGCCACCCCCGCCCCCGCCCCCGTCCAGCTCCTCCAGCGCCCCTAGGACTTCGAGCGCGTGCTCGAGCCACCTGGGGGGTACGTGGGCGAGCGGGCGGGGCGGGGCGGCGAGGGGGGCGGGCCTGGGGCGCGGCGAGAGGGCGAAGGCGGAGCGGAGGCAGTGGGCGGCAAAGGCGCGCGCCGACGTCGCGGGGCGCGTGGGGGCCTCCAGCGGCGCCCGCCGCCCCGCCCCCGCCTCGCGCGCCCCGGGGCCCGCGAGAGTGAACCCCAGCGAGGGCGGGCCCGAGACAGGGGCGGAATCCTGGGGGGTAGAGGCGCGGAGGGGAGGGAGGGGCCGGCGAGGGGCAGGAGCGCCTCGGAGGCCGGGGAGGCGTAGGGGTACACGACGCGCAGGGCCGACCCGTACAGTGACGCGACCTGCGGGCGCCCGTCAGAAGGTGGGGGTAAGGGGTGCAGTGCGGGGCGCGGGGCGGGGGCGGGCCTGGCGGAGGGCGCGGGGCCGGCGGGCGGCGAGGGCGGCGAGGAGCTCGAGGCAGAGGGCGGCCTGCCCCCGCTCCTCCGCCCCGGCCAGCTGCGGGGCGGGGCTCGGCGCGGGGACGGGCCCGTGCGCGGGGAGGGAGGGCGGCACCTGGCGGGCGAAGCGGGCGGCGGCGGCCTCGAGCGCGGCGGCGGCCCGCACGGCGGCCTCGCCGCCCTCGCCCAGCTCGGCGGCGGCGACGGCGTCGGCCGGGGAGGGCGCCGGGGGCGGGGCCTCCAGCAGGGCCGCGAGGACGGCCTCCAAGGGGGGCGACCCGGGCCGGCCCCGCTTGGCCGCCGCCACCGCGCGGGAGAGGAGGAGGTAGCGCAGCCTGCGCAGGCGCTCGAGCCTCCGCGAGGAGGGAGAGTGGACGCGGGGGGAATCGAACCCGAGGTCGTAGATGGCGAGCTCCCAGGCGCGGTACGCCTCGAACCAGGCCCCGTCGTCCTGCGGGACGGGGCTCGGGGGGTACGGCGCAAGGCGGGTCGGGGGGTACGGGCGCGGACGTCGGCGAGGCCGGCCTGGGCGACGGCGAGGCGGCCGGCGGCGACGGCGGCGCAGAGGGCGTCCGTGGGGCGGGCGGCCGCCGCCAGCGCGCCGCTCTCCAGCAGCTCTTCGAGGGGCGACGGGGGCGGCGAGGGCGTCGGGAGCGGGGCGGCGGGGGCGGAGTTGTCGGCCCCGGGGAGGGGTAGGGGGGCGTCGGGGTCGGCGGGGGCGTCGGAGGGGGAGGGGGCCGGCTCGCGGTCGGGGGCGGGGGTACGGTGGGGGAGGCCGGCGTCGGAAGCGGCGTACAGCGTTTCGAGGAGGTCGATGCGGAGCCAGGGCTGCCTGGAGTCGTCAGCCGGCGCGCGGGAAAGGGGCCCGGCCGGAGTCGAACCGTGGACTCGCGGGGCGGGGCGGACTCGAAGTGGGCGAAGGCGCGGGCGGCGAGGGGCAGGGGCAGCGGGGGCAGGAGGGAGGCCGGGGAGCGCCGGAGGAAGGCCGGGTCGCGTAAAGGCCTGCGGGGCGTGAGGCGGGGCGGGCGGGGCGGGGCGGGGGCGCAGCCGGAGCAGCCGCACCCGTCGTGGGGCCCGTGGGCGGGGGGCGGGGCGGGCTTCTTGGGGTGCGGCGGCGCGGGTGGCGGCGTGGAGGCGGCGGGCGTGGAGGAGGAAGGCGGTGCGGAGGACGTGGCGGGCGCGCACGAGGGCGGGGAGGGGCCCCGGCAGCTCCCCGGCGCGGGGCTCGCCCCGGCCCGCCACGCCTCCCCCGCGACGCACGCGGCGAGGCGGGCGGCCGCAAGAAAGGCGGCGGCGGCGGCGGCGGGGTCCTCGGGGCCGCCCTCGGGGGCGCCTCGCCCCGCCAGAGGGCCCCCGCCGTGGCGGCGAGGGCCGGCCCGAGGCCGTACCCGTACGAGGCGAGGCGCCCGAGGGCGGCCTGGGGGGGTACGAGCGCCGCCTCGTAGCGGAGGGTACAGGAGAGCAGCGCCGCGGCCGCCTCGAGCTGCTCCCCGGTGCCCGCCGCGAGGTGCGCGGCCCGCAGCGTCGGGCCCGGCGCTTCCAGCGGCGCCCAGCGGTCCGGGGGGGAGGGGGAGGAGGAGGAGATCCCGGCTGGGGGCTCGGCGGTGACGGGGTACCAGTGCTCGACGAGGCCGCGCCGGCGCAGGCCCGGCGCGATCACCCCCCGGTACACCGCTGCGCGCGTCTCCTGCGCGCCCGCCCGCCCGCCCGGCCGGCCGTCAGCTGCCGAGGGCGCTGCGAAGCCCCTCCCAGCAGGGGCACCGGGGAGAAGGTGTCGGCCAGTTGGGCGAGGCTCTCGTAGAGGGCCCGGGCGGCTGGCCTGCGCGCCGGTCAGCGCGGGGTGCGCGCGGAGGCGGGGGGGAAGGGAGGGGCGCGCCCGGAGTCGAGCGGGGCGCTGCCCATCCACGCGAGGAGCGCGTCGGCCTCCTCGCCGCCGCCGGCGGCGGCGCCGGAGGCGAGGAGCTCGCACAGGAAGGCGGCGGCGGGGCCCTGCAGCGCCGGGTCTCGGCTGTGCAGCTGACGCTGCAGCCGCCCCACCAGCGCCCCCCGCCCCCGCCCCCCGCGGCGCCCAGGACGCGGGCGAGGGCGCGGGCCAGCGCCGCCGCCGCCTCCCCCGCCGCAGCCGCCGCCGCGGCGTCCATGGCGGCCTCCAGGCCGGCGCGGAAGGGGTACAGGGCCCCCGCGTGGCGCCGCGCCAGCTCCTCCAGCAGCCGCGCCGCCACCCCGGCCCGGCCCCGGCCGCGAGCCCGGGCCCCGCGCCCGGCCGCGGCGGGCGCCGGGCGTGGATGGCCGGCGCCGCCGCTGCCGCTGGGCCCGGCGGCGGCGGGCCCGAGGCGCTCGGCGAGCCCGAGGAGGGCCTCCACCAGCTCGCGCCGGAGGGCGGGGTACGCCCCGAAGAGGTCCCGCAGGCGCCCCGCAGCAGCGCCCCGAACGCGCGCCGCCGCATGCCCACGATGCCCCAAGCCGCCGCGCCCTCCCCCGCCGCCGCCCGCGCCAGCAGCACGCGGAAGAGCGCCGCCGCCTGCGGCAGGAGCAGCGGCTCGACCACCGACCGCGCCAGCAGCGCCACCCTGCGGCCGCAACGAATTCGGCGGGGGACGGGCTGCAAGAAGGGGTCGGCGGGAGGGGGGTACCGGAGCGTGTCGTGGGCGACGGCGCCGGAGTGGATGGCGCGGAGGATGGCGCGGTGGGACTGCTCCTCGAGGCGCGGCTTCGAGGAGAGGAGGAGGCCTATCCAGAGGTCCGAAGTCAGCCAGTCCTTCACCCTCGCGAGGTACTTGAGCGCGAGATCGCCTGCGCCCGGCTCGAAAAGGAGGGAAAAGGAAGGGAGAGGGCGGGCGGCGCGGACCGACGGAGGAGGCGGGGCGGAGGGAGCGGCGGAGGGAGCGGAGCACGGCGAGCGCGGTCTCGGCGCTGGACGCCACGATACCCCTCCGGAACACGTCCAGCACGCTCTCGCTGTTCTCTGCCGCCGCCGGCTTGAGGGCGCGCGGGTGGCGGGCGGGCGCCGGCGGGGGGCACCGCGAGTGATCAGGAGGAGCAGCGGGTCGGCCAGAAGCGGGAGAGACTCGTCGTCGATTGCCCGCACGGAGCGCATGAGCGCGTCGTACGCGTCGCACTGCGATCGGCGCATCGGGCGGTGGAGGGCGGCGGAGGGCGGCGGGTCGGACCTTGTGCTTCTCGGAGAGGTCGGATTCGCAGAGTACGAGCGTCGCCGGGATCGCCTGCGCGGGCTCCACCTCCAGGCTCTTCTGGTAGAGCCGCAGGAGGCCCGTGCGGGCCTCCGGCGTCCCGTCGCATGCCCGGACTCCCGCGCTCAGGACGCTCAGCGGGTTCTGCGCCCGCGAGACGAGCGGCAGGAGCTACGGCGCCGCGTCAGATCCCGCACGCCGCGTCTTAGCTAGCGCACGGGGGCCGGGCGCACCTTCCGCAGCACGTCGTCAGCGTTCTTGCAGTCGAGCACACCGGGCAGCTCCCGCGCCGCATCCTCTGGCGGAGAGCTCTGAATGAGCTCGAGCGCTTGCCGCTGCGAGCGCCGATGCTGCGGTCAGCTGGCGCAGCGCGGGAAACCTCGCGCGCCGGCAGGGTTTGCTGGCGACCTGCGCTGCTATGTACGATGGTGCAGGCAGGCCCGCCGCTGGCGGCAGAGGCACCAGCGGGCCCGCCGCCGCCATTCGCCTGCCTCCACGTACCCCCCTCCAACGTACCCCCCTCCGGCGTACCCTAACCGCTTTCTCGTCTTGCATCAAGCATCCAACCCATCGGATCTCGGGCGGCCCTTCGCACGAATGCAGCAAGGCGCAGGCCCACAAGGACCACAGCAACCGATGCCGGGCGAGGAAGGCGCGTACACAGACATCGAAGACGAAGGCGGCGAGGAGGTCGGCGCCGTCGACAGGGGATGGGTCGTCGGTGAGGCCGGATCCCGTGATCATCTCATTCGTAATGATCTCTCTTAATGCTCGGCGTTCAGGGTTGTTGCTGCGGCTGATCGGGAAGCGGCCGCAAGGGTCCGAAGAGGCCGAAGCTCCGGCGCCCGAGCAGCCTCCCGAGCGGGAGCGGTGCGAGCGGTGCGGGGGGGGTTGCAGATTCTGTTCCGGGGTCTTGCTTTCGCGATGATCGAACTGGGATAGAAGCGGCACGCCCGTTTGCGGTCCCGCACCCTTTCATGAACTTGCAATCAGGTCGGATGCCGACGCGTACGACGAGGATGAGGAACCGCCCGGGCCCGACAAGGACAGAATAGAAGCGGCATGCGCGCTCTGGGTGCGTGTGTGGCGGCTCTCCCTTTCTATTCGCCTTTCGCAGGATCGTCTTTCGATGCTCACGGTGAACCGTCCGATTCGCCTTTGCAGGATCTGTGTGCCAACCCAGACCTGAGCGTCTTCCTCATGCGGAATCGAATCTTCGACGTCATCGCCGGCATCCTATCCGCCCCCGACGAGCACAGCGAGCGCCTTTTGGAGGTGGCGCCCGACGCAGCTCAAAAACTTTTGATCCTCCCTCTTCCTCACCGACACGCTGCCGGCGCGCTACAGGTTTCGTCGGGGGTGCTGGGAAACATGGCGCTCGTGCCCGAGGTCGCGGAGACGCTCAGCGGAAGGTTCGCGGCGCGGCGCGGCGCGAACGAGCCCGCGCGGCTCCGGGCTGACTGTAGCGCGCTCGCGGCGCTCAGCGGGCGGGAGCCGCTGGCCTCGGCATCGCTGCGGCTCTTCCTCACCTACGGGGACGCCCGCACGCTGGTCGAGCTCTGCCGCTTCTTCGCCGTCCTCACCTCCTCCGAGGTGCGCCCCCGCCGCCCGCGAGCGCCCCCGGAATCGCGCGCCGCTCACTCGCGCCCCCGGGCAGGCCTCGCGGGAGCGCTGGTGCGCCGAGTTCGACGCGGAGCAGCCGGTGGCGCGCGTCCTCTGGATCGCCGAGAACGCCCTCCTCCCCGACCTCCTGGGCACGCGTATCCCCCTTCGATCTCCATTTCGAACCCCCGGCTCATCCCCCCCCGCCCCGCAGAGCGCGACCTGGGCCTCCTCCTCAACCTCCTCTTCTACGGGGCGGGGTACGAGCTCCTTGAGTGGACTTCCTCTACCCCCGCTGCCCCTCTGAGGGGCCCCGGGGCGCAGGCGGCGGAGCCTGACGGAGCGCCTGCTCTTCGGGGGGGTACGCCGCTGCGCCGGCCGGCCGGCCCCCCGGGCCCCGGGCCTCCTCACCCGCCGTTCAGGTGATGCCGGTGCTGGCGGACCTCGCCGCCTCGCAGGCCGCCGGCCGCTTCTGGTGCCCCTCTGCGCTCCCCTCCCCTCGCCACGCCCCTCACGGCGCCCCTTCGAGCAGCGCCGCGGTCTGCGACGCGCTGCTGCGCGTGCTCGAGGTCCGCTCGCTCGCCCGCCCTCCGGCGCCTCTCTGCGTCCGCCCCGTCCGACCGGCGCCGCGCAGGTCGTGACGAGCGAGGGGGGGACGCTGCTACCGGCCCTACTCCGCGCCCGCCGGGCCGACGGCCGCGGCCACGTCGTCTCCGACCTCCAGGCGAGCCGGCGCCTGCGCGCCCGGCACTCGCCTCGCGCGCTGAGCGGCAGGGTGCAGCGGAGCCTGGCGCGGATCGCGTGGGAGCGGGCGGAGGAGGCGCCGGACACGGCCGGGGCGGCCTGCGGCGTCCTCCAAGCGCTGGAGGACGTGCGCGAGGAGACGGACGCGGACGGCGAGGCGGCCCGGCCCGAGGCGCGCGGCCGCGCAGCCCTCGCCCCCCTCCCCGACCTCCTCGGTGCGTCCGATTTGATCCGCTCCCATCCGACCCGATCCGGTGTGATCCGAGGCGCAGCGGAGGCGCCGAACGCCCTCTGCGACCTCCTCGCCACGTCCGCCGGGCCCCGCCTCCCTCGCCGGCCCGCGCTGAGGCGGGCCGGCTGGCGGGGCGCAGGACGGACGAGCAGAACCTGCCGGGCGTGCTCTCCTGCCTCTACGCCCTCGCCCGCGCCGCGGGGCCGCCCCTCGAGCACCTCGCCCGCCGGTGCGCCCCCGCCGGCCCCGGCGGCCCCTCGGAGGCGCCGGGCCGAGCGGGGCCGAGCGGGGCCGGGCGGGCAGGGCGGAGGAGCTGGAGGCGGCGCTGCGGCGGGCGTGGGACAGGGCCGGCGCCTCGGGCCCCGCCTCGGGCTCGAGCTCGGAGTCGCGCTTCGAGGAGGACCCGTCGGCCGCCGAGCACCTGCGGGCCCTCTGCGCGGCCACGGCGCGCCTCCTCGCCGCCCGCTTCCGCGAGGCCGGCCACCCCGCCGCCGCCTCCGCCATGGACGCCGCCCTCCGGAGCATGCCCGGCGCCCCCGCCGCCCCCGCCGCCTAGCGCCTAGTCACAGCGCCGCCCTAGTCATAACAATAGGGATTATGGATTCGCTTATGTACAGTTACTGCTTCTCCTATAGATCCTGCCACTCCGCCGCCTCGCACTCGGACGCCTCCAGGACGGCCTGCGGGCGCGCGGGACAAGGCTCAGCAGCCGCGAAACAAACGAGAGGGGGGGGCTCGGGGCGCGGGGCCCGCGGCCGACTCGCCTCGAAGTCGAGCTCGACGGCGTCGCAGGCGGGGAGCGCGGCGGCGTCGGTCTCCTCGCAGGAGAGGGCCCCGGAGAGCTCGCCGTCCATCGCTTCGTAGGACTCCGCCCGCTGGTTCGCGTTCGTCTCGCCCTCGCTCTGGTGGTCCGTCCCCTGCGCGAAAGCGGCGCAAGAGGCTCGAACTCGGTCCGGAAAGGCGAGCGGCGGGGCGCACCCGGTGGATGCCTTGCTGCTGCTCGGCGCGGTTGTCTCTGTGGTTCAGGGCGTCGGCGATGAGAACCCTGCGCTCGGCGGAGGCTCAGAAGACGCGGGTACCGATGGGACCGAATCCAGTGGCACGTCAACGCACGCTGTCTTGGCCGCATTCGAGAGAGCAGAGTCGAGCATGACCGGCATTTTCGGAAGTGTGCTGGGCTCGTTTCGGGTAACTGCTGCTGCTAACGGAGTGGGGCGACACTGGGGCCGGGAAGAGGGGTACCGGTCAGCGAAGCCCACACACCTTTTCCCAGCCGGCTTTGATGTCGAACCCTCTGTCAATATAACGCAGTTCGCTTCCACCACGAGGCCAGCGCCCGCCGTTGCCACCTTCCGTCCGATCCTGCCCCTATCCTGCAAACAATAGACAATGAGGGAGCCGCCGCCGGCGGCCGACGTGCCCCACGGACGCCTGCAAGCAACCGGATGCGTGCGTAACTCGTCAGCCGAGTCGCCGGAGCTGCAGCCTCCGGCGTCAGCTTCAGCGCAAGTCGGAGCTGCCGTCCTCCGGCCCGCGCCGGCTGCCGCCGGCTTTCCCGCGTTGTACTTGAAGTTCGGTCATTCTAAAAAGGGCGGCGGGTGCGTTCGATGGCGAGCCAAGCCCCCGCCGCCGGGCGGCCTACACACATGTACACGCGCTGAGCGTTATGGGCCGCAGCACGGCGGTCCTCGAAGGCTTCTCGGCGCCGCCGCCGCCCGCGCGCTACCAGGACGACCGCGGCGTGCGTGTCCGCGCTTTCTCCTCACCGCACCGGCGCAGGCCGGCGCTAACGTAACCTAACTGCTCGGCCGGCGCAGGGCCTGTGGGAGCTCGTGCAGCCGGCCCGCGTCTCCGGTGCGGCCCGCCTCCGTGGCCGCCTCCCTTCGCCTCTGAGCGCGCCGCGCAGAGGAGCCGCCGACGCTGCACTACGAGGTCGTGGCGGGGCGCCAGCTGAAACTCTGGCTCCCCTCCGCCCGCCCCGGCGAGCCCGTCACCCTCTCCGCCCACTTCCCCCAGGGCGAGGCTTACTTCGGTCCGGCGCCCCGTCTCCCCCGTCGCGCCCGCCCGCCCCCTCCAAGCGCCCCCGCAGACTCGAAGACGAAGGAAAAGCCCCTGCTCCGATTCGACCCGAACTCGGCCTACCGCGTGCGCGAGGGCGCGTACCCCGCTCCGCGCGACGCGGCCCAAGCCGGCGCCGGCCGCAGGTGGAGCGCCAGATGGGGGTACCCGAGGACGCCGTGACGGTCCAAGTGGGCCCCCGGGGGCTGATCGAGGCGCCGTTCGGGCGCGCTACCCCCCGCCCTCATCCCCCCGTGCGGACCGCGTCTGAGCCCGGGCGCAGGTTTCGTGTCAGCAGCCGGCCGCCGTTCCGTCGGGAGAGCACGGGCGGGTGGGCGGGGGCGGAGGCCGGCAGGCGGCCGCGGCGGCGGCCTGGGGAGGCGAAGGCGTGCGCGGTGGAGCTGCGGGCGGCGCGCGCCGGCACGGGCGAGCCGGCGATGGCGGTCCGCGTGCTCGTCTTCTGCCGCACCAAGGCCCGCGCCCCCGGCGCCCAGGAGCCCGAGGAGGCGGGGGGCCGGCGAGGGCGAGGCGGCCGCGTGGTCGCCGACGGGGGAGGGAGCCCGCGGGCAGCCCGCCTCGGGCACCTCCAGCGCCCCGCCCAGCGCCCCCGCCAGCCCCGCCCCCGCCCCGCCGCCCCAGCGCCGACGCCTCCGCCGGCCCGCCGGCGCCGCCCCGAAGCGGCCCCGCATCTCTGCTTACGAGCCGCCGGCGCCCCGCCCCCGGACCCAGCCCCCCCGCGGGCGACGTACCCCCCGACGAGGTCGACGAGCTCATCGACCCCTTCTCCTGCATCGCCATCGGCGCCCACCACGCCGAAACAGAGTACCCCTTTCGCGCTCGTCCCCCCGGAGCTTCGCGCGCCCGATTCCCCGCGCAGGGTCGCCCCCCTGTCCCTCTCCATGGATCGCCCTCCCGCCCGGGTGCGCCGCGCCCGCGCCGCGTGTACCCTTCCCCCCGCTTCGATCCGACGGCGCCGCGCCCGCCCAGCCGGACCCGCGCTACATCGACGAGGCGGTCATCGGCTGGCTCGAGCGCATGTTCCACTCCGCCCAGGTCCGCCCACACCCACCCCCCCCGCGCCCCGCTAGCGCCCGCGCCGGCCCCACCGTCCTCGGCTCACCCGCGGCGCAGCTGGCGGCGGACGGCGCGTTCCGCCGCCGCGCTCCCTTCGACGAGGCGGCCCGCCTCGTCCAAGCGCGCCCCTCGCCCCTCTCCCCCGCCCCCCTCCCTCCCGCCCCCCTCACGCCCCCGGCAGAGGCTCGAGGCCTCTCGTCGCCCGCCGCCCCGCGCGCTCCCGCCGGCGGCCCCGGGCGCGGGTCCCGAGGGCGGGGAGGCGGCGCCGGGCGCGCTGGTCCCCTCGGGCTACTCGTCCCTCTCCTCCTCGGGCTCCAGCACCGCCTCGTCCTCCTCCGCCTCCGAGGCGCGCCCCTCGAGCCCCCGCCCGCCCCTTGAGCTCCGCCCTCCTTCCCCTCCGGGGCCGAGCGGGGCGGGCAGGGCCGGACGGGGTGGAAGGGCCCCGGGGGCCCCCTCGTCGTGAGCGCCGACGGGGACGACGCCGACCGCCCCGCCCTCCCCCCCCCCAACGCCCAGGACCTCTTCAGGGTGCGGCCGCGCCCCCGGCCTCCCGCCGCCCCCCCCCCCCTCCCCTTGGAACTTCCGCCGCAGCGGATCGAGTCGGCGTTCCTCGTACCGCCGCTGCCGATCGGAGCGCCGACGGCCGCCGACGCCTGGGCGGCCTCGCCCCTCCCCCTGGTCCGTCGGCCGCGTACCCCTCTCCGTTCGAGCCCCGGTCACGCGGCGGCAGCCCCCGGCGCCGCCGCGGGGCCCGGGGGGCCCGCCCCGCGCCCTTCCCCCCGCCGCCGCCCGCCGCGAGGAGTACCTCTGCCCCGAGGAGCGGCGCGCCAGCGAGTGCCTCATCGAAGCGGTACCCCCCGCCGCGCTCGCTTTTCCTCCCGTACCCCCCTCACGGGCGGCAGCTGCTGGGGCCGCTGCGGGAGGGCTCCCGGGAGGCCGTCCACGGCCTCGCCCGCATCTTCGGTACCCCCCTCCCCCCCCAGCTCAGCCCTTGAGCCGTTAAGCTGAGAGGGGCCGGGGGGCGGGCAGCGGAGCACCCGGTGCTGGACTCGCGCTTCTGCGCGACCTCGCAGGGCCACGTGGAGGCCGGCCCCGCCCCCGCGCCCCGCCCCCGGGCCTCGTCCTCGTCCGCCTCTGCCCCGCCTCTCACGCCTCTGCCCGGGCGCGCGCAGCTGCGGGAGATGCTGCTGAGCATGCGGGTTGCGACGCGCTCGACGGGCCTCGAGCGCGCCCTCGCCGCCGACCTCCTCGCCCGCGCCGCCGACGCGTCCGCCCCGCCCCGCCCCGCCCGCCCCGCCCGCCCTCGCCTTGCTTGCTCGCTTGCTCGATCAGGCCCCCCCGCAGGGTGCGGGCGGCGTGCGGGGGCCCGCTGGGGGCGCTGGAGGGGGCGTGCCGGCGCGGGTGGGCCCTGGCGAGCGGGCTGGTGACGGACTGCCTGGGGGCAGCCCACGACCTCACCGCCGCCCACCTCGCCGACGTCCTCGCCGTACGTACTCCTTCCCTTCTTCCCCCCCCCTTTCCCCCCTCTGAGGGGGCGGCAGCTCGCGCGGCTCGCGGCGGAGGCCCTCGAGCCCCGCCGCGCCCTCTGCCCCGCCCTCTACGCCGAGGTACCCCCCCCCCCAGCCCGCACCGCCGTACCCCCCTCCTCTCAGCGGGGCGGGCAGGCGCTCTTCTGGGTGGGCGTGCGGCTGCTGCAGGCGCGCCGGGACGACGAGGCCGTGTCCCACCTCTACTCCTGGTCCGCCACCGCGCCCCCGCGCCCCTCCCGCCTCTCAGCTCGCCCCGCCTCCGACGTGCGCCGGCAGCCTGTCGGTGCTGCGGAACGCGGGGCTCGTCCCCTGCCGCCTCGAGGCCTGGGCCATCCGCAGCATCTGCCAGAGCTACGGTCCGGCCCCGTACCCCCCCCCCCCCCCCCCCCCCCCCGACCGCCCTGCAGTCCGCCGTTACCTCCTCTCCGAGGCCGCCAAGGTCCGCGCCCTCGAGGGACCGGGGCGTACCCCCACTCCCCGCTCGAACGCCGTACCCAGGTCGTGGACTCGGTCTACTGGTTCCAGGAGGGGGAGGCCGACCGCGTCCTCGAGTTCTGGTGCCGCTACACCCTCCGTGCGCCCCGTACCCCCCTCGGCCCCCCTTGACCCCCCCACCCCTCGCGACGCCGCCCTCACGCGCGGGCCCCTGCCAGTGGTGTACGCGTGCAAGCGCGGCTTCCCGGCCGAGTCGCTGCTGGCCTCCACGTCCGCCGCCCTCGACGCCCTCCCCGCCTCCCACGCCGACACCGGTCCGCACTGCGCCAGCCTCGGGCGCACCCCCCCACACGCGGGGCGGGGCGCAGGGATCGTGCAGGCGGCGGTGCCCTTCGTGTTCACGGCGATCCACCTCCACCGCGGCTCCCTCGTCCGCGCCGTCCAGGTACCCCCGCCCCCGCCCGCCCCCCCGCCCGCCCCGCCCGCCCGGCCCGGCGCGAGGCGGGCGGGGCAGTGGTACCGGGAGGGGGTGGCGCGGTCGGCGGGGGTCCCCTGGTCGCCCCTCTCCGACTTCGTCACGGGCTTCATCGTCAACTTCCGCGAGTGCGCCCCGCCCCGCCCCGCCCCCCTGGAGCCCCCCGGGGCGCCCGGGCCGGCGGCCGACGGGGGCGGGGGCAGCACGCGGGGCGCGGCGGTGCTGCGCGGCCTTCGCTTCGCCCTCGGCCTCCACCGCCTCTTCGACTGGGCGTGCGCCCGCCCCGCCCGCCCCGCCCGCCCCGCGCGGCCCGGCCCCGCCCCCGCCGAGGCCGGCGGGCCGGTCAGGGGCGGGACGCCGCTGCTGGGCCACTACCTGCACGTGGCGGGGCGGGTGCGGGTGCGGGAGGGCGACTTCGCGCGCGCCGCCGACGCCTTCCGCGACGCCCTCGCCGTCCGCCCCGCCCCGCCCCGCCCCGCCCCGCCCCAGGCCCGAGACAAGACTAGGAGATAAGACTTGAGAGCCGCATTCCAGGCCGAACCAAAAACCCTATCTTAGGCCGCGCTTGATCTTAAGAAGAACCCCGTTTCTAGGACGCTCTCGCGCCCCAGCCCGCCTCTCTGGCGCGGGGGAGCGCCCCCACCCTCCGCGCGGTCTTGGCGGCCGTTCTGACGCGCGCTGCGGGGCGGGGCGGGCGCGGGGCGCAGGCCTACTCGGGCTTCCCCGGGGTGTACCCCCCGGACCACCCGCGGGTGCAGTTCCTCCGCCTCTCCCTCGACGCCTGCGCCGCCGCCCTCGCCCCGGGGGCCCCGCGCCCCGGCCCCGGCCCGGCCCCCCGGCCCCCGCCTGACCGGGGGGCCCCCGCCCGCCCCGCGCGCACGCCGCGCCCTGCCTCCCCCGGCCCCGCCGCGGCGTGGGGCCCGGCTGAGCCACGCGCACTCGAGCCGAGGGGACTAGAAAACATGTGTACCTGTACGAGACCGTTGCTTTTGTGCAGGATAGATCGCGATATCTTGTTGTACATGTTGATTTGTTGGCCTTCCGGGAATGCATATATGAGCTTTTCCAGACTTCGGAATTCTCAGTTTTTCTAGGGAGTGTTCTCTACAGATCTAGACAGATCTAGATTATGTCGACGTCGACGTCCGGCTTTCGTTTCCGAGAAAATAAAGAGCTAGAAATCATTTGCACATGATCACTCAATCACGGCTGATCATGAATAACATATATATATATTGCAATTGTACGAATATAATTGCTTTAGATCTAATCACGATCATCGGAAATCGAATATTGACCGTCGACGTCGGAAAAGCCTTTTTGACGCTTAAGGCGATCGCGATCGCGGGCCCCGGCCCCGGGCGCGATGGCTCGGAACTAGCTATATAGCTAGGAACTTCGGAGTGAAATCGTGATCGATTGCGATCGACTGAGCTCGAGAGAGAATTAAATTTAATTACGTACGCGTTAAGTTAAAATCTGAATCCATGGCCACAATTCTTTCACGTGTCACGAAACATTGACCGCGATCGCTTGTCTTTCCTCGGGCTCGTATACGTACCCGGGCCCAGCATTCTTATTGCAAGCGCTCAAAAACACGGTGATCGACGAATCCGTTGCAAGCGGTTTTTCCAAGAGCTAGGCGTGAAGCCTGCTAGGCCTCCGGCCCCGCGGTTCGCTGTTAACGTTGATAAGAGAGGGCCCCCGGCCGTGGGGCCCCCGGCCGCATGCGCACGAGGGACGGTCGACGTCGAAGGCCTGATGGGATCTGGGGCAATGCGCCTACGAAATTATTGAATGTTACGTACGGTGGGGATCCGGAGCGATCGCGAGGACGGTGCACGTGTGGGGAGCCGGCAGCCGCAGCTGAGGACACCGAGTGGGAGAGAGCCTGAAGTTAAAGAGGGGCTTGAAGAGGGGCCCCCGGGGCTGCGAGAACGAAGTGTATGTGTATATATAAAATATTACTTAGCCGCCCCCCCCCCTCCCCCCCCCTCCCCCCCCCCTCCCCCCCGCGCATGCAGTGCTCAGTGCTGGTGTACATGTCTAGATCTATATATATAGCTAGAGACTGTGGCCGGTAAATCACCCAAAGTAATAGTTTTCTAAACAAAACAGTCTAACTATCATGTAACTGATCTGGTGGAGATGAATCAGGTAATGACGGCGATGGCAATGACGCCCTGATTCGCGGCGTGTTTCTCAAGTCAGAGGTGAAAATAGTGCCGTGCACGTGATGAAAGATCATGAATTTAAGCCACGCACAAGAAGCAGGACAAGGGCGGTCGAGGGGAAGCCGACCCGCAAGTACTCCCTTCGCAATTTGAGTTATTCTCAGCGCGCAGGTAAGATCTGGAGCTAAGAGAGCCTGAGAGCGGCGGGGCCGCAGCGCGCGCACCAGAAGCCGAGGACGTAGTGTTCCTTGGCCCGCTGGGCGACGATAATGTTTGCCACCGAGCCTGCGCATGCGTCGAGCGGCGAGGCGCTCTCACCACCAATTGCATGCGCAAGGCTGCTCAGTTAATCTAGATCTAGAGGCACTTTCGTTTTGTTCTGTAGATTCACGTATCTATATTCAGATTTAAAAACCGTACGCGTGGATCCACGCCACAGCCTTTCAGGTTTCACGCCACGGCCTTTCAGGTTTCATAGCCGGCCGAGCGCGGGCCGCACCGATGAGCGTGAAGTTTCCGGCCACAGTCTGCTCGCGATCAGGCGCGATCACGAGATTGTGCGACGGCAGATGCATATGGACACGCAGCGGAGCACCGTGATGAAGGCCATCTGATACCACCCGCGCGCAGCGTACGCCTGATCACGAGGCGAAAGCATCTCAACTCGAGCTCGCGACCGGGGTTCGGGGCACGGGGGGAGAGGAGGGGAGGGGAGGGGGGAGGGGGGAGGGGGGGGAGGAGTAATGCACCTGGAAGGAGGACATGAGAGGGGCGACAATGAGGACCGTCGGCACGTTCGAGACGACGTTCGACGCCTGCGGCGAAAGTCAGGCCTACGGGCATGTTTCCATGCTGGCGCATGCGCAGGCGTCGAGTTCTCGAGCGTGCCACGAGGAGGATGAGGGTGAATACGCAGAGGCCGCGCGCCGTGCTGCGGAATTCGAGCCGCGACACGGAGACCCGAGATAAGACTGGAATTCGAATTCGAAGGAGAGAAGTGAAGGAAGGCGCGCCTGAGGTGGACCCAGGGAAGGAGGTCGTCCCACACTTCGACCGGAATGCCCGTCGCGCTGAAGCCGCGCACCTGCACATACTCACAGATTAAAATGAATCCAAAGCTTCGGGCGGGTTCGCGGCGCACCACGATGAAGAGGCCGGAAAAGAACATGAGTAGGGACCTGCATGCACGTGCGAGTTGGCCAGGCCTGGGGTGCGGGAAAGGGGGAAAGGGGCCGCGGCCGGGCCACAAAATTAGTGGCGCACCAGTCGACGAGCTCGAAGAGGGGAGCCGGGTCTCGGAAATCCAGCACTATAAGGGCCCACGCTGTATATTTACATGTGGGGCGATATATAAATATTAATATATTCAAGTTTACTCATGATCAGCATCCTGATCATGATGATCAGACAGAGATAGCAAGATCGCACCGCCGGCAATGGACGTCCACGAGAGGTGCGCCCCCGCGAGGAAGGCAACGACGACGCCCAGGATGATCTGCGTCCCGGGCCGGGGTACGGGCCGGGTTGGGAGGGGAGTCGAGCTCGAGGGCGGCGCGCGTGGGCGAGCGGACGAGGGCGATGGCGGCGCGTCGGAGGAGGACAGGCCGGGGCATGGCGCGGATGAGCTCCAGCGTAGAGAGCTCGCGCGGCGCCGCCGCCGCATCCGCATCCGAGACATCGACGGAGGGGGCGGGCACAAGCTTAAGCTCGCGCTCGAGGGCGCCCGGTGCGGCCTCCTTCTCGGTCGAATCGAGGTGCGAGTCGCCTTGCACGTCTGCACGCGCGCCCGCCTCTGGGGCTTCCACGTCTATGCGGGGGAGATCCGGGTCCGACGAGTGCCCGTGCGTCTGGTAGGCAAACATTCCGTTCTGCGGCTGGAGTCAGGAATTCGGACGAGAGGAGAGGAGATTTAGAGGGTGTGCACCTCATCAAGGAGCTTGCCCCCACGCCCGCGCCGGGGCCGCCCGGGGGCGCCATTCTGTCACGCAGCGATCAAAAGAGAGGAAACGGCCGCGGTAGCCGCGGCCATGGCCAGCGGACGCGCACCCCGCAGCCAGATGCAGCTGGAGCGAACGGCTCCAGAAGCACACTCCTGCGCGCCTCGAGCTCTTGAGCTGAAGGCGGATGCGGATGAGGGGCTCGCGATCGGCCGCGGCGGATCCGGACCGGTACGTGAAGTAGAGCACAGCGAGGTTGATCTAGAGTACAGTGAGCGAGTGCAGTAGAGCGCATGCACAGCCACAGCCGCACAGTCTAGCGGTGCGCAATTCAAGTGCGGCGGGGGCGGACGCGGACCGCCAGGCCGCAGACGGTGGCGAGGCCGATGCGCGTCACGAAGCCGAGGAAGGGGAGCTTCGAGAATGAGTGGATGATCCTGCGCCCCGCGGAAGGACGATTCGGGCGGGGGGGGGGGTACATATGCATGTACACAGGAAAGGCGCGAGCGCGGACATGTTTTGGGGATTCCCGGTTGGCTGCGGGCCGGGCAGGGGCAGATGAGGGATGATCATGAGGGGTATGGCGGGGGGCACAGAGGGTTTTTCTTGAGGATTCGATACTATGATAGGTGCGCACGGTGCAGGCGGATCCGATGTTGGCAGAAGTCGCGAGGCAGATGAGGAACGGACCCATCGGCACCTTATATAATCGGGGGGGGGGGGGGGGGGGGGGGGTAGGACGCCCATGATTAGCTATAGGCCTTCATTGCGGAGGGGCGTACGGCACAAAATGACCTTTGCCATCTTGCAGGCTGCGCGCGGGGGTGAATGTTGAAAACTCCGCACAGGAGCGGCCGCGCGCGTGCAGCGGGCCGGGGGACGCACCAGCCACCACCATCGGAGTCATAAACACGCAAGTCTGATCACGAGGAGGACATGTCCATTGGACCCAAAACGAGGATCGATGTTCGAATTCGGCGAGGGCGCGCTCACTGTGTCGTTGGTGAGGAAAGCAGCTGCGCGCGCGCGTGAGTAATGCATGTGGGAGGGAAGCTGGGGGCCGGTGCGGCCTACAGAGGAAGGCGGCGGCGAGGGAGATGCGCCAGAGGAGGGTCCACCCGTTCGGGCAGCCTCGGAGCATGTGGTGCGCAAAGTAATCAAAGAGGCCCTCCTTCTCCAGCCGCGCCGTGATCACCTGTTCGCGCATGCAAGGGGCCAGGGGGGGGGGGGGGGGGGGGGGGGGGGGGGGCGTGGCAGACTGAGATCAAAACTTTGAAGCCAAGCGGCCCGGCGGGCAGCTGAGCGAGTGTGACACGGTTTGGGCCCCAGCTCACCATCATGCCGAAGAGCAGCGCTATAGTGTTCCTGTGTGTGTAATTGCATTGGAAGAGGCAATTCGACGAGCGGAACGGAGACCTAGGGGAGGGCAGGAGGGGGGGGCGGACCCGTCCACGGCCGCGTACGCTTCTTCGACGGAGATGACGGTGCAGACTACCATCAGCAGAGCACCTGTCGATCACCAGTTAAAGAGGAGAGAGGACCCGGATCATGAGGAAGCCTTGAAAGTTGTGCCGTGAGCTCGGGGCCCCTGCAGCTGAGCGCGCGGCCGCCGCGGACTGGCCGCGCGCGGTCCAGGCGCGGGCTCGCGGCCACTCGCCCGGCTTCCGTTATATATATATATATATACGTGTGTGTGTGTGTGTGTGTGTGTGCACGTGTGTGTGTGTGTGTGTGTGTGTGTGTGTGTGTGTGTGTGTGTGTGTGTGTGTGTGTGTTGTGTGTGTGTGTGTGTGTGTGTGTGTGTGTGTGTGTGTGTGTGTGTGTGTGTGTGTGTGTGTGTGTGTGTGTGTGTGTGTGTGTGTACGTATGTATATCATAGTATTTATGCTCGCCTCGCGCTGCGCATGCGCACCCAGCAAAGCTCCGGCGGGTCGCCCGATGGGCAGGAAGGGCACTCTGTTCGCCGTGATCAACAGCCTGCGCACATATGCATGCGTAGCCCGCGCCGATCGCGACCCGAGCGCGTCAGAATCGATATTGGCGACCGCACATGCACGCGCGCGCTCTAGATCTATCTCATGGTCTGCTTGAATAAGTACTAGTATACCACGTGCATGATCCCGGGAACCAAGCACGCGCGTGCGCACCATGTGAGGAGGAAAATAATCGGCCCAAGTACTAACTTGTAAGTGGGGCCGAGCGCTGGTCCCATCTTTAGCACCTCGGAAATCAAGAAGACTAGGCGTCGTAGTAGTCGGCGATCGCCCGCGGCGGCGCGGCCGGTACCGGTGTTTCGGAGTCCGCCGGTCTTAAGCTTCTCAGTCTACCGGGTAGATATAGATCTCCAGGCCAGGACTCCGGGAGGTTCGAGATCTGAGTTACTAAAAGTTAGAGTCTGTTAGACTGAGTAGTGCACGCACTGCACCGGAGGATTTCCGGCCTGGAGGCCAGAAAAGTTACTACTGTAGAACTAGAAATATTTAGTGCACTGCATATTTATAGTACTAAAAGTTCACGGTTCTTGGGCGATCTACTAAGTATTTCCCGCCTGCTAAAGCCGAGAATTTGTAGGGGTACCACCATTCTCCGCCATACAAAAGCCCTGCGAAAGCTGACCTACTAAAAATTTACCAGCTGTTAAAGTGCCGGCGCCACATTTACAGTGGCGAAGTACTAATATTTTTCCTGTACTAAATTAAGTAGTTCTACAGTAGTCTAGCAGCAGAGTACAAGCCAGCTGCAGTCTGCAGAGTACACGTACATGTACAGCAGAGTATAGGCGTACTACTCGGCGGTACGTAGTCTACACTGACTCTACAGGCCCTGAGCTCGAGGCTACAGCTCGGCTAGTACACTGTGACAAGCCGTAGCTATAGTTTTAAATTGCCGTAAATTATAATTAAGCATCGGCAATATTAATGTTAAGTAAAACGATAACGTTGCTCTTCGAATTCGAATTCTTCGCGTCTCTCATCCTCTAGCTAGATCTGTCACCGGCACTAAATCTGCTAGCTATATAGCGCTCGGTCTGCAGCTGGTTCGCTTCTCGTCTCTATCATAGTAAATAGCTAGCTATAGATCTTCTCTCGATCGATCTGTCTCTGTGCACGTCACGGCGTATACGTACGTATACGCGTGTCTTTCAAAGTTTCCAGATCCTCTTATAATTATATATTCAGCTTAAGCTTTAATTTTATTGTCGATTTTGGCTCTTAATTAAAGCTTTGTCTTGTCTTTCTTCGTGCTCTTGTCTTATATTAGTTACTTTAATTTGTCTCTTTTGTCCCTGTGCCCCCTCAGGCCCCCCTGGGAAGCCCCCCGCAGTGCTGGTGTCTAGATCGAGACTGTATGTGGCCATGGCCGGTAATTTACCAAAAAAAGCTCGCCCCCCGGCCCTGGCTCGAGCCATATGCATGGCCAGCCCTTCGATTTCCCTCTCGGCTCGAGCCGCCGGCTCGAGCGAGCCGCCCCTCGCCACGAGCCGGCTACTGCGCTACCAAATTACTGCGTTATACTGTAGATCGGGAAATATTTAGTATACTGGATCTTTTTAGTACCAAAGTTTTGAGGTCTGAGTACTAAATATTTACCGTATATTAAACCTGAACCGCGTGGGGGGGGGGTACATAGCTCTGTCGCGTCGGCGCAGCCGTAGTTGCAGCGCGGGAGAAGCATGCCGCCGAAGGGAGTGCAGAAGCGCGCAGCGTCGCCTCCGAGCTCGAGCGACGAGCGTCCATCCAGCCGCCCGGCCACGCCTTGGCCTGATGCGTCCGCCGACTAAAGCTCCCTACTAAAGCGCTCCGCGGCCAAGTCTTAAATATTTTCAGGCTACTAAACCGGCCAAAACTCGGGATTACTAAATATTTTGGGGTCTTAAATATTACCCGTTCTACAGTAAAACTTTTAAGCGCAGGCTGCGCAGCAGTGATGTTATTACTAATTAATCCCAAAAATGCACTATTACCGATAATGTTTAATGGTATTATAATAAACCTTACTAATATTATACTATATTATAATTACCTGTAATACCTCATAGAAACCCCATTCCTGGAGCCCTGCGCTGCTTATTCTTGATGCTAATCTGTCCGAAACACTCTCTTATCACGTGAAACATGCAAGATGTGACTTTAAGCTTATTGCTAACATGGTTTAAGAGGCCTTTTGAGGCACGCAACAGGGGTACCCCATCAAGCAAGGTCGAACGGGGCTGTTAAAGAGCTTCCTGGTCATCAGAACTGTCAAATATAGCTTATATGTTGGTAAATAACGTGTAGGTACGTCGCAGAGCGCTGCTGCTCGTGAAATAAGGGGGTCTTTCCAACCTGTAATACACCTTACCGGTAACCCCGGAAAGTGGCACTATTACAATAATATTATTATAATGCATTATTATAATGTATATTACAGAATATTACTGGTAAGGTTAACATCACTGCTGCGCAGTACTGCGTTATAAAACTTTTAAGCGCAGTAAGCGCAGATCAATTGAATGGTATAATTGTCAGAGTGATCGATTGAGTTTGCTTTCGTGTACCCGTACGCGGTGTTTGTAAGTTTGAACACGACTCAAGTTGGAAAATTTGAACTCGCCTAGGCCTCGGCAGCAGGCTCCGAGGCTCGGCTCGACTCCCGGGTCCCGCTCGAATGAGTCGAGTGACTCGAGTCCCACTGTCCCACACAGTGATGGGATTACAGATTAGACCAAAATCCGCACTTTTATTATAATATTACACTAACGTTATATAATATTATTATAACGATTAGCGTATTATAAATAACGCTCCATAGAGAGGGCACCCCCGCACCTCACAGTACAGCTCGAAAACGTTAGAAAAGGGATAAGAACATCGCCTAAGCTATTATACTGTGGATTTCAGAATGCAGACATCTAATTCCCGTGGTTTCTCCAGAGGGAGGCGCCGTACCCACTGGGCCACTGTACCCCTGTGGCTGGACGGGCGGGCGGGCGACCTGCCGGAACGCCAAAGATGCTGTACGACTCTTATAGCTTGCTGCACATCGTTTCTCTTTGACGTAGGCGTTGCTAAGCATGAATTACGCAGCGTTTAGAGTGTTTGTAGCCTGTATCCCCCCGGTTATTTTATTGTTATCGATAACTGCCGCCCTGGGACTATTACAGTAATGTTTATTATAATAATTATATAAATGAGTATTATTTTGTATTATAAATTAGAGACTCATCACTGGTCCCACAGATCGCGCGGCGATCGACGAATTCGAATATGAATTCGAAAGATTCCAAAGATTCCTATAGCCTAGCCTATCGCATGCTCGCGATGGAGATTCCCGAGTCGCGATTAAAATATTCGCGATCGATACGGTATCGCGATTAAAAAGCGGCGATTTGCGAGACGGGATTCACTGAGTCACGGGAGTCGCGATCGCGAGACCGTCGGACGTCGACTCCGAGGCTCGCCCCCAGCCTCGCCGTCGCCAGTCGCGACTACTAATACTGTAAAGCAGGAAATACTATGATCATAGTATTTAAGAGGTTGGATATTAATAGTACTAAAGTTCTAAGGCCTGAGCATGAGTACTAAAGTTTTTGGTACTATTAAACCTGAGGTCCGTGGGAGGGGGTATAGACCGTATAGTACGTAGCGCAGTAACGTCGGCGCGGCCGTAGGTAGGTGAATTGCTCCGAATTTGCTCGAAGGGAGTGCAGAAGCACGCGGCGTCGCCGGCGTCGAGCAACCCCCCTTGCACGCGCCGCGCCCACGCGCACCTCGGAACCCCCTGCTGAAGCTTAAGGCTTCAGCGACCAACCGTTGAACTCTTAATTATTTTAGGCCTACTAAACCGACCAAACCACGGAATTACTAAACACTTTGGGGTCTTAAATATTTCCTGCTTTACAGTAGGGCGCCCGCCGCCGCCGCCGGGCCGGCTGGCCATGGCCATGGCCGCCGCATGGCGCATGGGTCCAGTGAACTTCGGAAACCAGCCTGGCAGTGGACCCGGGAGGCCCACTGGCCGGAGGGTCGAGCCTCGGAGGGCCCGAGGCCCTGAGGCCCTCGAGGGTCCCACGGGCCACTGCACTGGCTCAGTGCACGTGCCATGGCCAGTCACTGGCAGTCAGTGGCCCAGTGGAGATTTTAATTTGGCTCACTCGCACAAAGAAAAATGTATACGTATGAGGCCAGTGAGCCGGACCTCAGCCAGCGCTGCGTGGGGGGGGGTATATATCCGGCGCCAAAAAATTAGGACCCATCCGCCACCTAGCAATTTAGGTGGAACGTCGTGGGGGTACTTAACGTCGGAGTGCCGCAGGAACTCTTAACATATCGAAAGCGCATGGAAACAGTTTAGGCACGTAGTGCCTTGAAGCTCAGCGAGATATCGATTTAGGTCGATATCGATTTAGGTCGATTTATATATAATTAGGTAGTCATGAGTGAGTTTGACGCAAAAAGTCCACTGACTGAGTGGACCGTCGGACCCGGCCCGCGCCGGGGGCTCCACGTGCGCACTGAACCTAGCCCTAGCCTAGTAGTCGCGACTCTAGATCTAGAGCTTCGGCTCGAGCGAGCCTGGCTCGAGCGAGCCTGGCTCGAGCGAGCCTGGCTAATTTGGGACCGCATTAATATCGAAACGCTAAGAAACTGCTGTATGTACCCCCCTACCGCAGCCAAAAAGCTGCAAAACGCATTAATTCGGTGCCGCATTAATAGCCATAATAGGGGTCCGGGTCCAAAAACGCATTAATTACTGGCGCATTAATTAAGTGTTACACGGTAGCCTCGCGATCGATCGCGAGCGCGGCGGCTCGAGGCTCGAGCTCGGCTCGAGCGGCTCGAGCTCGGCTCGCCTTAAGCTTGCCAAAGGCCCAAAGTTAAGATTGGCTCGCGCTGACCGGCCTCGGAGGCTCGGACCGACACTCACTGAATCTGACACTGATGATGACTCAGGGCCGTATTTCGCTGTCGGGGATTTGTATGGGAGTAGGGTTGGCAGCTTGAAATTTCAAGCCATTGAAATTACATTGAAATTGAAATTTCAATTTCACTTTCAATGCCGCCTGTTGAAATTGCATTGAAATAGAATATAAAAATAATAAAATATATTGAATTTGTCCGTTTCCCCACCTTCGCTTCCCCTTCCCTGCCCCCCCGGCCTTCCCAGGAGCCCTCCCAGCCCGTTCAGAAACTCGAAGACTGTGATAGAGCTTAGCGTGGAGTCGATTATGAGTGAAAGAGACTCTCATCAGTGCGTAGAGTCTCTATAAGAGCTGCACTGCGGGTTGAAATTTCAATTGAATTTTCAAAGCTTTCAAAGGGTCGACTTTCAGTTTCAACGCCAAAATTTTGAATTTCATGAAATTCACCAACCCTATATGGGAGCCGCGCTACGTAAGCACTACGTAGTTAAAACATGATGGTGATGTCACGTTTTGCATGATGTCAGGTTAATTTCGAAGTAATTTCGAGTCTCGACGTAGCTTACGCGGGCGCTAATTCTTTATAATTTACGATTAGCGCCCGTCATCGTAAGCTACGTTCTTAGGATTTCTAGTGAAACAGCCAATGGAAAGCCAGTAGCGGACGGGTACGCAAAGTATCAACACACTACGAGCTCGGAGGAAGCGGCACCGAGGCGACACTTACATCATCATGGCATCACACTTTTTTCCCCGCAGTTAATTTTCACTACGTAGTGGGCGACAGCGAAATACGGCCCAGTGACTGATCATGATTCATGAGTCACCGTGGCACTGGCACTTGCCACTGTTGCCAGTGGTGCCACGGCCCACGCGGGCCCACGGTGCCGCAGTGCACGCAGCAATGCCGCAGTGCGGCAGCCATATTAATGCACACTGATGAGACAGTATGCTGCCATTGCCTGCCAATGCCGCAGTATGCATTTGCATGAGTCACCGTGGCACCGACTCATGCGCTCCGGCGCTCCGCTAGCTACCTAATCGGTACTACGATTCGGTAGACGTGCAGCGTCGGTTCTCCGGCGCTCCGCTAGCTACCTAATCGGTATAAGTAAAGCTGCAGCGCTAGCTGAAGCATCATCAGTGTACTAGAAGCGCGCATCTGCCTGCAGCTGCTTTGTTCCGAGTTCCGAGTTCGTACTATAGCTACGTATCTGTAGCTTTCCCAGGCGCGCGCGCGGCGGGCCGGGCCGGGGCTGAAGGCCAGGACGATGGGGAACGCCTGTGTCGCGCCACGTGCACCGCGCGGCCAAGTCGTTCCAACTCCTGCAGCTGCCGAAGTTGAAAGCAGTATACGTAGCGGCCCTTGGCAGCTCTCATCAGTCTCGACGCGTACGGCTTCCAGGCCAGCCGCCGCCGCCGGGCGCTCTTTGGGAGGCCATGGCCAGGTGGCTCTGAACGCTGGCCACGTGCATGGTGTGTGATGTGACCGCGACGGCGATTGCCCAGCGCCTTGACCGCGAGGCCCAGACGAGTCGTACACGGCGCTCCAGGCGCACTTCCTGACAGCTGCAGTGGGCGGTACCGGTGAAGACCGGCCCGCTCCGACCGACCCCGCCGACATCCACCGCGAGCTGTGCGTCCTTGGCCCCGCGCCGGCCCGCGTCGAAGTTCAAGTCTCTGAGCTCCTGATTAATATTAATATTGACCGTCTTTTCGTCAGCCTCATCCTCAGCGCCCAGCAGGCCGCTATCAGTGCGCCCATATAATTAGACGTAGGCCTGCGACACCATAGGCCTAGGCCTGCGACATTCTATGTGATATCGACGCTCGCATCTGACAGCGCGCAACATGCGCGCGCGCAGTGGGGCGGCAGGCCATGCTGCTTATCGCAGCTTCGCAAGCGGCACTCGGGGGCCACCCATTTCCCATCTCGCTTCCAGGCACCCTCTCCGGCCCTCCCGGCCCCCCGCCCCATGGCCAGCCGGCAACGAGCACGCTCCCCGCTGCACCAGCCCAGCCCGCCGCCGGAAGGTCCACTGCAGCGGCGACCGCTCAGGTCCCGGGACCCCTCCAGCAGAACTCTCGCGATCGGACTGCTCGCTTCGCGGTTGGAGATCAACGGAAGGTGCGAGCGGGAGAAGAGGCAGGACGGCGCGTTCGCGTTGAACAAATTCTAATAATCACCCTCCACAGCCCGACAGCGAGGAAATCGATGCATCGCACCGCCGGGGCACCGTAACGGCCTCATCGGGGCTGGCGCAGCTGCAGGCATCATCGCGCTCGGCACCCGCCGCGTCGGCTGCGCATGCGTCGGCCGTATCGATATCGCAGCAGGCCCCTCCGCCCCAGCCGCATGCGCTGACGAGCGCGCACCTGCACGCTTCGCGGGCTCCCGATCGCGAGCGGCCCCTGGCGCGGGATGCCCCACGCACGGAGTGGACCAACGTCCGGAAGTCCGATTACTTGAAGGACCCCATCGGGACTCGAGCCCGCACACGCCGCCTCCGCATGTGCGCAGTCCGCCCGAGCCTATCGAATCAAGCTTTTGTCCCCGCGGGCCGCTAACATGTGAGTCCGGCTTCGCAGTGTGCCAGACCCGTCAGATGTGGTGCGGCTGAATGTGCCACGCTCCTCCTCTGGCTGGGCCACAATTAGGGTACGCGATTGCGGTCCGGTGCACGTTGCGTGAACCTCGAGCTCACCATCCATATGTGCATGCGCGATTATGATCGATCATGATCAGATCTTCGTCAGCTCTACCTTCAAGGCCCGCCGCAGCCGCCCGCCCTTGGTTGTAGCTCGTGGCTGAGAGCCCCGAGCAGGACATGCACGGAGAGCGCGATCACCTTACCCGCACCGTCTTCCCTGAGCTCAATGAGCGCGCCAAGGCCCTGAAAGTCCGAATCCTTCCCGTCGACCTGCGCTGGTCCGCTCTCCTCGAGCTCACCCGTTTTTATATCCACGGTCGCGAGCAACGCCTTCGATCACTTTTCTGACGAGGCCGGCGCTGGCGCGCAGGGGCCTGACCAAAGAAGATACAAGTGATTCGGGAGTCGGTGCTCTTGAGCTCTGGTGCTCTTTTAAAATTTTACTTGGAAGTTTCCGTACCCTCGAAAACGCTTGACTTGCCCATATATATATCCACCCAACTCCAGTCTCGAGGAAATCGACCGATGCAACCACTGGATCTTGGTACTGGTTCGCACGTTGATTTACCACGCATCCGAAAGCTTCGATCTAACAAGCATTTCAGGGGGGCGAGCGCTACGGATGGATTCCCGACCAGTACAAGGTACCCCCTCGAATGCTTGACATCCCTGCTCGGCGTCGCCGTACACCGCCGAACGAGACCGTGCCACCGAAGGTCTCGAAGAACAGCAAATGGGATTGGTTGCGGGAGCTCGAGCACGGGCACAGCATCACCGCCTTGGGTACAATTCTTTCTTTCTTTCGGCGAGAAGAGATGTGCCTATGCATATGTATAGCTATCGCCGACGTCGGCCACGCGTGCGCAGAGATCGAGTACGGAATCTTAAACCGGAAGGACAAGCACGGGGGCGCGCAGCAAGTGCACGCCTTCATTTACATCCGGGACCCTTCTTTCATGGTGCCGCTTTAACGCTGTTCTCATCGTTCTCATCGCTTCTTTTCATCACGCTGCGCATGCGGCCCGCAGGAGCACTGCGAACTGGCAGATCGCGAGGCTAGTCCAACCCCCCCCCCTCCCCCCTCCCCCCCTCCCTCCCTCTCTTTTCCTCCCCGCCTCCGGCCCATATGCATACCCCCCCGGCCCATGGCCTCCTGCTAACCCTGCACTCCCGCAGATATTCCTTGACGAAAACAGGGCCAAGCAGGCGGCTTTGATGGAGTCGTGTCGTCGCCACCGTTACTGCATCGTTCTGGATGGATACCCTTGCGGCTTTGAGCGCGTCACGCGCGGAAAGGACGGCAAGGCGACGGGGGGGTACACCAGCGACCTTGGTGACTGGGGCCGCCAGGCGAGCGAGCCCGAGCCCTCCGCCGACCCTGCCGTCTCCGGCTCCGTAGACCTATAGCTAGCTACACATATAGCTCGCGAACGCTGATCACGAGCCGGCTAACGACCTCGGTCGCGGCTATTCAGGTCTACGATGACCTTTGGGAAGCGCTGATGCGCGAATTTCCCGACAAGGTGGACGTCGAGTTGGGTGCGCCCGTCTGTAGTCCCGCATTGCCCGCGATCCTCTATGTTTCATGACGTGCCATGGTGCAACCGCAGATGCGCGGCAGATTGAGCGCAACTTCCACGACCTCGTCATCTCGCAGGTGAAGGAATAACTAATTATGTAATGTATATAGCTATAGGAATACCGCTAGCTATAGAATTTCTGCAGTTTCGCGGAGTCCGCGTCATAGCAGGTGGCGCCTATAGCCAGCTAACAGTTGCCATCTCCACGCAGCGGGCGCACAATTTCCTTGGACGTGGGGAGATGCTCCAGGCCATCGAGACGTTCGTGTATGGGAAGGCCGTCGGAAAGCCCGTCGCGTGCGCTCCGTTCCACATCCGTTCTCTAGATCCTCCACTGATCATGGCGAATTATGATTTCTAACCCAGGTCGGCATCAATGTCATCGACGGCAATAAGCCTGGATGCAGCGGCGGCGGCGGCGGTTCACGTGGCTGCAGATGCAGGCGGCCACATCCTCGTCGTGTATGGGCAGCGCGGCTGCGGCAAGACAGCCTTGGTCCGCGCATCTTCCTGCGGCCCCCGCCAACGAGCTGCTGCGTTCAATATGAAATCTGCGCGCTGAACACGGCAAATCTAAACAAGACGATTCGATCTAGATTTAGATCTGCGCTTTCAAGCGCGATTTGCTGAAACATCTAACGTTCAGTTTAATTTGTTGTCGGATTCGCGCAGCTGGCCAAGTTCTGCAGCAGTGTGCCGGAGACGGAGCGCCGATTCTTTGTGGCCCACTTCATCGGGGCATCGCCGGCCTCCCTCGCCATCCGCCGCACCCTCCGCCGTCTCTGCTTGGAGCTCCTGCACATTGCCCATGCGCGTCCGAAGGCTATATCTTGCCACGCCATCGCTTCGAGCGTTTGCTCAATCCAAGCATGTGTAGGGCCAGGACGCTGGCACGGCGTTAGAGCCCATTCCGGAGGTCGAGCAGTACGAGGCCCTGAAGAAGCTCTTCTCCTTGGCCCTCGAAAAGGTGTGCTCTTGAGCTCTTAAAGCTTCCTCGCTCTTGACGGCTGTCTCTCATGATCATCGGCTGCGCTCGCGGCAGGCGGCGGGGGCGGCGGAACGGCACGGTCACCGGCTCGTCCTCTGCCTCGACGCAGTCAGCGCCCTGGACGAGGCCGACCATGCCCACATGGTTGACTGGCGCGTAGCCGTAGCCGCCTTAAGCTTCCTCGCCTCTCGCCTCCTCCTAAACGAGCTGCAGGCTCCCGTGTCCGCTTCCGGCGGGTGTTCGCCTCGTCGCCGTGCGCATGCGCAACTCCCTCTGATCTGATCTGAGAATCAATCAAAAATCGCATCATGATCAAACGCATGCGCTGCAGTCAACGGCAGACAACACGGACGATGGCGAGGTTCACCCGGTGCGAGCGGCCTTTCAGCAGCGCGCCGACCACCCTGCCGGTGCACAATTCCATTCTCGTCATAATTGGTAGTTTCGATCGTGTGTGGCGTTCTCTGATCATGCGCTGTTCGTTGCAGAATTGATGGTGGGTGCGTTCGAGAACGCGATGCAGAAGGCGCTGATCGAGGCGACGCTGAGCGAGTACCACAAGACGCTGGACGCGGAGCAGCTCAAGCTGCTCCTCCGCAAGCAGGCCGCCCAGAACCCCCTTTTCCTCTCCGTCATCTGTGAGGAGATCCGTGTCTTCGGCGTCTTCGAAGGCGAGTGCTAGTGCCGCAACCAAAGACCCTGCGTTTGCGTCTTCGTTCACGCCCTCCCTCAGATCTGACGGAGCACATCCGAAAGATGCCCGACACGCTCCCCGAGATGTTCGCGTGCGTCCTCGAGCGCCTCGAGAGCGAGCACGGCCGCGAGGTGCGCCGACCGACATCGATGGCGCAAGCTGCGCGGCCCACGGCCAACTGAAACGTGATGCACGCTCTCGCGCGTGCAGCTGGTGGAGAAGTCGCTCTGCTTTCTGACCGTCTCGAAGAACGGCCTCCTCGAGAACGAGCTCCTCGAGCTCCTTTCCCGCCGCGTGCGCCCGGCATTCACGCGGGCGGTGGCAGTTGGCCCCCGCCGAATCAATATTCTCCGTCCGGCCGCAGGGCGAGGTGCAGCTGCCGCGGGCTTTCTGGGCGCGTCTCTTCCGCTCCCTCGAGTTCTACCTCCGGCCCCCCGGCGAGTCTGGCGAAGGTGCACCTTTGTGGCGTCGAGCTCGAGATTCACTTTGCACTGGATTTCGATGTAACGATGCTCCGCGCTCCTGCATGCGCAGGCGCAATCGATTTCTATTTCACGCAGCTGCGGGAGGCCGTCCAGACTCGGTGCCGGCGAAATGCCCTTTTCGGCGTCTATCCGAGCTTACCTGCTCTCTCGAGCTCCTCAGATACCTCCATGATCCGCGCGTCGAGCGAAATTACTACCACCGCCTCGCTGATTACCTCAGGCGAGTTTCTTGGACGTGCTGGGTGCTGGACTACATAATTTCACTGAACTGTACCTGAACCGCAGGGCCAAGGCAAGCTTCTTCAAAGTGAACAATCTCAGCAGACGATTCCGCCTTTGCGTTCGCATCCTGCAGGCCCTCAACCGGTGCCCGCGCTGCGTCGGTCGCAGCGATACTCGATATTGCTCTCAACTCAGTCGATCTTTGCGAAGATTCCGGCGGCCCCTACTCAAGAAAGGAGCGCGGAAGCCCTTCAACATCGACACGCTGACGAAGGGCACAGCATTCGCCAAGCTAATGAAGACCGAGACGCCGCATCGCGTCTTGGAGCTGCTACCCTACAGCCTCGTTGGCGCTCGGATGTGGCAGATGCTCGACCTTGTCCTCACCAACCTCCGCTTTATCGAGCAGAAGGCCCGCGCGGGAATGGTCAGCGATCTAGAACTTTCCTCGATCGGGACGCCCCGATCGCATCGCCATCGGTGTCGATACGGCTGCTCACTCTGCGTCTTCAGACGTTCGAGCTCGTGGCGGACTACCTTCGCTTTGAGAAGTACGTGAGTAGCGTCCGCGAGGCGGACAGAGAGCGTGCTTCGCGCGGTGTACGCAGCAGCGAGTACGGCGAGGGATCCGGCGCGGGCGACAGCGAAGACCCCAGCAATAGCGAGGCAGGCGAAATTCCAGGGGAGAGCAACAGCACGAACCGCGATGCCAAGTCCGCCATTGGCGAGTTCAGCCACGAGCGGACGGAGGAAACGCGGTACCCGGACCTCGAGATTCAGCAGCGGATCGCCCAGTTCCAGGCCTTCGTTCAGCGGGCCTCGCATATCCTCAGCAAAGAGCCCGCCCTTGCCTTCCAGGTAAACAAATGTGCAAGATCTAAAACATCGCTGCGGCGATGTTAATGCGCGCCTCGAGCTCATTGTTTGCAGATGGCATTCAACCAGCCGGACCACACTGCGCCATTCCGCGACGCGAAAGAGCGACTGGACACGAACCTTGAGGAACGGTCATTCATCGTGCACCACAACAAGCCGCAGACCGTCGACGCCTGCGTCATGACTGTGCGTCCAAATGCATAGTATAACAAGGCCCTCGGCCTACACGTGCTGAAATTAAACAAATCGGCAGCTCACAGCGCACCAAGACTTTGTTTGGGCCCTCTCCATCTCGTATCATCCGCAGCGGCCCTCCTTTGCGACCGCGTGCTGGGACAGCAACCTCAAGGTCTTCGACGCCGTCACCGGGCAGGAGATCGTCACCCTCTCCGGCCACGCTGCGGCGCGCCCTCCAACCCTGGCTTATATATATACTGCAGACCGAAGCCTCCGCTGACGTGCCGAGCAGAACGCGCGGTGCATCGCGTTCTCGAGGGACGGCCGGTACCTCGTCTCTGGCGGCGGCGACAGGCTCGTCCACGTGCATGACGTGCAGTCTGGGCGGGAGATCATGAAGGGCCAGGGCCACACCGACGGTCCGAACGTTTGACTGATCATGAACTTGAAATCGCCGAGTCGAGATTGACTGAAGTTAAATTTGTTATTTATCGTTTCCCCTCCACAGTGGTATGGGGTGCAGCATTCGCGCCCGACGGGACACGGTGCTTGAGCGCCGGTGAGGATCGCGTCTGCAGAATTTGGGACCTGCAGAGCAAATCAGTCGTGGAAATTCTCCGCGGGCACACCGAGTGGGTGGGCGCTGACTCTGCTCTAACGCATACGTTTGTCTGTCGTTGCCGACCGGGCGCAGTGTCGGGCGTGCGACTGGTCGCCCGACGGCCTCTTTATTGCAACTGCCGCCGACGACGAGACGCTCCGTATTTATTCTGGCCGCGCGGAGGAAAAGTATGCTCTCATCACTGTTCTGGCCGGTGCGCACGTCGCTTCCATCCTGCAGCTGCTCGCGTGAAATTCAAAAACAATGGTTCCAATCAGGTCACACAAACGTGGTCCGTGGCTGTGCCTTCTCTCCTGACACGGGCGATACCGATGGAGACGGCTCGATGTACACTCCTTTGCTCGCGTCCTGTTCGGGCGATCGCACCATCAAAGTATGAGACTATCCAACCCGGCTGTAAATAAATATATATCTTAATATGATCCATGTCCAGTCGACGTCGATACTGCACATTTATATATACGGTGCTGCAGGTATGGGATTGCTTCACGTACGCCTGTATCCGGACACTGCGGGGCCACAGTGGCCTCGTACACTGCGGTGAGTTGCCGTGGCGATTCACAAAGTTCCTGCACCATATTTCGTTTTTGATCTTGAATTGTTGTTGGCAGTCCGCTGGTCACCCGATGGTAAAACGCTCGTCTCCTCTTCCCTCGATCGGACCAGTGCGCTTGTCGACCCTTGAAACGGATGCCAAAACTTACTTCGGCTTTGCTGCAGTTCGCTTGTGGGACTGGAGCGCGAACGAGTGCCTGGCGGTGCTCAGCGGGCATCTCGGCAACGTTCGCTCCGTCGCGTACCTGCCTGACCGCAAGCAGCTCGTGTCAGCCTCGGACGACTGCACCATCAAGTTCTGGGACCCGTCCACCGCGCAGAGCACGGGACGGCGGAAGATTGTCTTAGACAAAGACCCCGAGCTCGCGGCCGCTGCAGATGACCTCAGCGCCTGCGTCAACACGCTCACTGGCCACGGCAGCTTTGTTTGGTCAATCGCGATCTCGCCCGACGGAACGCGCGTCGTCTCAACGTGCTGGGATGGCACCGCGCGCGTCTGGAGCGTGACCAGAGGAAAGCTACTCTGTGCCGACATGAAGGTAATCCACTAGCTATAGAGAAGAGAAGTTGTGTGAATCTATATATCGTCAATGCTCTAGATCTAAAGTCATTCAGATGGATCGGAACATCCGATGCTGCGCGTGGGCGCCGAAGACGCAGCGGCACCCTGGCGGGCCCTTCATCGCTACCGGGTCAGGTGACGCGACGATAAAAATCTGGGAGGTTCTCGTTTTCGAATTCATCACTTTTGATTCGTAAAGTACCGCGAGATCGCTTATCTTACGCGGCCTCGTTCTCAGACCAAGAACTATCGCGAGATCGCGCATCTCAAGGGCCACAAGGTCAGTTGTTGTTCATTGCTGCAAACTAGATTGAACCCCTATGCTGAAGCCAAACGCATTGCTTGCATGCAGGACGTGGTATGGGGTGTGCACTTCTCGCCCAACGCGTCCAAGCTTGTTTCCGCAAGCGAGGACCGGACGCTCAAAATCTGGGACACCGGATCGTGGACGGAGATCGGCGTGCTAAACGGTCACTACGACTGGGTTCGCTCGGTTTGCTTCAGTCCGGATGGCGACTTCATCGTCTCTGGCGCTGATGACGAGACGGTGCACGTGACCATATGCACGCATATGCGACATTCGGCGTCGGTGCCCGGGGGCCCGGTCTGACCGGCCTACGGTTGTGGCAGATCAAAGTGTGGGACGCGTATCTTTGCCAGTGCACGCGAACATTGCGGGGACACAAGGGCGTCCTGCGCTGCTCGAACTTCACAAGCGACTCCGATACGATCATCTCGTCTGGCGGCGACAAAATCGTCAAGGTATGCTTTCCAACAGAAAGTGAAAGCGCTGCAAAAGTGATGAGCCGCTTCAGATCTGGAGCATTCGCACCGGAACGTGCATGGCGACTCTTCACGGCCACACTAAAATCGTGAATTGGTGCATTCCATGTGCATCGCGCCCTCAAGCTCACGCTTGCCGCGTTGCGCCGCCTCTGAACGAACGGGGGCTGCAGGGTAGAGCAGAGCCCCGACAAGCAGTACCTGGCGACTGCCAGCAGCGACGGGGACATCAAGATCTTTGATTACCGCACCGGCGCTTGCGTCACGACCCTCCGCGGCCACGCTCGCGACGTTCGGCAGGCGCGCTTTGCATACTCGGCCCAGGAAAAATACCTCGTCTCGTGCTCAGACGGTACTCAACTTTCTCTTAATATTGTTAATGCCGAATGCCTTTTTTGATGTCGTTTCTTCAGACGGTTCGATCCGTTTATGGGACATGAAGAAAGTGGAAGAATGGCATGCGAACCACCGTGATATCCAAAAGGCCGCCGCGGTTCGGCACATTTTGCTGAGCATCTGACTTCAACTTGATCGCGCATGCAGGGCACGTTGGAGGACGTTATAATGCAGATCGAAGCAGAGATAGAAACAGGCAAAGGAACCTTCCTGCGCTCTTTGGGCGAAGAGCAGGAGGAGATGGCGGCAAAGGTCGTCGTGGTTGCAGAGAAGCCTAAAGAGAAGCAGCAGAAAACGCAAAGCATTCCCGTCCAGGATGCCCTCGACGACGTCGACGTGGCCGAGAACCCGCCTGCAGCTGGCGTCATCGCCGAACTCCAAGCGTCGCCTGCCGTTGCTAGCGTGGTCCGACCTCGCTCAGCTGCTCCGGTCCCCAAGAACAAGAATCGCTCCACCGCGATGAATATGTCAGTCTATCGTAACTCTCAGCAGTTCGCGTCGGCGAGAAAGCTCGGGCACACGTCCTTCGTCTGGGCGCTGTCGTGCTCGGCGGATGGAAAGCTCGCCATGACGGCGGGCTGGGACTCGAAAGTCATTCTCTGGGATATCGAGAGCGGCGCGATGGTCCGTGAGCTGATCGGGCACACTGCCAACGTCCGCGGATGCGCTTTCTCGCCGGACTGTAATTACGCTGCGACTGTCGGGGGAGACCGGTGCGTGCCGTTGACCAAGGCCTGATCACGAATTAGACGTATACGTGTACAGCTGTCGCTCATGTTATGGCCCAGGCACCTGATGGTGTTCAAGGTATCGTCAGGCGAGCGAATCAACTCAATCGCGCGAGCGCATGACGAAGTTATCTGGGCTGTTGCTTGGGCCCCGGATAGCCACGTGTTGGCGACCGCGTCAGAGGACCGCACTCTTCGGGTCTGGACGAAGGACATGAACAAGAGCACAGACGCGACGAAGCTGGTGACGAGAGCGGCGGACGGCAAGGAATTCGCGCATGAACTTCCGGTCGAGCTCAAGGCTCACACAGATTGGTTCGACGTTTACCGGAGGCCTATAAAACTATTCAGCAAGCCAGTGACGCCGATGCGCTTTCTAGGGTCAGGGCGGTGGCGTTCAGCAACGACGGGCGACTGATGGCGTCGGCGAGCGACGACGAGACGGTATCTCACATCCTGATCACGATCATTTGGCTAGAGTAAGTCTAGCTATAGCGCCTCCAACGCCGATTCCCCCGCAGGTAATCGTTTGGGACACGGTCAAATGGCAGTCGGTGACGGTCCTGCACGGGCACTCTGCCCCCGTGCGCGGCGTTGCCTTCTCGCCAGACTCGAAAGTTGTGGTAAGCTCCTCCGCTGATCGAACAATCAAGGCATACGGTGCTTTCAGCGCGGTTTGTGTGATCGCTCAACGGAACTGCAGCTGATTTGCAGCAGACATCTCGCGGTGGGCTCTGATCAAGACGTTCCGGGGCCATCAGGGTGTTATCCACTCTGTTCGGTTCAGCAATGACGGTTCCCTGCTCTGCTCTTGCTCCCTCGACGAGAGCATCAAAGTATGCGTCTTTCCTATATCTGCGCGCGCTACGACACGTTAATTGTGATATGGTACCGCTTGCTTACAGGTGTGGGACTTTATGACGCGCAAGTGTGTCGCGTCCATCGAAGGGCGAGAGAAGGATGCGAACCGCAGAGGGCACGTGGGCAACGTGCGAGGCTGCACATTCGTGGGCGACTCGCGAAACCGGCTCGTGACTGGCGGAGACGACTGCACTGGACGCGTGTGGGACATCCAGGACGCCATCGACCGGGTGCGTAGCTGAACATTCTACTTCTGGCTTCTGACTCCTAGGCCTGACTTCAAGTATCTTCGGGCTGCATTAGTTTCAGAGAGCGGCGGAAAAGGATCGACAGGGCGGCGTGAAGAGCGTGGACGACGGCGACGCCGACCTGGAGTACTGCTTGCGGACGCTGCCCGGCCACTCTTCGTTTGTGTGGAGCGTGTGCGTCTCTGCCGACGGCTCACGCATTCTTTCCACGTGCTGGGACGCGACCGCAAAGGTATCGCGAATTTTGTTGAGTGCCAGTTGTGGGGACCTTTGACATGTACATGTACAGCTTTGGGACGTCGGGACTGGGAAGGAAATTCCGGCAAGAATTGAACACGAAAAGAACATCCGCTGTTGCGACTGGGCACCGGCCACGAAGGCAAGCAAGATGGGCCCCTATTTTGCGACTGGGAGCGGAGACAAGACTGTGAAGGTAAGCACTCTCACATTGTCATGCAAGCGCAAGCTCACATTAATATTCTGATCCATCTAATCAAATCTTCTACTACATATATCTAGGTCTGGAACTCTACCACGTTGGCGTGCGTTGCGATACTGAAAGAGCACAAAGGTTCGAAGGTCGCATGTCATACGTTGCATGTTCGAGTTGCATGTCAGGCGCTTAAAGGATATATAATTATGTAATCCCACACCAACGCGCGGCCGGGGGCTGCGCAGACGTGGTTTGGGGTTGCTGCTTCAATCCGACATGCACAGTACTGGCGTCTGCTAGCGAGGTGCTGATGCCTACGCCGCTCCAAAGCATTGACATTGAACGCTGTCTGCAGGACCGCGCAATCATGCTGTTTGACGTGGCGACGTGGCAGTGCAAGCGTGTCCTCACCGGCCACCTCGACTGGTGCCGTCTCGTCACGTTCAACCCTTCGGGCACCCTCATTCTCACCTGCTCTGATGACGAGACGCTGAAGGTACACGATAATAAGAGCAATCGATGACCTCAATCGACGGCGATATCGATGCCTCCCAGCAGATTTGGGACTCGGAGAGCGGGAGCGAAGTGGCGACGCTGTCGGGCCACGTCGGCGTCCTCCGCTGCGGCGCCTTTAACCCCAACGGCTCTATGATAGCGAGGCTCGTCGGCAATAATTCGAAACCTAAGCATTGCTATTGTCTGCATCTGACTGTGCATGTACATGCGATACAGCGCATCTGGAGACAAGACAGTAAAGCTTTGGGACGTCATCACAGGGAGGTGTGTGGCGACGCTCAACGGACACCGCAAGATTGTCAACTGGTGCGCAATCCATTTCAGAGAATGATGTATTGGGCGTATTTAGAGCGAGTTGAAAGGTGCGAGTTCTCCCCGGACGGCAAGTACGTCGTGAGCGCGTCGGGAGACGGCGAGGTGAAGATCTGGGATGCGTCGTGCGTCAACGTTGAAATTGCACATGCGCAAGCTTCGAGACAATTCTATATACTGACCAGTACGCGTATAAACGCAAACGTAGAACATGCGAGCTGGTGGAGACGTTAAAAGGGCACAATCGAGACGTTCACGCCGCCCGTTTCATCGGCGAGACAAAACTGGTATCGGCATCGGATGATATGACTTTGAAGGTAAAGGCTTACGCATGTGAGACGCTAACGTCGCCTTTCTCGAACTTAATTATAACACATCCCGTTTGAAGATATGGGACTTCAAGCGAGCCATCGCAAACCGCCAACAGCCGCTCGGCCCAAGCCCGGTTTCGAAAACGAATTCGAAAGCGAACTCGGCACAAGCAGACAATAGCTCCAGGAGCTCGAGCCAGGGGCCCAATGGACGACCTCTCCAGCGGTCGGATAGCAATGAGTCGCTTCTCACCGACAAGGGCTCCCTCATTGACAGCCTGCACGGTGCTCACATCACCTGCTCCGCATGTCACGGCATTCACCTGCAATCTTAAACGTTTAATTTACTGTCGCCCTGCAGAAGAGGAGGACCAAAGCCCAGAGGCGCTCGACGCTGCCGAGCGCCGGCGCCTACAGAAGCGCAACGGCTCCCACAAGGCCGGGGTCTGCCACCCGATCGACATGCTCGCTTCGCGATCGTGCGATCGCAAGAAACTGAGATCCGGACCAGGTGATGTGCGTGCGGTGGTCGAAGACGGGCCAGTGGTTCGCAACGGGCTCGCGCGACCGCTCCATTCGCGTGTTCAACTCGGAAGGCCTCTGGCAAGCCACCCTCCGCGGGTCCGCCACTAGCGAACCGTCCCAGATGGAGCCTCGTTGGGATCCAAACCCTTTTAAATTTTCAGGCACGGTGGTGTGGTCAAGTCCGTTGCGGTGGCACCCTCGGACGCTTACATTGCGTCCGGGTCCTGGGACCGCACACTGCGGATTTGGGCGACATCGATATCGGGCTCGTACGAGCAGCTGGCTCAGATCGGTGGGCACTCTGGCATCATCCACAGCGTCGGATGGTCCCCCGACGGGCGCCTCCTTGTCTCCGGCTCTGAAGGTGCCGGCCCCCGGCGGGGCGTTGCAAATGGCGATAGACAGCAACGTGCTTGATCTCAGAACTATTCGTCTTTCCTATCTGCATGGCGTGCACCTGCGCAAAGTACGAAGACTGATGTATATATGCCCTGCTCGCAGATCGGACGATGCGGATCTGGGAGATCAAGACGGATGGCGGTGGTTGGGTGTCTGGAAAGGAAACAAAAGTCGTCTCTGGCCTTGCGCCGAACGTCACAAGGCACGGCCTACCACAATTCCAGTTCTAGATATTCTCTGATTGCAACTCCAGTTGCTTTTTTGCGGGAGACGGCCGCCGGCTCATCGCCTCTGTCGGAAACGCGATCAAGGTCGAGAACACGATTAAATTTTGTTGTATCTCTCTACTGTTTCAGTGCCAAAACCGGCTGCAGATCTTTGACGTGGGTTCGGGCTGCAAGGAGCTGAGGAGCGCGATCGTCAGCGATGCGCCCATCAAGTGCCTGTCCGTGGACGACACGGTGCAGGGGCGGACCCGCCTCGTCGCGAGCTGCGAGGCGGGCGGGCGCGACGTCGTTCGCGTCTACGAGGTCGAGGTGCGCATGCCGCTGAGCGATCGAGTCCCCGCATCCAGTGGTTCGTTTGAACCAATTCTTTGGTCCTTAGGCAATGATTCAATCCGACAAGGCGCGCTTTTCGGAGTATTCAGTGCGCAACTGTTTCGCCCGAGTTCATATTCCACATTAGCTGATTGGGAGCTGGTCCGGCATTCGCAGGTCCAGGGGCTGGGAGAGCGCTCGGCGGCGCACGTCCACGCGTACGGAGACGCCACAAAGCGGACGACGGCATCGCCCCGGAGCGTGGTGGCGTGCGCCTTCTACAACCCGCCTGCGGCCGTGAGCGAGGCGGCGATCGAGCTGAGACCCAACGTGGTCGTCGCGTCGGACCCCGGCAAGCTCCTCTCGGTATGCTCGGACCCCCCGCCCTCGCGGATATGCATATATATGCATCTCAGTAATTATATATTTAATTTTGCGCTCGATCGACCTGACGGGCTGAGCGCCAACAGACGCACACCGACGCCGGGCAGCGGGTTTGCGCCTTCGAAGGGTTTGCACCCTTCACGTGCGTTGACTCGTGCGGCGCGCGCATTGCCGCCGGCGACTTCGTCGGAAACGTCTACGCCCTCAGCTCTGTCTTGTTCCAATAGATTGACAAGGGCTTCTTCCCAATTTTCAGCCTTGGGGAAGGAAGGCCCTTAGGGCCGTTGCAAATGGTTTGATGTGACAGAATTCAAAATTGCAGTTCGAATTCGCGCTAATTTAATCTGGAACTCATTTTTCTGGAATGGTTATCAATTTCGATATCATGATTAATCGCCGTTGTTGTTGGCTTGCTCGATAACTAATAGATTGGACTGGCTTGGAAAAACTGGAAACTAATTGAAGAGGCGCGGGCCGCACGTCACGATCATGAACACAGTGCAGCTAGCGCTACGCAGGCCCGGGGCCGGGGCTGCAGTCCGGGGCGGGGTCGGGCGGGGGTGCGGCCGGCTGCGGCTGCGGGGCGGGGGCTGCGGGGCGGGCGGGGCAGGCGCCCGCGGCGCCCCTGCGGGCGGCCTGGACGGCGGCGACGTGGCGGGCGAACTCGGGGAGCTCCTGCAGCCACTCCACCAGCCGCTCCTTGACCTGCGCGGCCCCGGCGCGTCAGGCGGGGCGGGGCGGGGCGGGGCGGGGCGGGGCGGGCCTGCTGGGTGTCGGTGGCCTGGAGCTCCTGGATCCACCCCGAGAAGGAGCTCTCCTGGCTGCGCAGCAGGTGCCGCAGCGCCGGCCGCGGCGCCGGCGCCGGCAGCAGGATCCCCGACCCCCGCGCCCGCTCCAGCCGCGGCCGGATCTTCCCCTCCAGCGGGTACACAAGGCACTGCCGCCCCCCCGCGTTCGGCCCAAGGGGCGGGAAGGGGGTACACGCGGCGCGGACCTCGCCGCCCCCGTCGACGATCTCGTCGAGGGTGTACCCGTACTGGCGGATGAGCTCCAGCTTCGGAATCTGCGCGGGGAGGGGGTACCGGTCGCAAGGGGGTACGTGGATTCGATGGGGGGTGTACGGCGCACGATGGTCCGCTCGGCGGAGAGGGCCAGGATCCCGGGTACCTTGTTGAAAATCTTCTTGACCTGGGGTACGGGCGCGCAGCTCAGAACGGGCCTACGGAAGAGGGGGGGGGGGGGCGCGGCTTGGCGGGCGAGGGGGCACCTGCTCGGAGCTCATGCCGTACTGGAGGAGGGCCTCAACGTGCGTGACGGTCTGCGGGGCCCGGCCGTCGGCCGCGGGGAGGGGGATACAGGTACGGGGGGTACAGGGTACAGGGCAGACCGTACGGGCGCAGCCGAGGAGGGCTGGGGAGCGGCGGATGGCGGCGGCGGCGGACCCGACGGGGTACCCCAACATCCCCTCGATCGCCGTCTGCCGCGTGCGGGTCCGAGCTCGGCGCCGGTCGCGGCGCCAGGCGGGCGGGCGGGCGGGCAGGAGGGAAGGGGGGGGGGAGTGGGGGGTAGGGGTGCGAGCCTTGAGGAACTCGAAGCGGTGGGCAAAGTCGGCGGCGATCTGGCGCGGGCACGCCCGCAGCACGTGCGCGATCTCCTCCTCCTGGCCCCGCCCCGCTTCAGCCCCCCGGCCCGGGGCGAAGGGGGCGGGGGGGGAGGGGGGGAGGGGGGGGGGGGGAGCCCACCGAGAGCCCGACCTCCGTCATCGCCTGCCGCGCCCGCCTCGTCAGGGGGGGGGAAGCCGCCGGGGGGTAAGAAGGCACCCGGAGGTTGGGGAGGATCTTGTTCTCCAGCGAAGCGGATATGAACGAGTTCGCGCGAAGGACCATCTGGGGGTGCGGTGAATTCGGGCCGGGCCAGGGGCGCGGGCCCGGCGCCCCGGGGCGGACCATGCCGACTTTGGAGGGCTCGATCCGCAGCCGCGCGACGAGGAGCTCCAGCTGCGCGGGCGCCGGCCTCAGCTCGCCCCGGGGCGGCGCCGCGGCACCGGGCGCGCGCCTTCGGTCGGATGTGCTCCTCAAAGTCGTACAAAGCGATGCGGGGGTTCAGCTGCGGGGCCGACGATTTAAGGAGGGGGGAGAGAGAGAAGCGGGGCGTAGGTAGGGCGGACGATGACGAGGCGGCGAAGGTCTTCGCGGGAGACGTTCGCTGCGGCGAAACCGCGGCAGAGCGCCTCGATCCGCCCCGGCAGAGCGGGCGCCTTCGCGGCCGGCTCAATCCCGGGGGGACGGGGGCGGGGCCAGGAGGGGTACGGCGCACGTGGTTCGCAATGGAGGGGAATCGGCGCAGCGTCTTCAGGGACTGCGGGGGGTACGCGAGTCGGACCGGGGCGGGACGGCGGAGGACGGGGGAGTACGCGCCTCCTCGGGGCTCATGCTCAGCTCCTCCTCGAGGACGCGCCGCGCCGCGTCCACCGTCTCCGGGCTGGGTACCGGATTTGAGCCCGGGGTACACAAAGGGGGAGGGGGAGGGGGCCCTTGGGACGCGCCTCTTGGGCCCGCGGGCGAGGAGGTAGACGGAGGTGGGTAGGGGGGGCGGAGCCTTCCCTGGGGTGCGGTCAGCGGCGGGGGCGGAGGGGCGAGGCGGCGGGGGCGGGCGGGCCTCGGGAGCGGGCGGTGAGCTCGGAGCCGTCGCCGTAGATGCGCCACATGGCCCGCGCCCACGAGTCGATCACCGGCGGCGAGTTGAGCACCAGGACTGCCCGCCCCCGCTCAGCCCGCGCCGCGCCGGGCCGCCCGGGGCGGGCGCGCTGCGCACTGGTGTAGGTGGTGAAGAGGCGGAGGAGGGTGGGGCGGTCGAGTGTGAAGTAGCCCGTCAGCACCTCCAGCCTGCGAGCGCCGCCGTCGGACGAAGCGGAGCGGGCGGGGGGGCGCAGGGAGCGTCGCCCCCAACGCGGAGAAAGAAAGTGCTAGTACTAGGGAGTGGTGCTAGAAGCGCCCGTGGGGACCTCTAGCCAGCCGGGGGCGGGCGGGGCTCGGCGGGGGCGGCGGGGGCGGGCTGGGGGCGGACCGGGCGGCGAGGGCCTCGCCGCCGATGTGGAAGAGGCGGATGCCCGTCGTCCGCACGATCTCCGCGATCTCCAGGCTCCCCAGCCGCGCCGGCGCCCCCCGCAGCACCTGGCCCCGCCCCGCCCCGCCCCCTCGGCCCCGCTCCACCGACCGCGCGGGGCGGGGCGGGGGGACGGACGGCGGCGGCGGAGGCCCAGCGGCCGTCGACGGCGGAGGGCTTGAGGAAGTGGGACGGGTTCGCGACGACCGCCTGGACCACCTGCCCGCCCGCCCGCCCGCCCGCCTCAGAGGGCGCGAGGAGCGCGGGGCGGGCGGGGGCGGGGGCAGGGCGCGCGGCGGGCTTGCGGAGGGCGAGGTGGGCGCGGACGGTGTTCAGGCGGGCGACCGCGTCTCCCTCGGGCAGCACCAGCAGCCGGAACTCCTTCTGCGCCACCTGCGCCCCCGCCCCGCTCGCCCCGCCCGCAGAGAACCGGGCGGAGGGCGCGCGCGCGCCTCGGCGACGTCGCTGTGGCTGAAGCCGTACGCGATGAGGCCCTTCGTCGTGCGCCTGCGGCCCAGTCACGAGGTCCTGCGCGGCGGGGGCCGCGGGGCGCGGGGGCGGGCGGGGGCGCGCCTCACGAGGCGGAACATCTCGCCGTCGACGAGCAGGGCGGGGTGCCGCGACAGGAACGTGTTCACCGCCTCCGGCCGCATGCCGAGCTCCGTGTTCAGGAAGTCCTCCACCTGCCCGCCCCGTGAGCCGCCGGCTGGTCGGGCGAGCGGGCGGGGGGCGGGCGGGCGCGCCTCGAAGCGGGACGGGGGCGGCGAGGAGGCGATCGGCGGGGGCGGGGGCGACGCGGGCGGGGAGGACGAGTCGGCCGCCGCCTTCTTCCTCTTCGGCCCGCGCTTCGCCTTCGCGGGCGCCGCCGCCGCCTCCGCCGCCTTCCCCGCGCGCTTCGTCGCCGCCGCGGACGTGGCGGAGAGCCCCCGGAGCGCCGCGCGCGCCCCCAGGAGCGCCGGCTGCCATGCCGGCTGCAGCTCCCCGCCGTAGCTAAGTCTCGCGGCCGACGCCGCGCGGGAGATGCCGCTCCGCCACACCTGCGCGATCCCGGGGGCGGGCACCGGCCCCGCTGGGACGGGGCGCGACCCGCTCAGCGTGATCCCTCGACTCCATGCCCGGGAGCTCTGCCAGCTGCGCCCGCGGACGCGCGGGAGTCAGCGTGTCGCGCGGCGCGAGGCAGGGGCGCGGCGCCGCACCCCCGGCATCCGGCAATCAGCATGCTCGCGCGCTGCCAGCGCCGTGGTCGTTATGGTGCGTGGGTTTCTGCCAGTCCGGATCCCCTCGATTCGTGGGTTCGACTCCAGGCGTTGGTGCTACCCTTCGTTCGCGGGCATCAGTCGGGCTTGCGTCATTCACGTCCTGCGCTTAACAGCCGCTCCGCGTCAAGAGAGCTTGGCCTCGTACGCGTCGGTGGCCGCGCATTCTCGTCATCTAGGTATACGTAGATGCTCGCGTTGCAGCGGGCGGGAGTCCTCCTGACCGCGCTCGCCAGCCTCAGCGCCGGCATCTTCGGCACGGCCCGCGCGTCGCCCTTCACCGCCAGCGCCGCCGCCAGCATGACGTCCGTCCTTGCCGGACTTCCCAGCGCGCTCTTCATCAGCCACGGTGCGCGCGACTAGCTAGATGCCGGCGAGCGCCGCGGGGGCTGACGCGTGCGGCAGGCGCCCCGACGCTCGTCATCGAGAAGGAGGAGCCGGCGCACAAGTTCCTGCGCGGCCTCGGCGCGCAGCTGCGGCCCAAGCCGCGCGCGCTGGTCGTCGTCTCCGCGCACGACGAGGAGAGCGACTTCGTTGTCTGCGGTTCGAACACGGCGCCCTACGAGACCATCTACGACTTCGGCGGCTTCCCCCGCGAGATGTACACTCTGAAGTGCACCCGGCCCCGCACCTAGGCCTGCTCCGCCGCGCCCCGAAGCGACGCGCGGGCGGCGCAGGTACCCGGCGGTGGGGGAGCCGGCCCTCGCGCAGAACGTGTACGAGCTGCTCAAGAAGGCCGGTCTCCGCACCCGCCTCGGCAACGTGCGCCGCGCCCCCGCCCCGCCCCGCCAGAACCCAGCCTGACACCCCTCGCAGCGCGGCCTCGACCACGGGCGAGCGCCCTCCGCTCCCCGTACCCTCTCTCCGCACTGCGCGGCTGACCGGTCGCCCGCGCAGGCACTGGGTCCCCCTCAAGCTCGTGTACCCCGACGCGTCGATCCCGGTGGTGACGGTGTCCCTGCGGAGGGACCTGGACCCGCGGGCCCACATCGAGCTCGGCCGCGCCCTCGCGCCGCTCAAGGAGCTCAAGGACGTCCTCCTCGTCACCAGCGGCGGCGGTACCCCCCCTCCTGTCCTCCCCCCCGCCTTCGCCAGCTCACGCGCCGGCGCGGCAGCGACGCACAACCTGGGGAAGCTGATGTGGGGGGGAGGCCCGCACGCGCCGCCCGTCGCCTGGGCCTCCGAGTTCGATGAGCGCATCCGGCACATCATCACCGAGCAGTGGGCCCCCCCTCCCCCCCCCTCCCTCCCCCCCCCCCCCCCCCCCCCCCCCCGCCCGCCCCGCCTTCTCCGCCCCTGAGGCCGCCCGCCCCGCCCCGCTCCGCCCCGCAGGACCGGGAAGCAGCGGGAAGACTCCCTCCTCGCCCTCACCAAGGTCCTTTGCCCCCCGCTGGAGCTCGCCCCAGGGCGCAGAGCTCACGTACCCCCCCCTGCAGGACCCGAACTTTAGCCTGGCGCACCCGCGCACGGAGCACATCATACCCCTATACGTGGCGGCCGGCTACGCGGGCGAGGTGCGCGGGCCCCACCCGGCGTGTCAGCACGAGGCCGACGCGGGTACCCCTCTGCGCGCGCAGGAGGCGGGGCGGACGCTGCACCAGGAGATGGCATACGGCACGCTATCCCTCGCCTGCAACGCCTTCGGGCCCTAGGCGTCGGCGCCGGCGGCCGGCCAGTCCAGACAGCTTTTCAGGCCTAGCTAGGCAGGGACAGTGTTCTTCTAGCTGTAGTGCAATCGGGCGGGCAGCGAGGATAGTATGTAGGTATATCGGATTTGAATGTACACGCGAACTCTCGAAAGGATACAGGCGCGGAAAAAGCTCGGGTGCCCGCCGCAGAGTTGAAAGTGAAGCGGCTAACTGTCCTTGGGACGCCCGCCGCGGGGCGGGAACGGCAGGAATGGCGCGCCCGAGGCGCTCCCTCTGGCCTCGGCGGCATTGACCAGCACAGGCTTTGCGCTTGGGATGCCGGCAAAAAGTCCAGAAACACGCAAGGCCCGGGAGAGAGCCAATCTACTTCTTCGCGGCCGGCCGCGGGACCTCTCCTCTTATCTGGGCGCCGCCCCACCCGGTCAGCGACGAGATGCGGCGGGGCGGAGAGCGGCGAGCCGGGCCCGGGCGGGGCGCGCTCGCCTGCATCTGCTTGAGCGTCTTCTTGCTGCGGAGGGGAAGCGGGGCGCGTCGGAAAAGCGCAGGGGGTGCGGGGGTCAAGAGGCCGGGGGTCACCTCGCCATCTCCTCGTTGACCTTGCGCGTCATCTTCTCGAACTCGTCCTCCGCCTCCGCCCGCGCCATCTCCTCGTACGCCTTCGCCATGTCCCTGCGCCCCCGCCCCGCCCCGTCAGGCCGGCGGGAAAGCGGGCGGGCGGGCGGGGCCCGGGGATGCCGCGGGGCCGGATTCGAACCGGGCCAGCGCCTCGTCTCGCTGCGGGTCTACGGCCACGCCCATGTTGTGCGCGGCGTCCTTCGCCACAAACTCGCTCTGCGCACGGCGCGGTTGGCGAGGAGCTCGGAGGGCGCCGCCCCCCTGCTGGCACACCTGCATGCCGGGCTCGTGCGACATCGCCCGCGCAAGCTCCAGGTCGTACTCCTGACGCGCGCAGCGGGTCAGCAGCTCGAACGGCTAGCGGGGCGGCGCGTTCAGCGGAGGCGTGGGCGGAGCGAGTAAAAGCTAGAGAGTCACAGGACGACCCTTAGCGGCCGCATGCGCCCAACCACTGCAACCAACAATCGCAAGAGCACGCGCATCTTTCGAAGCACGGCCGATTGGGTGCAGGCGCGCTGCCCCGGCAGTGCAAGGTTGGCCGCGCAGCGATGACAGCGACGGCAGCGCATCGGCCGGCACGGTAGGGTATCCGACGAACCTCTTGCAGACGGCGGGCCATTTCCTCGTCGTCGGGAACGCTGCCGCTGCCGCTGGCCTGGCCCTGTTCAGGTCCCGCCATCGCTGCTTGCTTACAAGTTACAGGAGCTTGAATCACAGCTGGCGCCGTGGGGGGATGAAGCCGAGGGTACAGTACAAATAGCCATGGCGTTCTGTTGCCCGCTTCCTGCGACGAGCGCCACGGCGCCGTCGCCCGTCATCCCGTCCTCGAGTCTGTGCCAGCCCTTGCCGGCCTCGGCGCCAGCCCCGGCGGCACGGCGGCGGGAGGCCCGCCTGACTCGGCCGGCGTGGCTCCGCCCTGCGCTCGCGATCCGCTGGATGCCAGCGAGTGCTAGCAAAAGGTGGAATTGGCCAAAGAAGATGGGCGTCACTATCGTCTCGGAGATGTGGGCCGAGGACGATCGGGCAGACTTCAGCAGTGCGCCCCACGCGCTGCCGCCGACGGACGCCTGCCCGATCTGTGGCGCTCAAGTTCTGCAATTGTATCTCGCAGGCGACCCGTCTTTCGACATCGACCTTTCTGTTCTTCGCCGGCGGGCCGCGGAGATCCAAGAGAAGGAGGCCAACGGCGAGGAGCTGGACAGCTATCCGAAGGAGGAGGAGGAGGAGGATCCACTGCTGGGTTTGAGCAAGGTCCGCCGCCGCCGATCCCTCTCGGCATGCGTACACGTGCCTCAAGGGATCGCGACCTTTCCCGCCGCCAGGTGTTCGTGCTGCTGGTGCACTCGGGCACGGACAATGAGGGCATCTACAGCCTCAAGGTGATGCCGTCGCGGCGCCCCGTGCGCGCCGGCGCCGACGCGGCGCAGATGGGCGAGCACGACATCATCCTCGCGTTCGAGGCGGAGGAGGAGGCGCTCCGCTACGCGACGCTTCTCGAAGCCCAGGTTGGTTGCGGCGTACGCCGCCGGGCCGCCGCGGCGCGCCCACGCGGCGCCGCAGGACTTCCCGACGCCGAACGTCGAGGCGTTCGCCCCCGAAGAGATCCGCGACTTCTGCGAGGAGTCGGGCCACAGGATGGGCGTCGTCCCGCCCGGCAGGTGCATGCGCGCGCCTCGGCGGCCGCGCCGCCGCTCTGACGGCGCTGACGGCGCGGGGCGCAGCCTCTTTATGCCGCCGGAGGAGTCGGCGATCGACCCCGCGTGGAAGACAGGCCGCGCGCCGGAGGAAGGCGACAAGCGGTGCGCGCGCCGCCCCGCCCGGCGGGTTTCGCTCGGCGGGGGCGGAGCTGACGGGCGGGGCGGGGCAGGCGGTCGGAGCGGGCGGCGGCGCAGCAGGCGGAGCTCGACGACGCGCGCCTGCGCCTCGAGAAGCTCCTCGGCTTCGGCGACGGCGAGGGCTCCACCCCCCGCCCCCCTCTGCCTGAGCCCGCCCCCCGGCCCCATTTCGTTTTCGCTTCAGTGTCGCAGTGCGTTCAGTTTCAGAGGAGAGCGCGACAGGGAGCAGTCACCCAGTCAGTTTCCTAGTGAGTTCAGTTCTTGCGATGACAGCGGACGCCCTGTAAATGTAGTGTCCGGTAGGCAGAGAGTATGTAGATTTGCCCCGCTCTCGGCCGCCCGGCTCCCAATTCCATCCAGCCCCCGTCCTCCGCCCCTGGACCCCCACTTCCGCAGTGCGCTTGAACTTCGATTCGTTTCTTCGGTTTTTTACTAATGTGTTTCTTTGCGAATTTGACAACCCGATTCAAATTAAACCCCGCTGTTACCCCGCTGTTCGCGAGGCGCCCGCACGCGCGCCGGACTGCGGCCACTGGCGCCGGACACGCATATGGTACCACCGGCGCACCCCGTTGCGCGTGTGCATGCTACTTGCCTCAGCTTGCCTGCCTGCCGCTGCCAGGCTGATGCATATACGAATTGAATCAGGGTCGCATGCACGAGTTTCCGATTCGCTACGTATATACCGACAACAGCACGCATTCGGTCAGAGCAGCTACGAGTACGAGTCGCATACGTACGGCCCGCCGCCCGCCGGGATCGATGCGGGCGCGCGGGCCGGCGGCAGCCAGCGAGCGCTACGTGTGGAGGGGGCGCGGGGGCGGGGGCGGCCGCCAGGAGTTGTCGACGAGCTCGGTCTTGGGTATCGGCTCGTAGGCGACGGGGGCCGCCTCGGAGGGGCCGTACGCGAAGGGGAAGTCGTCGCGGGGCGAGGGCGGGTCGGAGCCCGTGGGCGAGCGCGGGGCCTCCTCGGGGTCGGCGAGGGGCAGGTCCACCTTCATGGGCGCCGGCGGGACGACGCGGAACGGCAGGCACAGCCGCGGGGGCGCCGCCGCCGCCGACGGCACCTTCAGCGCCAGCGCCGGCAGCGGCGGCGCCAGCGGCTGCGCCCCCCGGGCGGGGGCGGCCCCAGCGGGCCCCGCGCCCCGCGCCCCTCCCGAGGTGCCCCCTCTGGTGGTGGCCGGGGTGCGCGCCGGGCCCGCGCCTGGCGGCAGCTGCGTGCCGGCAGCAGCGGCGGGGCCCCCGGGGCGCCGCCGGGCTGCCCGGGGGCGGCGGGGGCGGCGGTGGCCGATCCGGGGCGCCCGAGGGAGCCCCCGGCCCGTCGGGCCGCGCAGCTTCGGGGGCGAGGGCGGGGGCGGGGGCGGGGTTCGGGGCGAAGGGGACGAAGGGGAGGGGCTCGCAGGGTGCGACGTCGGGGGGTACGGGGGGTAGGGCCGGCTCCGCCTCCGGGGCCGCCGCTGCCACCGGCTCCTCCCGCGCCCGCTTGCCGAGGCCCTCGGGGGAGCGCCGCCGCGCGGCGCGTGCAAGTCGGCGCGGGCCTCGGGGGCGCGCGGCCGGCCCCGCTGCCGCGGCGGCGGCGCCGCCTCACCGGCGCGCCCGCCGGCCCGCGCCGCCTCCACCTTGACCTGGGAGGCTCCGGGGAGGGGCGGCGCCGGCGCCCCCGTCGGGCGGGAGTACGCCTGGAACTGGGTCTGCGGGGCGGGGTACGCCGTCGCATCCGCTCGGAGCGGCTCCGCCGACGTGGAGAAGGACGTTGGCGCCGACGCGTACGTGTACCCCGGGGGGATCTCGGAAATGGGGTACGCCGCGAAGGCATCCCACGAGGTAGGGGGGTACGGCGCCCTGGAGCTTGCGGGGGAGGCCTGAGTTTGGGAGGCGGCGGCGTGAAAGGCGCCCTGGAGGGTCGCGGCGGACTTTGGGGCGGCGGCCGCCGGGTCCTCGGCCGACCTGCGAGGGCGGTCGGCGCGGGGCGCGGTGGCGTCCGGGGGGCGGGGGCCGCTCGCACGTCGCGCCGCGCCGCCCCGAGCCGTACCCCGCGTGAGCGGCGTGCTTGTACCCCTGCTGCTGGGTGTCGGCCCGCACTGGGGCGGCGCCAGGCTTCTGCTGCGCGGGCGGCTCGGAGGGAAGCGGGAGGGCGGGCGGCCTGGGCAGGTTCTGTGTGGAGGGGGGGAGGTTCGACGTGAAGGAGGAGAGGGAGTGAAGGAGGCGGGACTGGGATGAAATGCTAGCCTGTGTCAACGGCTGCTGCCGCTGCTGCTGCGCGAGGGGCGCGGGCAGGGGTACGAAAGAGGCGGAGGAGGTCGGCGGAAGCTGCTGCTGCTGCGGCGGCGGCGGCGGAGGCGGCGAGGGCAACGGCGGCGGCAGTGCATGCATCATATGCGACGACATCCCCGTCGACGCGAGCGAGTGCGTCAGCGGGACACCGGAGGGCAGCACAGGGCTCCTCTGAAGTTGCTGTTGCTGCTGCTGCTGCTGCTGCGTTTGCTGGTGCTGCAGCAACGAGGGGCTGTCGCCGCGGCCCCCGAAGGCAAACGAGCTGACAGCGAGGGTCAGAGCGCGCGGCAGAACGGTGCGACTGCCGGCCCCGCACCTCCTGCTGGAGTCAGCGGAGCTGTAAGGGTCGGCGCGCGCCGACGCCAACGACGGCAGCGGATACGCGAGCCCATACTGCATGTCCGATTGCTCGTAGCCGAAGACGCCGCCGTCCTGCCGCTGTCAAGGGGCGTGAGCCGCCGTCGGCTTGCGCGGTTGCGGGCAAGGTTTCGAACCTGGGTGGCAGAGGTCCCCTGGAAAGACGTGCCGGCCGGCTGGTAGGTCTGCTCTTGCATGCGCATCGGCTGAAACCGCTCGCCGCGGTACGCCGCGACGCTGCGGGCGTCCTGCGAGGCGCTCGCATCGAACAGGCTAAGTAAGATCTTGGGGGTTGACGACACGCACCTCGAACGAGTCTGGGATCTGTCCGCTCGCGCCTGCATCGCTTAGCTGAGAGTGGTCGATCGGCTGGAGGGACTGGTAAGCCGCGAAGTCCTGCTGTGAGTGCGAAGCTTGCGACAACGTGGTCGCGGAGTCGGTGTAAGGCGCCGAGAACTGCGGCTGCGACTGATAGGACCAGAACTGCTGCTGAGGCAGCTGCGGGACCGACGAGGGCGGAACGGACGCGCCCGCAGTCGACGCTAGACTCTGCTGGTCGAAGGAGCTCGTTCGGTAAACGTCATAGCTATTGTAGGTGTAAGTTGGGGAGCTGTTAGGAAACTGCGCGTTGTGGAATGTTGAGGACGGGGGGAGGCTGGAGCTTGTGTACTGTTGCGAGGACTCGAACGCGAGAGGCCCATCGAACGGCCCCCCAGAGCTCCACCACGCGCTGTCCTGCTGCATCCCGGCCGGAACGGCCGAAGTTTGAAGAACGGCAGGCCAGGATCCAGGTTTCCGGGTACGTGTTTCTCGACCGCGAGACGGCCACGGGCCTTGCGATCTCCCGACACCGCCAATAGACTCTGGAACATCACAGCACCGCCGCCCGTCGCAGCCGCGATCCCAGACCGAAAGGTCGACAGGTGCACCGTCGTACTTGCACTTGATTTCGCGTACCAACGCGAGAAGCAATGGCGGCCGAGGGACCGGCGGCCGCGGCCTTCGCCCTGCCCTTCTTCGCATGGGCCGCCCCTCCGCACGTAGCGCCAGAGGTCGCGCCGTCGACGACGGCAGCAGCGGCGTCCTGCCCCGCACGGCGCCCCGGCGGCTGTAGTCTCGCATTGGCCGGCGGCAGGCGCGGCGCTGCGGGTGCCGTCCGCGCCGCTGTCGCGTGGACCTTCAAGCCGATGGGGCGCGACCGTCACCGCGGGGCCGCGGGGCGCGCGGGGCACCGCGGGCCCGCGCCGGCATTCTTCATTGCGGCGGAGGCGGTGCTCACATCACCTGCTCCGCATGTCACGGCATTCACCTGCAATCTTAAACGTTTAATTTACTGTCGCCCTGCAGAAGAGGAGGACCAAAGCCCAGAGGCGCTCGACGCTGCCGAGCGCCGGCGCCTACAGAAGCGCAACGGCTCCCACAAGGCCGGGGTCTGCCACCCGATCGACATGCTCGCTTCGCGATCGTGCGATCGCAAGAAACTGAGATCCGGACCAGGTGATGTGCGTGCGGTGGTCGAAGACGGGCCAGTGGTTCGCAACGGGCTCGCGCGACCGCTCCATTCGCGTGTTCAACTCGGAAGGCCTCTGGCAAGCCACCTCCGCGGGTCCGCCACTAGCGAACCGTCCCAGATGGAGCCTCGTTGGGATCCAAACCCTTTTAAATTTTCAGGCACGGTGGTGTGGTCAAGTCCGTTGCGGTGGCACCCTCGGACGCTTACATTGCGTCCGGGTCCTGGGACCGCACACTGCGGATTTGGGCGACATCGATATCGGGCTCGTACGAGCAGCTGGCTCAGATCGGTGGGCACTCTGGCATCATCCACAGCGTCGGATGGTCCCCCGACGGGCGCCTCCTTGTCTCCGGCTCTGAAGGTGCCGGCCCCCGGCGGGGCGTTGCAAATGGCGATAGACAGCAACGTGCTTGATCTCAGAACTATTCGTCTTTCCTATCTGCATGGCGTGCACCTGCGCAAAGTACGAAGACTGATGTATATATGCCCTGCTCGCAGATCGGACGATGCGGATCTGGGAGATCAAGACGGATGGCGGTGGTTGGGTGTCTGGAAAGGAAACAAAAGTCGTCTCTGGCCTTGCGCCGAACGTCACAAGGCACGGCCTACCACAATTCCAGTTCTAGATATTCTCTGATTGCAACTCCAGTTGCTTTTTTGCGGGAGACGGCCGCCGGCTCATCGCCTCTGTCGGAAACGCGATCAAGGTCGAGAACACGATTAAATTTTGTTGTATCTCTCTACTGTTTCAGTGCCAAAACCGGCTGCAGATCTTTGACGTGGGTTCGGGCTGCAAGGAGCTGAGGAGCGCGATCGTCAGCGATGCGCCCATCAAGTGCCTGTCCGTGGACGACACGGTGCAGGGGCGGACCCGCCTCGTCGCGAGCTGCGAGGCGGGCGGGCGCGACGTCGTTCGCGTCTACGAGGTCGAGGTGCGCATGCCGCTGAGCGATCGAGTCCCCGCATCCAGTGGTTCGTTTGAACCAATTCTTTGGTCCCTTAGGCAATGATTCAATCCGACAAGGCGCGCTTTTCGGAGTATTCAGTGCGCAACTGTTTCGCCCGAGTTCATATTCCACATTAGCTGATTGGGAGCTGGTCCGGCATTCGCAGGTCCAGGGGCTGGGAGAGCGCTCGGCGGCGCACGTCCACGCGTACGGAGACGCCACAAAGCGGACGACGGCATCGCCCCGGAGCGTGGTGGCGTGCGCCTTCTACAACCCGCCTGCGGCCGTGAGCGAGGCGGCGATCGAGCTGAGACCCAACGTGGTCGTCGCGTCGGACCCCGGCAAGCTCCTCTCGGTATGCTCGGACCCCCCGCCCTCGCGGATATGCATATATATGCATCTCAGTAATTATATATTTAATTTTGCGCTCGATCGACCTGACGGGCTGAGCGCCAACAGACGCACACCGACGCCGGGCAGCGGGTTTGCGCCTTCGAAGGGTTTGCACCCTTCACGTGCGTTGACTCGTGCGGCGCGCGCATTGCCGCCGGCGACTTCGTCGGAAACGTCTACGCCCTCAGCTCTGTCTTGTTCCAATAGATTGACAAGGGCTTCTTCCCAATTTTCAGCCTTGGGGGAAGGAAGGCCCTTAGGGCCGTTGCAAATGGTTTGATGTGACAGAATTCAAAATTGCAGTTCGAATTCGCGCTAATTTAATCTGGAACTCATTTTTCTGGAATGGTTATCAATTTCGATATCATGATTAATCGCCGTTGTTGTTGGCTTGCTCGATAACTAATAGATTGGACTGGCTTGGAAAAACTGGAAACTAATTGAAGAGGCGCGGGCCGCACGTCACGATCATGAACACAGTGCAGCTAGCGCTACGCAGGCCCGGGGCCGGGGCTGCAGTCCGGGGCGGGGTCGGGCGGGGGTGCGGCCGGCTGCGGCTGCGGGGCGGGGGGCTGCGGGGGCGGGCGGGGCAGGCGCCCGCGGCGCCCCCTGCGGGCGGCCTGGACGGCGGCGACGTGGCGGGCGAACTCGGGGAGCTCCTGCAGCCACTCCACCAGCCGCTCCTTGACCTGCGCGGCCCCGGCGCGTCAGGCGGGGCGGGGCGGGGCGGGGCGGGGCGGGGCGGGCCTGCTGGGTGTCGGTGGCCTGGAGCTCCTGGATCCACCCCGAGAAGGAGCTCTCCTGGCTGCGCAGCAGGTGCCGCAGCGCCGGCCGCGGCGCCGGCGCCGGCAGCAGGATCCCCGACCCCCGCGCCCGCTCCAGCCGCGGCCGGATCTTCCCCTCCAGCGGGTACACAAGGCACTGCCGCCCCCCCGCGTTCGGCCCAAGGGGCGGGAAGGGGGTACACGCGGCGCGGACCTCGCCGCCCCCGTCGACGATCTCGTCGAGGGTGTACCCGTACTGGCGGATGAGCTCCAGCTTCGGAATCTGCGCGGGGAGGGGGTACCGGTCGCAAGGGGGTACGTGGATTCGATGGGGGGTGTACGGCGCACGATGGTCCGCTCGGCGGAGAGGGCCAGGATCCCGGGTACCTTGTTGAAAATCTTCTTGACCTGGGGTACGGGCGCGCAGCTCAGAACGGGCCTACGGAAGAGGGGGGGGGGAGGGCGCGGCTTGGCGGGCGAGGGGGGCACCTGCTCGGAGCTCATGCCGTACTGGAGGAGGGCCTCAACGTGCGTGACGGTCTGCGGGGCCCGGCCGTCGGCCGCGGGGAGGGGGATACAGGTACGGGGGGTACAGGGTACAGGGCAGACCGTACGGGCGCAGCCGAGGAGGGCTGGGGAGCGGCGGATGGCGGCGGCGGCGGACCCGACGGGGTACCCCAACATCCCCTCGATCGCCGTCTGCCGCGTGCGGGTCCGAGCTCGGCGCCGGTCGCGGCGCCAGGCGGGCGGGCGGGCGGGCAGGAGGGAAGGGGGGGGGAGTGGGGGTAGGGGTGCGAGCCTTGAGGAACTCGAAGCGGTGGGCAAAGTCGGCGGCGATCTGGCGCGGGCACGCCCGCAGCACGTGCGCGATCTCCTCCTCCTGGCCCGCCCGCTTCAGCCCCCGGCCCGGGGCGAAGGGGGCGGGGGGGAGGGGGGAGGGGGGGGGGGGGAGCCCACCGAGAGCCCGACCTCCGTCATCGCCTGCCGCGCCCGCCTCGTCAGGGGGGGGGAAGCCGCCGGGGGGTAAGAAGGCACCGGAGGTTGGGGAGGATCTTGTTCTCCAGCGAAGCGGATATGAACGAGTTCGCGCGAAGGACCATCTGGGGGTGCGGTGAATTCGGGCCGGGCCAGGGGCGCGGCCCGGCGCCCGGGGCGGACCATGCCGACTTTGGAGGGCTCGATCCGCAGCCGCGCGACGAGGAGCTCCAGCTGCGCGGGCGCCGGCCTCAGCTCGCCCCGGGCGGCGCCGCGGCACCGGGCGCGCGCCTTCGGTCGGATGTGCTCCTCAAAGTCGTACAAAGCGATGCGGGGGTTCAGCTGCGGGGCCGACGATTTAAGGAGGGGGGAGAGAGAGAAGCGGGGCGTAGGTAGGGCGGACGATGACGAGGCGGCGAAGGTCTTCGCGGGAGACGTTCGCTGCGGCGAAACCGCGGCAGAGCGCCTCGATCCGCCCCGGCAGAGCGGGCGCCTTCGCGGCCGGCTCAATCCCGGGGGGACGGGGGCGGGGCCAGGAGGGGTACGGCGCACGTGGTTCGCAATGGAGGGGAATCGGCGCAGCGTCTTCAGGGACTGCGGGGGTACGCGAGTCGGACCGGGGCGGGACGGCGGAGGACGGGGGAGTACGCGCCTCCTCGGGGCTCATGCTCAGCTCCTCCTCGAGGACGCGCCGCGCCGCGTCCACCGTCTCCGGGCTGGGTACCGGATTTGAGCCCGGGGTACACAAAGGGGGAGGGGGAGGGGCCCTTGGGACGCGCCTCTTGGGCCGCGGGCGAGGAGGTAGACGGAGGTGGGTAGGGGGGCGGAGCCTTCCCTGGGGTGCGGTCAGCGGCGGGGGCGGAGGGCGAGGCGGCGGGGGCGGGCGGGCCTCGGGAGCGGGCGGTGAGCTCGGAGCCGTCGCCGTAGATGCGCCACATGGCCCGCGCCCACGAGTCGATCACCGGCGGCGAGTTGAGCACCAGGACTGCCCGCCCCCGCTCAGCCCGCGCCGCGCCGGGCCGCCCGGGGCGGGCGCGCTGCGCACTGGTGTAGGTGGTGAAGAGGCGGAGGAGGGTGGGGCGGTCGAGTGTGAAGTAGCCCGTCAGCACCTCCAGCCTGCGAGCGCCGCCGTCGGACGAAGCGGAGCGGGCGGGGGCGCAGGGAGCGTCGCCCCAACGCGGAGAAGAAAGTGCTAGTACTAGGGAGTGGTGCTAGAAGCGCCCGTGGGGACCTCTAGCCAGCCGGGGGCGGGCGGGGCTCGGCGGGGGCGGCGGGGGCGGGCTGGGGGCGGACCGGGCGGCGAGGGCCTCGCCGCCGATGTGGAAGAGGCGGATGCCCGTCGTCCGCACGATCTCCGCGATCTCCAGGCTCCCCAGCCGCGCCGGCGCCCCCCGCAGCACCTGGCCCGCCCGCCCCGCCCCTCGGCCCGCTCCACCGACCGCGCGGGGCGGGCGGGGGACGGACGGCGGCGGCGGAGGCCCAGCGGCCGTCGACGGCGGAGGGCTTGAGGAAGTGGGACGGGTTCGCGACGACCGCCTGGACCACCTGCCCGCCCGCCCGCCCGCCCGCCTCAGAGGGCGCGAGGAGCGCGGGCGGGCGGGGCGGGGCAGGGCGCGCGGCGGGCTTGCGGAGGGCGAGGTGGGCGCGGACGGTGTTCAGGCGGGCGACCGCGTCTCCCTCGGGCAGCACCAGCAGCCGGAACTCCTTCTGCGCCACCTGCGCCCCGCCCCGCTCGCCCCGCCCGCAGAGAACCGGGCGGAGGGCGCGCGCGCGCCTCGGCGACGTCGCTGTGGCTGAAGCCGTACGCGATGAGGCCCTTCGTCGTGCGCCTGCGGCCCAGTCACGAGGTCCTGCGCGGCGGGGGCCGCGGGGCGCGGGGCGGGCGGGGGCGCGCCTCACGAGGCGGAACATCTCGCCGTCGACGAGCAGGGCGGGGTGCCGCGACAGGAACGTGTTCACCGCCTCCGGCCGCATGCCGAGCTCCGTGTTCAGGAAGTCCTCCACCTGCCCGCCCCGTGAGCCGCCGGCTGGTCGGGCGAGCGGGCGGGGGGCGGGCGGGCGCGCCTCGAAGCGGGACGGGGGCGGCGAGGAGGCGATCGGCGGGGCGGGGCGACGCGGGCGGGGAGGACGAGTCGGCCGCCGCCTTCTTCCTCTTCGGCCCGCGCTTCGCCTTCGCGGGCGCCGCCGCCGCCTCCGCCGCCTTCCCGCGCGCTTCGTCGCCGCCGCGGACGTGGCGGAGAGCCCCGGAGCGCCGCGCGCGCCCCAGGAGCGCGGCTGCCATGCCGGCTGCAGCTCCCCGCCGTAGCTAAGTCTCGCGGCCGACGCCGCGCGGGAGATGCCGCTCCGCCACACCTGCGCGATCCCGGGGGCGGGCACCGGCCCCGCTGGGACGGGGCGCGACCCGCTCAGCGTGATCCCTCGACTCCATGCCCGGGAGCTCTGCCAGCTGCGCCCGCGGACGCGCGGGAGTCAGCGTGTCGCGCGGCGCGAGGCAGGGGCGCGGCGCCGCACCCCGGCATCCGGCAATCAGCATGCTCGCGCGCTGCCAGCGCCGTGGTCGTTATGGTGCGTGGGTTTCTGCCAGTCCGGATCCCCTCGATTCGTGGGTTCGACTCCAGGCGTTGGTGCTACCCTTCGTTCGCGGGCATCAGTCGGGCTTGCGTCATTCACGTCCTGCGCTTAACAGCCGCTCCGCGTCAAGAGAGCTTGGCCTCGTACGCGTCGGTGGCCGCGCATTCTCGTCATCTAGGTATACGTAGATGCTCGCGTTGCAGCGGGCGGGAGTCCTCCTGACCGCGCTCGCCAGCCTCAGCGCCGGCATCTTCGGCACGGCCCGCGCGTCGCCCTTCACCGCCAGCGCCGCGCCAGCATGACGTCCGTCCTTGCCGGACTTCCCAGCGCGCTCTTCATCAGCCACGGTGCGCGCGACTAGCTAGATGCCGGCGAGCGCCGCGGGGGCTGACGCGTGCGGCAGGCGCCCCGACGCTCGTCATCGAGAAGGAGGAGCCGGCGCACAAGTTCCTGCGCGGCCTCGGCGCGCAGCTGCGGCCCAAGCCGCGCGCGCTGGTCGTCGTCTCCGCGCACGACGAGGAGAGCGACTTCGTTGTCTGCGGTTCGAACACGGCGCCCTACGAGACCATCTACGACTTCGGCGGCTTCCCCCGCGAGATGTACACTCTGAAGTGCACCCGGCCCCGCACCTAGGCCTGCTCCGCCGCGCCCCGAAGCGACGCGCGGGCGGCGCAGGTACCCGGCGGTGGGGGAGCCGGCCCTCGCGCAGAACGTGTACGAGCTGCTCAAGAAGGCCGGTCTCCGCACCCGCCTCGGCAACGTGCGCCGCGCCCCCGCCCGCCCCGCCAGAACCCAGCCTGACACCCTCGCAGCGCGGCCTCGACCACGGGCGAGCGCCCTCCGCTCCCCGTACCTCTCTCCGCACTGCGCGGCTGACCGGTCGCCCGCGCAGGCACTGGGTCCCCTCAAGCTCGTGTACCCGACGCGTCGATCCCGGTGGTGACGGTGTCCCTGCGGAGGGACCTGGACCGCGGGCCCACATCGAGCTCGGCCGCGCCCTCGCGCCGCTCAAGGAGCTCAAGGACGTCCTCCTCGTCACCAGCGGCGGCGGTACCCCCCTCCTGTCCTCCCCCCGCCTTCGCCAGCTCACGCGCCGGCGCGGCAGCGACGCACAACCTGGGGAAGCTGATGTGGGGGGAGGCCCGCACGCGCCGCCCGTCGCCTGGGCCTCCGAGTTCGATGAGCGCATCCGGCACATCATCACCGAGCAGTGGGCCCCCCTCCCCCCCTCCCTCCCCCCCCCCCCCCCCCCCCCCCCCGCCCGCCCCGCCTTCTCCGCCCTGAGGCCGCCCGCCCGCCCCGCTCCGCCCCGCAGGACCGGGAAGCAGCGGGAAGACTCCCTCCTCGCCCTCACCAAGGTCCTTTGCCCCCGCTGGAGCTCGCCCCAGGGCGCAGAGCTCACGTACCCCCCCTGCAGGACCCGAACTTTAGCCTGGCGCACCCGCGCACGGAGCACATCATACCCTATACGTGGCGGCCGGCTACGCGGGCGAGGTGCGCGGGCCCCACCCGGCGTGTCAGCACGAGGCCGACGCGGGTACCCCTCTGCGCGCGCAGGAGGCGGGCGGACGCTGCACCAGGAGATGGCATACGGCACGCTATCCTCGCCTGCAACGCCTTCGGGCCTAGGCGTCGGCGCCGGCGGCCGGCCAGTCCAGACAGCTTTTCAGGCCTAGCTAGGCAGGGACAGTGTTCTTCTAGCTGTAGTGCAATCGGGCGGGCAGCGAGGATAGTATGTAGGTATATCGGATTTGAATGTACACGCGAACTCTCGAAAGGATACAGGCGCGGAAAAAGCTCGGGTGCCCGCCGCAGAGTTGAAAGTGAAGCGGCTAACTGTCCTTGGGACGCCCGCCGCGGGGCGGGAACGGCAGGAATGGCGCGCCGAGGCGCTCCCTCTGGCCTCGGCGGCATTGACCAGCACAGGCTTTGCGCTTGGGATGCCGGCAAAAAGTCCAGAAACACGCAAGGCCCGGGAGAGAGCCAATCTACTTCTTCGCGGCCGGCCGCGGGACCTCTCCTCTTATCTGGGCGCCGCCCCACCCGGTCAGCGACGAGATGCGGCGGGGCGGAGAGCGGCGAGCCGGGCCCGGGCGGGGCGCGCTCGCCTGCATCTGCTTGAGCGTCTTCTTGCTGCGGAGGGGAAGCGGGGCGCGTCGGAAAAGCGCAGGGGGTGCGGGGGTCAAGAGGCCGGGGGTCACCTCGCCATCTCCTCGTTGACCTTGCGCGTCATCTTCTCGAACTCGTCCTCCGCCTCCGCCCGCGCCATCTCCTCGTACGCCTTCGCCATGTCCCTGCGCCCCCGCCCCGCCCGTCAGGCCGGCGGGAAAGCGGGCGGGCGGGCGGGGCCCGGGATGCCGCGGGGCCGATTCGAACCGGGCCAGCGCCTCGTCTCGCTGCGGGTCTACGGCACGCCCATGTTGTGCGCGGCGTCCTTCGCCACAAACTCGCTCTGCGCACGGCGCGGTTGGCGAGGAGCTCGGAGGGCGCCGCCCCCCTGCTGGCACACCTGCATGCCGGGCTCGTGCGACATCGCCCGCGCAAGCTCCAGGTCGTACTCCTGACGCGCGCAGCGGGTCAGCAGCTCGAACGGCTAGCGGGCGGCGCGTTCAGCGGAGGCGTGGGCGGAGCGAGTAAAAGCTAGAGAGTCACAGGACGACCCTTAGCGGCCGCATGCGCCCAACCACTGCAACCAACAATCGCAAGAGCACGCGCATCTTTCGAAGCACGGCCGATTGGGTGCAGGCGCGCTGCCCCGGCAGTGCAAGGTTGGCCGCGCAGCGATGACAGCGACGGCAGCGCATCGGCCGGCACGGTAGGGTATCCGACGAACCTCTTGCAGACGGCGGGCCATTTCCTCGTCGTCGGGAACGCTGCGCTGCCGCTGGCCTGGCCCTGTTCAGGTCCCGCCATCGCTGCTTGCTTACAAGTTACAGGAGCTTGAATCACAGCTGGCGCCGTGGGGGATGAAGCCGAGGGTACAGTACAAATAGCCATGGCGTTCTGTTGCCCGCTTCCTGCGACGAGCGCCACGGCGCCGTCGCCCGTCATCCCGTCTCGAGTCTGTGCCAGCCCTTGCCGGCCTCGGCGCCAGCCCCGGCGGCACGGCGGCGGGAGGCCCGCCTGACTCGGCCGGCGTGGCTCCGCCCTGCGCTCGCGATCCGCTGGATGCCAGCGAGTGCTAGCAAAAGGTGGAATTGGCCAAAGAAGATGGGCGTCACTATCGTCTCGGAGATGTGGGCCGAGGACGATCGGGCAGACTTCAGCAGTGCGCCCCACGCGCTGCCGCCGACGGACGCCTGCCCGATCTGTGGCGCTCAAGTTCTGCAATTGTATCTCGCAGGCGACCCGTCTTTCGACATCGACCTTTCTGTTCTTCGCCGGCGGGCCGCGGAGATCCAAGAGAAGGAGGCCAACGGCGAGGAGCTGGACAGCTATCCGAAGGAGGAGGAGGAGGAGGATCCACTGCTGGGTTTGAGCAAGGTCCGCCGCCGCCGATCCCTCTCGGCATGCGTACACGTGCCTCAAGGGATCGCGACCTTTCCCGCCGCCAGGTGTTCGTGCTGCTGGTGCACTCGGGCACGGACAATGAGGGCATCTACAGCCTCAAGGTGATGCCGTCGCGGCGCCCGTGCGCGCCGGCGCCGACGCGGCGCAGATGGGCGAGCACGACATCATCCTCGCGTTCGAGGCGGAGGAGGAGGCGCTCCGCTACGCGACGCTTCTCGAAGCCCAGGTTGGTTGCGGCGTACGCCGCCGGCCGCCGCGGCGCGCCCACGCGGCGCCGCAGGACTTCCCGACGCCGAACGTCGAGGCGTTCGCCCCCGAAGAGATCCGCGACTTCTGCGAGGAGTCGGGCCACAGGATGGGCGTCGTCCGCCCGGCAGGTGCATGCGCGCGCCTCGGCGGCCGCGCCGCCGCTCTGACGGCGCTGACGGCGCGGGGCGCAGCCTCTTTATGCCGCCGGAGGAGTCGGCGATCGACCCCGCGTGGAAGACAGGCCGCGCGCCGGAGGAAGGCGACAAGCGGTGCGCGCGCCGCCCCGCCCGGCGGGTTCGCTCGGCGGGGCGGAGCTGACGGGCGGGCGGGGCAGGCGGTCGGAGCGGGCGGCGGCGCAGCAGGCGGAGCTCGACGACGCGCGCCTGCGCCTCGAGAAGCTCCTCGGCTTCGGCGACGGCGAGGGCTCCACCCCCCGCCCCCTCTGCCTGAGCCCGCCCCCGGCCCCATTTCGTTTTCGCTTCAGTGTCGCAGTGCGTTCAGTTTCAGAGGAGAGCGCGACAGGGAGCAGTCACCCAGTCAGTTTCCTAGTGAGTTCAGTTCTTGCGATGACAGCGGACGCCCTGTAATGTAGTGTCCGGTAGGCAGAGAGTATGTAGATTTGCCCGCTCTCGGCCGCCCGGCTCCCAATTCCATCCAGCCCCGTCCTCCGCCCCTGGACCCCACTTCCGCAGTGCGCTTGAACTTCGATTCGTTTCTTCGGTTTTTACTAATGTGTTTCTTTGCGAATTTGACAACCCGATTCAAATTAAACCCCGCTGTTACCCCGCTGTTCGCGAGGCGCCCGCACGCGCGCCGGACTGCGGCCACTGGCGCCGGACACGCATATGGTACCACCGGCGCACCCCGTTGCGCGTGTGCATGCTACTTGCCTCAGCTTGCCTGCCTGCCGCTGCCAGGCTGATGCATATACGAATTGAATCAGGGTCGCATGCACGAGTTTCCGATTCGCTACGTATATACCGACAACAGCACGCATTCGGTCAGAGCAGCTACGAGTACGAGTCGCATACGTACGGCCCGCCGCCCGCCGGGATCGATGCGGGCGCGCGGGCCGGCGGCAGCCAGCGAGCGCTACGTGTGGAGGGGGCGCGGGGGCGGGGGCGGCCGCCAGGAGTTGTCGACGAGCTCGGTCTTGGGTATCGGCTCGTAGGCGACGGGGGCCGCCTCGGAGGGGCCGTACGCGAAGGGGAAGTCGTCGCGGGCGAGGGCGGGTCGGAGCCCGTGGCGAGCGCGGGCCTCCTCGGGTCGGCGAGGGCAGGTCCACCTTCATGGGCGCGGCGGGACGACGCGAACGGCAGGCACAGCCGCGGGGCGCCGCCGCCGCGACGGCACCTTCAGCGCCAGCGCCGGCAGCGGCGGCGCCAGCGGCTGCGCCCCCCCGGGCGGGGGCGGCCCAGCGGCCCCGCGCCCGCGCCCCTCCCGAGGTGCCCCTCTGGTGGTGGCCGGGGTGCGCGCCGGGCCCGCGCCTGGCGGCAGCTGCGTGCCGGCAGCAGCGGCGGGCCCCCGGGGCGCCGCCGGGCTGCCCGGGGGCGGCGGGGCGGCGGTGGCCGATCCCGGGCGCCCGAGGGAGCCCCCGGCCCGTCGGGCCGCGCAGCTTCGGGGCGAGGGCGGGGCGGGGCGGGTTCGGGGCGAAGGGACGAAGGGAGGGGCTCGCAGGGTGCGACGTCGGGGGTACGGGGGGTAGGGCCGGCTCCGCCTCCGGGCCGCCGCTGCCACCGGCTCCTCCCGCGCCGCTTGCCGAGGCCCTCGGGGGAGCGCCGCCGCGCGGCGCGTGCAAGTCGGCGCGGGCCTCGGGGGCGCGCGGCCGGCCCGCTGCCGCGGCGGCGGCGCCGCCTCACCGGCGCGCCCGCCGGCCCGCGCCGCCTCCACCTTGACCTGGGAGGCTCCGGGGAGGGGCGGCGCCGGCGCCCCCGTCGGGCGGGAGTACGCCTGGAACTGGGTCTGCGGGGCGGGTACGCCGTCGCATCCGCTCGGAGCGGCTCCGCCGACGTGGAGAAGGACGTTGGCGCCGACGCGTACGTGTACCCGGGGGATCTCGGAAATGGGGTACGCCGCGAAGGCATCCCACGAGGTAGGGGGTACGGCGCCCTGGAGCTTGCGGGGGAGGCCTGAGTTTGGAGGCGGCGGCGTGAAAGGCGCCTGGAGGGTCGCGGCGGACTTTGGGGCGGCGGCCGCCGGGTCCTCGGCCGACCTGCGAGGGCGGTCGGCGCGGGCGCGGTGGCGTCCGGGGGCGGGGGCCGCTCGCACGTCGCGCCGCGCCGCCCGAGCCGTACCCGCGTGAGCGGCGTGCTTGTACCCCTGCTGCTGGGTGTCGGCCCGCACTGGGGCGGCGCCAGGCTTCTGCTGCGCGGGCGGCTCGGAGGAAGCGGAGGGCGGGCGGCCTGGGCAGGTTCTGTGTGGAGGGGGGAGGTTCGACGTGAAGGAGGAGAGGAGTGAAGGAGGCGGACTGGGATGAAATGCTAGCCTGTGTCAACGGCTGCTGCCGCTGCTGCTGCGCGAGGGGCGCGGGCAGGGGTACGAAAGAGGCGGAGGAGGTCGGCGGAAGCTGCTGCTGCTGCGGCGGCGGCGGCGGAGGCGGCGAGGGCAACGGCGGCGGCAGTGCATGCATCATATGCGACGACATCCCCGTCGACGCGAGCGAGTGCGTCAGCGGGACACCGGAGGGCAGCACAGGGCTCCTCTGAAGTTGCTGTTGCTGCTGCTGCTGCTGCTGCGTTTGCTGGTGCTGCAGCAACGAGGGGCTGTCGCCGCGGCCCCCGAAGGCAAACGAGCTGACAGCGAGGGTCAGAGCGCGCGGCAGAACGGTGCGACTGCCGGCCCCGCACCTCCTGCTGGAGTCAGCGGAGCTGTAAGGGTCGGCGCGCGCCGACGCCAACGACGGCAGCGGATACGCGAGCCCATACTGCATGTCCGATTGCTCGTAGCGAAGACGCCGCCGTCCTGCCGCTGTCAAGGGGCGTGAGCCGCCGTCGGCTTGCGCGGTTGCGGGCAAGGTTTCGAACCTGGTGGCAGAGGTCCCCTGGAAAGACGTGCCGGCCGGCTGGTAGGTCTGCTCTTGCATGCGCATCGGCTGAAACCGCTCGCCGCGGTACGCCGCGACGCTGCGGGCGTCCTGCGAGGCGCTCGCATCGAACAGGCTAAGTAAGATCTTGGGGTTGACGACACGCACCTCGAACGAGTCTGGGATCTGTCCGCTCGCGCCTGCATCGCTTAGCTGAGAGTGGTCGATCGGCTGGAGGGACTGGTAAGCCGCGAAGTCCTGCTGTGAGTGCGAAGCTTGCGACAACGTGGTCGCGGAGTCGTGTAAGGCGCCGAGAACTGCGGCTGCGACTGATAGGACCAGAACTGCTGCTGAGGCAGCTGCGGGACCGACGAGGGCGGAACGGACGCGCCCGCAGTCGACGCTAGACTCTGCTGGTCGAAGGAGCTCGTTCGGTAAACGTCATAGCTATTGTAGGTGTAAGTTGGGGAGCTGTTAGGAAACTGCGCGTTGTGGAATGTTGAGGACGGGGGGAGGCTGGAGCTTGTGTACTGTTGCGAGGACTCGAACGCGAGAGCCCATCGAACGGCCCCCAGAGCTCCACCACGCGCTGTCCTGCTGCATCCCGGCCGGAACGGCCGAAGTTTGAAGAACGGCAGGCCAGGATCCAGGTTTCCGGGTACGTGTTTCTCGACCGCGAGACGGCCACGGGCCTTGCGATCTCCCGACACCGCCAATAGACTCTGGAACATCACAGCACCGCCGCCCGTCGCAGCCGCGATCCCAGACCGAAAGGTCGACAGGTGCACCGTCGTACTTGCACTTGATTTCGCGTACCAACGCGAGAAGCAATGGCGGCCGAGGGACCGGCGGCCGCGGCCTTCGCCCTGCCCTTCTTCGCATGGGCCGCCCCTCCGCACGTAGCGCCAGAGGTCGCGCCGTCGACGACGGCAGCAGCGGCGTCCTGCCCCGCACGGCGCCCCGGCGGCTGTAGTCTCGCATTGGCCGGCGGCAGGCGCGGCGCTGCGGGTGCCGTCCGCGCCGCTGTCGCGTGGACCTTCAAGCCGATGGGGCGCGACCGTCACCGCGGGGCCGCGGGGCGCGCGGGGCACCGCGGGCCCGCGCCGGCATTCTTCATTGCGGCGGAGGCGCCGGAAGACTCGTACTCGTCGCCGCCGGGCCCGCCGAGCTCGATTCCGCAGCGGGCGTCCTCGCCGGCGGCGGAGAGCCCGGGCTACTCGCTGGGGGACAACCCGTACGAGGCCTCCGACGAGGCTGTCGACCGCTACGGCCTCAACCGCACGCAGCGCCACCAGGCCCGCCCCCCCGCCCGCCCGCCCGCCCCCGCCGCCCGGCCGGCGCCGCCAACGCCTTCGCCCCTCCCCCGCAGATCTTCGTGGACATCTTCCGGCAGGCGTCACCCTACGTGAACGTGCACCGCGGCTCCACCTTCGTCATCTGCTTCGGCGGCGAGGCCCGCCCCGCCCCCCCGCCCCCCGCCTCTCCCCGCCCGCCGCCGCCCCGCCTCGACCCCCGGGGGGCTCCAGGTCGTCGCCGACGTGCAGGCCTTCCAGAACCTCGTCTCCGACATCGCCATCTTGAACAGGTTCGAATCCCCGCGGATCCCGTTTCCCGGCCCCGCTCCCGCCCTCGAGCCCGGGCGCAGCCTCGGCGTGCACCTCGTCCTCGTCGCCGGCGCCCGCCCCCAAATCGACGAGCGCGTCCGCGACCTCGGCATCTCGTGCGCGCGTACCCCCGGCACGCATCCTCCCCCTCTGGAGATCCCAAGCGTACCCCGGGGCGGCGGCAGGTGCGACGTGCACGGGTGCGCGGTGAACGAGCAGACGAACATCCGCATCACGTGCGAGAAGGTCCTCCGCGCCGTCAAGGTGCCCCCCGCCCCCCCCCTGCTCCCCTCTACCCCCGGCCTTCCCCCCCCCCCCAGGACGCGGTGGGGACGGTGCGGACGGACGTGGAGGCGTCGCTGTCGGTGGGCCTCATCAAGTCGCCCCTCGCGGGGGCCGACATTCACGTCGCCTCCGGCAACTTCGTCTTCGCAAAGGCCCGCCCCCGCACCCGCCCCCCCGCCCGCCAGGCCGGCGCCCCTCCATGCCTTCCCCGCCCCGCCCCGCCCCGCCCCTCGGCCGCGTCCGAGCGCGCGGGGCGCAGCCGGTGGGCGTGCGCGGCGGCGTCGACCACAAGTACGCCGGCGAGGCGAGGGCCGCCCCCTCCCCCGCCCTCCCCGCCCGCCCCGCCTCGAGCGTCGCCGGCAGATCCGGCGGGTGGAGGTGGCGGCGATCCGGAAGCACCTCCACAACAACGAGATCGTCCTCCTAACCCCCATCGCCTACAGGCAAGGGAGACGGGGGGGCAGGGGGGGAGAGTCCGCCTCAGCTGCTGACGGAGGGGCCCTCGGGGCGCAGCGTGACGGGGGAGGTCTTCAACTGCTCCTCGGAGGACGTCGCCTGGTCGGCCGCCCAGGCCCGCCCCGCCCCGCCCCGCCCCGCCCCGCGATGCTCTGCTCTGCTTGGGGGGCGGGCCTCACGGCGGCCGGCGCGGGGCGCAGGCGCTGGAGGCGGACAAGCTCATCTACATCACCGAGCAGGCGCGCCCCGCCGGGGCGGCCGGCCGGCCCCTCCCCTCCCACGCTCCTCTCCGCGCTGACCTCGCGGCCGCGGGCAGATGCCGGAGCCGTGCACGTTCACGCGCTCGGAGCTCGCCACCATGCTCGAGCAGGCCCGCCCCCGCCCCCGCCCCCGCACCCGCACCCCGCCCTCGGCGGCGCCGGCTCGGCTGAGCGCGGGGACGGCAGCGCGGGGACGAGCTCCCGGCGGCGCACGGGCGCATGCTCCGCCGCGGCCTGCCCCGCGACGTCCGCCGCCTCCACCTCGTGCGTACCCCGTACCCCGCCCCACTCCCTCCCCCTGGGCTCTGAAGCGGGGGGGCGGCGGGGCGCAGGTGGGACGGACGCAGGACGGGGCGCTGCTGGTCGAGCTCTTCACGCGCAACGGCTCCGGCCTCATGGTCGTCGACGACCTCTACGAGGCCCACGCCCCCTGCCCGCTCCTTCCCCCTCTCCCATCCCTTCTTAGCCGAAGGGGCGCAGGGGATGCGGAAGGCGCGGCTGAACGACATCGTGCACATCGAGGCGCTCATCCGGCCCCTCGAGAGGGCCGTGCGCCCCCCCGAGCCCGAGATCTCGTTTCCTCGGGGCGGGATGTGATTTGATTCGCGCGTGCGTGTACCCGGCAGGGCGTCCTCGTGCAGCGCTCCCGCGAGCAGCTCCGCCGCGACATCGAGAACTTCACGGTACCCCCCTCAGAAGTAGCTTGACCGCACTCTCGTCCCCTCTTTTAACGCCGTACCCCCCTTCAGGTAATCGAGCGCGAGGACCGGATCATCGGCTGCGCGGCGCTCTTCGTTCTCTCCGAGGACCTCGCCGAGGCGCGTACCCCCCGACGCACCTTCACTCTAACCCGCGTCCCCTAAACCCGTACCCCGGCAGGTCGCCTGCGTCGCCATCTCCCCCGAGTTTCGCTCCTCCGTGCGCCCCCCGTACCCCATCTGATTCGCGTACCCCCCGTTTCGCCTGGGCGACCGTTCTCGCGCAGGGGAAGGGCGACCTGCTCCTCGCGTACCTCGAGCGCGAGGCCTACCAGCGCGTGCGCACCCGTACCCCCCGCCACCTCCTCCCCCTCCCGATTTTCGCCGCAGGGCATCCGTCGCCTCTGCTGCCTCTCGACGCACACCTCGCACTACTTCGTGCGCGCCGCACGCCTCCGCCGGCCGCTCCCCCTGAACTCCTCCCCCCGGCAGGTGGAGCGGGGGTTCGAGCAGTGCACGGACCTCTCGGTGCTGCCCGAGGGTCGCCGCTCCCGCATCGACCCCAAGGCGCGCCCCTCCGCCCCGCCCCGGCCCCCGCCCGCCTCACGCCGCGCCGCCCCGCAGCGCAACTCGCGCCTCTTCGTGAAGCACCTCGTCGAGCGCGGCGTCGAGGAGGGCGAGCTCCTCCAGGTGCGAACGAAGGGGGGGGGTAGAGCGGGTCCGCCCTGTCCCGCAGCCGCCTCACAAGCGGGCTGCCCGCTCCGCGCAGTCGGCGAACCGGAAGAAGAAGATGAACTCGAGCAACCAGCCGCAGACCCCCTGGTGACCCCCCGCCGGGCCGCCCCGGTTGGCCCCGGGGGGCTTCTGCCCCCCGCCCCCCGTCCCCGGCCGCCTTCTCCCCGATCGTTATCCTTTTCCCGCATTTTCTTTCGCTCATATAGTCCTAAGCATCTTTGAAATCATGTACATGTAATTTCGAATCTCAAGCTTGTAAACTGTAAATATTCAATTTGATGAAATTGCATTGCAGCCGCGCCCCGCGAGCGGTGCGGCAGCTGACCTGGGAAGGAAGAGGCAGAGCTCGAGCTCGAGGTTGCGAGCGCCAACTTGCATAATTAAAACTGCAGAACTGGATTGCAAAACTGAATTAAATTGCCACGGTGCTGCCACGATTCATGATCATGTGCTCATGAAGATCAGAGAATTTATTCTTACAGCATGGGCGGGGCGCTCATTTAGCTCATTTACTAGATCGCCATGACCCCCCTAGTCCGACGGTCTAGAGCTCGAGTGCCTTCTACACGTCGTGGCGTCCACTGAGTCCACGTCGGCCAAAGGAGCCTCGGAGGAGTCTCTAACGCTGGCGCCTTCTTCTGTGAATCATAATTAAATCAGAAAACGCGGCTCGCGAAGGCTGAAGTTGAAACGCGCACGTATAATTGCGATATCGATCGCCGATTCAGAAGCGAGAAGTGAAGTGGAGGCCGACTTTGCCGTTGGAGCCGGCGGGGCCCATGGTCGGGCCGGACAGGCGGATCGACGAATTGTCGCCGACAGCAAAGTTCAGCGACGGCGTCACGTACGTCGGCGGCGTCACCTGCAGGCCCGGCATCACAGCCGGCGGAGATGGCTTGAAATTGTCGAACTGCGCATGCGCGCCCGCGATTTCGGTCATACTTGTGCAACGTTTGCAACGTTCTTGGGGAGGCGAGGGCGCCAACGAGGAGATCTAGAGCAGTCGGAGATCTAGAGCAGTTGGCAGTGCGACAGGCTAGAAGGCTCCTGCCCACGGTGTGCTCACCGTGTTGCCCGTGTTACCCTTCAGATGCCGGAAGTCCATGCTGGCGACGAAGATCTTTGAGTTGGTGCTGGTGCAATGAGCTGCGGCCCGGAGTGGTGCTGCACTGGTGTTATGCGGGGTTCCGGAAGGGGGGTCCTGCGTGGGTCGGGTGACCTCGTGAAGTGACGTTTCCGCTGTCGACGTCGGGTGGCCTTTTTTTCTGTCAAGTGACCTTTTTTTGTCGAGTAATATTAATTCAGCATGATCAGACCGGTACGTATACCCCCCTCCGTGATCGCTTTCAATGTTTCTAAAACTTCATGTGAGCGCTGCTATTTATACTCATTATTCTCTGATCTGAGGGGAGGGGCCCGCCGGGCTGGCGAGCGGGCTCAGGCGGGGCCGTCGTCGGTGGCGCTGACGCGGCGGAAGAACTGCTGCAGGTACCGCACGTCCCCCACCGTGCTCTGCCCGCCCGTCAGAGGGCCCCGGAGGGCGGGGCGGGGCGGGGCGGGGCGGGGCGGGCGGGGCGGGCCTTGGGGATCATGGCGAGGAGCTGGACGGTGCGGCTCGACTCGAGCTGCAGGCGCCGCACCATCGGCCGGAACACCAGCACTGCGCATGCGGGAGAGGGCGCGTCAGGCCCAGGAGGAGGCCGGGGCGCAACCCGGGGCGGGCGGGGCGGACGGTAGATGGCGGCGAGGAAGGCGACGGTGAAGGCGAAGACCGCCGCCTGCACCGCCTCCACTGCGCCCGCAGGGACCCGAGGGAGTCAGAGCGTGCACGGCTCGGGGGAACTCGGGGGGGCGGGGGGGGGGGGGGGGGGGGGGGGGGGGGGGGGCGGACCGAGGGCGAGCTTGGCGTTGGTCTCCTCGAAGAAGAGCCCAATCGACTCCTCCAGCGCCCCCCGCAGGTGCCTGCCGATGCCCGCCCCGCCCCAAGCTTGAGGCGCCGTCCGTTTCGGGGAGGGCGGGGGCGGGGGCGGACCCGGCCCACATGCGGTCGAGGGCGGCGAGCTCGGGGGACTCGTGCGGGGGCCGGGCCCACCCCGCCTTCGAGCACCGGTTTTTCACGCACGTCTCCCCCTGCGAGGCCGCCCGATGGTTCAGAGTCGAGTAAGTAAACGTTCTGGGCGGGCGGGCGGGCGGACGCCGAGGACGGTGCCGAGCCACTGGAGGAAAGTCTGCATCATCGGGTCCAGGCCCAGCCTGCAGGCGCCCGCCCTCCCTCCCGTCAGCCCCGGGCCCCGGCGCGTGCGTTTAGACTCTGTCTGTCTCTGTTTGCGGGGGGCGGGCACCCGTAGAGGTTTCGCTCCTCCGGGGTGGCGAAGGGGCAGGGGAGGCCGTAGCGTCCGTCCCGCGTGTCGATGTCGGCGGGGTCGCCCCCGTACCGCGCCGGCTGGATCGAGCACACCGGGTAGTGCTGCCCGCGCGGGACGCTAAGAGGCGGTGGGCGGGGTGCGAGCGCGGGGGGAGGGCGGGGCGCGCGTTGAGCTTGTCCTGGGGCAGGTAGCGGTTGTCGGCGCCCATGAGTCCCAGCGTCGCGTTCCCGTGCTTCAGGCCTGCACGGGCCGGCTCCAGTTAGCCCTGCCTCCCCCAGGCTCCCCTCAGATCGAGCACCGGCGTGGATGGCGGCAAGGGAGTCGACGGTGGCGGCGAGGCGCGCGAGCGTCCGCTCCCGCCCGCCCCCGAGCACCCCGTCCTCGATGAACGCCTGCCCCGCGTGAGCGAAGCGAGGCGGCGCGTGCGCCCCAAGGCGCTCGAGAGGGCACCTCGCGGGCGTAGAAGAGGGCGGCTGGGGGCGCCAAGTCAGACACGGGAGAAGGCGCAGAGGGGAGGCGGGGCGGGGGCGGGCGGACTCTGTGCGAGCTGGCGGCGCTCGGTGGCGTAGAGGACGTCGCTCGCGAAGGCCGCCATGAACGACACGAAGTAGAAGCTCTGCGGGGCGCGGCGAAGGGGTCGGCGCGGTGAGCGGCGCCAAGGGCGAGGGGAGGCCATCAGATTCAATGTCGAATTCTATTCGGGCGCCGGGCCGGGGCGGTAGAAGGCGAGGGCGGCGGGGCGGACGACGGCGAAGTTGGCGGCGGCGATGGCGGCGATGACGGCAAAGGCGGAGAGGTAGCGCCGCCGCAGCGCGGCGATGATCGAGCGGCCCCGCGCCTCCCCCACCGACTCCGACCCCTGCGCCCCGCCCGCCGCGTCCGGCTCAGCGGGGGCGGGCGGAGGAGGGGCCGGCGCGCCCGCGCCTTCGCCGCCGGCTTGGCGCCCCTCGAGCTCTTAGCGGCGGCCGCCGCCGCCGCCGCGGGGCCCGGTGCCGGGGCGTTCAGAGGGCCCCGGCCACACGCGGCGAGGCCGCGTCGCCCTCGTCCGAGTCGGAGCCGCCCGAGCCGCTGCCGCTGCCTCCGCCGCCCTCCGCGGGGCGGCGGAGGCCTCCCGGGGCGCAGCGGGGGGCCGTCGGGCTCGGCGAGGGCGAGGAGAGCATGGGCGGGGCGGGGGCCCGGGGTGGAGGCGGGGCGGGCCCGAGGCTGCGCAGGAGCCCCTCGAGCTCGAGCTCCGCCTCCGCCTCCGCGTCCGCCTGCGCCCCGTCGCCCGGGCCCGGAGGAGGAGATGAGACGGGGAGGTCGTCGAGGGCGACCCCGCGAGCCGCCAGCTCCCCCAGCGAGAAGGCCCGCGCGGCCTGCGCACGCGTGTCCCCCGTCGGCTCTGATCGGCTTTGACCGGCGGCGCGGCGCGGGACCGGCGCGCGCGTGCGCACCGCGACGGCGAAGGGGGCGGGGAAGCCGACCTTTGCGCCCGGGCCGGGGGTGCCGGCCTCGTCGCGGCCGGGGGGGCCCCCGCCCCCGGAGCGGCGGCGGAGGATCGCGACGGAGGGGATGGCGCTCGAGCCGCCGGGGCCCCCGAGGCCCGTGGGGCCCGCCTCGCGCCCGTCCCCCGACGAGACCTGAGGCGAAGTCAAACTAAGCGAGGCCGGAAGCGAGCGAGCTGGAAGCGAGCGCGGGATGCCTTGGTCTCGAAGGAGTCGGTCTGGGAGCTGGAGGAGGCCGAGAGGAGGCCCGCCGAGGCGATCGCCAGCGCCGCCCCGGCCACGGCCCCGCCCGCCCCGCTCCCGCTCGAGAGCGAGCTGCCCCGCCGCCTCCCGGGAGGACCCGCTCCCGCCGGCTGCGAGTCCGGGGCCGTGCCCAGGCTCGAGATGGCAACGGCGGGGGTCGAGGCCCCCCAGGCGTCCCCGGGCACGCCGACGAGCTCGCCCTGCGAGCCGATGCGGATGCTCTCCACCAGCGTGCGCCCCTCCCACGAGCCGCCGGAGGCGATCTTCGCCGGGGTCGGCGGCTCCGGCCCGAGCACCACGGGAGACGCCCTGGGCGCGAGCCCGAGGTCGAGACCGCCGCGGCCGCCGCGGCCGCCGCCGCCGCGGCTGCCCTCGCTCCCTGCCTGTTCCTCCTCCTGCCCCTCCTCTTCCTTCTCGTCCCCCTCCTCCCTGCCGGCGCGTCAGCCGCCAAGCCACACAAAGCGAGGCGGCTGGGCGCACGAGGTGGGCCCGTCGCTGGGCGGGGCGCCGCGGAGGCGGGCGCGGCGGCTGGCGCGGGGGGCGCGGGGGGAGAGCCGGCGCTCCTCCTCCGCCTCGTCGACGCCGCTCTGGTCGTTCTCGTCGGCCCCGAAGCACGCCTTCGCCTTGCTGTAGTGCCGCGCCCGCTCCTGCGCCCCGGCCCCGCGCGCACGCCTGAGTCCCGCCCAGAGGCCACAGCTGAAGGGCGCGGGGCGGGGCGGGGGCGCCTTGAAGAAGTGGCGGGGGAGGGACTCGAGGATGTCGTGCACGCCGCGCTGGTTCTTCGCCACCGAGCGGAACGCAGGCTCGAACACCGCCTGCCGCGCCCCCGCCGCTCGGAGGGGGGCGGGGCGGGGCGGGGCGGGGGGCGCGGGCGGGGCCGGGACCAGGCAGAGGAAGAGGACGAAGCCGACGTTGACGCCGAAGAGGGCGCAGACGGCCGCCCGGTTCGTCCCCGTCGCCTCGATCAGCTGCGCCCGCGCGCGAGCGGCTCGGGCGGGCTCGCCGGCTATGGCCGGCGGGGCGGGGCCGGGCAGGGCGCACGCGGTCGGCGACGAGGTGGCTGACGCTGGCGAGCGTCGGGACGATCTGCTCCAGCGCGTTCACCACCAGGCTCCTGCGCGCGCGCCCGGGCCCCGCGCGGCCGGGATCAGCGCAATTCGCTGCTAACATTAATGCTCGGTGGCGGCGGCCTCACCGGAAGGCGACGTTGTTGGCGGGGTCGGCGGCGGCCTCGAGGCCGCCGTGCGCGAAGTCCCGCGCCGCCTTGATCAGCAGGCTCACCGCGTCTGCGCCGAGGACAGGGCGCGCCGGCCGGGCGGCGTGAACACCCAGAAGGAGGAGGATGCGAAGGCCTGGGACGGGGCGGGGCGCGCGCACCGTAGAGGGCGAGGGGCCGCGAGCGCGTGCTCAGCGGGTTCGTGCTCTCCACCTGCGCCCGCCGGTCCGTCGGTGCCTTGAGGTCGCCCGAGGGGCCCGCGGAGCAGGCCGGCGCACCTTGACGAGCTGGACGGGGCGCTTGGTCCACACGTCGTTGATCACGGCGTCCGAGACCACCGCTGCGCCGCGCGAGGCGCGTTGGAGCGGGGCGGCGCGGCGGGTCTGGGGCAGCGCGCACGGATGTCGCTGGGGTAGTACGCGAAGATCCAGAGGCCGATGAACCTGCGGCGCGGGCGGGCTTGAGTACAACGAAAGCAGCGATGGAATCGAGCGCGCAAGGCGGGGCGGGGCGGGGGCGGACGGGTGCTCGAACTCGTGGATGCTCTCGACGAAGCGGCGGACGCCCCGCTCGTACGCCGCCGCCGCCACCGTCTCGTTCCAGCCCGCCCCCGCGCCGGCACCTGGGGAGAGGGTGAAGGGCGCACTCGGGCTCGGGAAGGGGGGAGGGGGCGGGCACCGGGGCCGGGGCCGAGGAGGGCGGCGGTGGCGGAGACGTTGGCGGCGAGCATAGAGAGGGAGCGCGCCCCGTACAGCATGTCCTGCCGGGCGCGATGTCGGACGCGCGCCGGGCGCGGGCGCCGCACGAATTCGAATCTATGGCTTGGCGAAAGGATTTGCAGCGGACGGCAGGCACCGCGAGGTAGGCGGCCTCCATGGATATCACGCGCGAGTGCGCCACGCTGCGGCAAAAGTGCTCGCGTGAGCAGCGCCGGCAGGCGCAGCGTGTCGCTGAGCGGCACCGGTTGCTGAAGTCGGTGTTGAGGAGCTTGGAGACGGCGAAGAGGACGGCGCCGATGACGACCAGCGTCAGCATGCCGCCCAGGATCCCCCACGAGAGCTTCTTGACGGCCTTCGTCTCCTTGTGGGCCAGCACGTACGCTGGCCGCCGCCGCCGCCTGCAGCCGCAGAAGCAGCCGGGTCAGAGAGCACGTGCACGGAGCGGAGCAGGATGAGATCTAGACGACCGCACCGCGCGGCGGCGGCGGCGCTGCCCTGGCTGCTGCTCCGCTTGGAGCTCTCGCTCTCGCTGACGCTGGCGGCGTCGGCGCCCGTGAGGCCCTTCTGCTGGGCGCGGCGGGCGAGCATCTGCTTGTGCTCGATCTCGTCGGCCTTGCGGTAGAAGGTGGAGGCCGCCTCGGGGTCGACGAGGACGTCCTCGCAGAACTTGCCGTAGCTACGGAGCAGCGCCTTCGAGGTGCCGAACTTGGAGAGGATCGAGGCGTACGCCCGCTGCGCCGCGTCCATCTGCAGCCGGATCTCCTCCAGCCGGTGGTGCACCTGCAGCGCATGCGTGCCGCGTCTGAGAGCGCCGATCGCGATCGATTGCGGTTTGCGTGGCGGGCACCTCGTCGAGGACGCCCGGGGCGCTGAGGCTCGCCCGCCGCAGGCTCGCCCAGAAGCGGCTCAGCAGCTGCAGCGTCTTCTGGTGCGCCGCCTGCGCCTGCCCCCGCGCGGGCGCGGGTGTCGGCGCGGGCGTCGCGCCCAGCCACCGGAGCCGGCGGACCTTGCCGTAGAAGGTGCGGAACTCGAGGATCTGGACGTAGGTGAGGCCCACCGAGTCCCCGACGCTCTGCGAGTGCGCCTGCTGCTCCGCGTCCCGCCGGATCGACGAGAGGAAGAAGCGCATGTCGAACTTGGGCTGCGCGTGCGCGGAGAGGACTTCGGCTGCGCGCGGGGGCCCGCGGCGCGGGGCGGGGGCGGGACCTTGCAGGACCAGGCGACCTTGAGCTCGGCCAGCGCGCTCTGCGAGTCCGACCCGTACGTCACCAGGAACTTCGCGAACCTGCGCGGCGCCCGGCGTCGACGTCGGAGAGAGATCGGCGATCGGCCTTCGAACTTGCGCGGGAGGGCACGTGAGGTGGAGGAAGCTGCTGGTCTTGAACTGGGCGAGGCCCTGCAGGAAGATCTGGCGGCGGCGAACGCATCCGGAGGCCGGATAAGCAGCGGGGAGCTAAGCGCGCAAGAAACAAACGAGTTATGAACGGCGGCGCACGGCGCGGGCCTCGTCGACGGCGGCGGGGGTGGCGGCGTCGCGGAGGAAGCGGGTGAGAATCTCCACGTCCGTGTCCAGCAGGAAGACCGCCGGCACGAGGGGCGCCGGCGCCGCCCGCAGGGCCCCGTGGCGCGAGCCCTCGAGCCCCTCGAGCCCGCCGGGCGCCACCTGCCCCCGCCTCAGCGGACGCTCTTGAATTGCGCGGGGCACCGGCGCCTGGCCCGGGGACGAAGAGGAGGCGCTGGGGCGGTGCCGGCGCGAGAGCATGCGGATGCGCGCGCCTGCCGACGACGTCGGTGGGACAACGGGCGGAGGCGGCATCAGAGGCGTCTAGATCTGGGTGCGCGTGCGCGTGCGGGGCGCACGGGCGGCGAGGATGCCGAGGGGGAAGGCTGCGACGACGAGGGCCATGCAGAGCGCCGAGGCGGCCACCTTGCCCAGCTCCCCCGGCCTCCCCACGAAGCCCAGCTGCGGCGAGGGCGGCGCGAGCGTCAGAGGGGGGCGGGGGCGGGGCCCGGCCCAGTGCCTCGGCTGCAAGCTCGAACCGCGAAGGAGCTGAGGGAGAAGACGCAGGCGGCGCAGAGGAGGCCGATCCGGAACTCGTTCGAGCGCGCGTTGTAGAAGGGCTGCCCCACGGCCATGCCGCTCTCAGCCCGCGAACAGGCGCGGATCGGACGCTGCGGGGCCGCGGCCGGCGCGCCTGGACGAGGACGAAGTAGGCGGCGGCGGCGCCGGTCATGGCCGCGATGGAGAAGTTGATGAGCGCCTCCGACGGGAAGAACATGTTGAAGAAGACCCCGAACTGCGCGGCGCAGGATGACGACAAGCCACACGCGGGGCGGGGCGGGGCGGAGTGGGGCAGGGCGGGGCGGGGCGGGGCGGACGGTGCGGACGGCGAGGTAGAGGAGCTCGCCGCGGCCGTGCACGCGCGCCTCCGGGTCGATGCTGCGTCGATGCTCGCCCCCGGCAGAGCAGCGCGGGGCGGGCGGGGGACGCGCCTGCGGGGGTTCGAGTCGTGGTAGACGAGGGCGAGGACGGCGCAGAGGGGCAGGAAGAAGAGCAGCATCAGCAGCGCCACCCCCAGGTACAGCTGCCCCCGCCCCCGCCCTCAGAGGATCGCGGGGAGCCTCGAAGGCGGGAGGGGCCGCGGACCACGTTGGGGAACGCGAGGCAGCGCTGGTTGGCGGCGGCCGCTGCGCGGGGGAGTGAGCGCGGGCGAGGGCCGGCCATTGCTTTCGGGCGTCGGGTGGGCAAAGCCGGAGGCGCGCACGGTGGGTGACGGAGTTGACCTGGCAGAGGAGGCCCGAGGCGAAGAGCTTGAGGAGGAGGATGTAGCCGGCCGTCAGCTGCAGCTTCACCACCACGCGCAGGAGCTTGATCGGCCAGATCCTGCTCCAGAGGCGCCCCGCCTCAGCGCCGGTACCCCCCCGCGACGTCGACGCAGATCTAGAGGAGCAGCCGCGAGGCTCGAATGGGATGCTCAGTGCGGACCCGAGAGGGAAGTGGTTCGTTTTGAACGTCTGCCACGCGTACGCTGCGCGCGTGCGGGTCGCGTCAGTCAAGGCGCGTGAAGAACGTGGCTGCGATTGGGGCCGCCGCGGACCGCACAGCACGCCCGTCAGCAGGACCGAGGCGCACCCCATCCAGAACATCTGCCGGCGGCCCGAAGCAGTTGGCAAAAAGACGGGGCGCGATTGCATAAATATTCCCGGTTCGCCGCACCCACGTGGCAGAGACGCTGAAGTAGATCTGCGCACGCCGCCCGTGAGCGTCACTGTTCGGGGAAGGCTGGGAGCGCGGGGAGGGGAGGGGGGGGGAGGGGGGGGAGGGAGGTTGGGGGAGGGGGCATTTGGCGGGGGAAAGCGGGAACGACCCGGCAGTTGGGGGGAAGAAGGCGGAGGACGGGGGCGGGAGGCGCGGGGAGGGGGGGGGGGGGGGGGAGTGTGTGCGTATAAGAGTGGGGCACCTTCAGAGAGTTCTGTATCGCGCTCAGCCAGACGATGATAGCGGGCTCCCACGAGTTGTTGTTCACTGCGCCGGCGGGCGGGTGAGCTCAAGGAGCAGGCGCCGACGTGGTTGGGCGCTGCGCGGCGGATCGGGCAGGGGGCAGCACCGGTGAGGCTGATGAGGAAGAAGAAGTCTGGGGGGGGGGGGGGGGGGGGGGGGGGGGGGGGGGGTGAGCCGCCCGCGTTAGGGCCGGCGCGGCGGCAGCGGACCGGAGATGGCAAGGCCGAAGACGGAGGAGAGCATCTCGATGAAGCCGACGCGCTGCCCGCTCCGCGCAGTCATCTGCCCCGCCCGCGGCTCAGCGCGCAACGCGGGGGCGGGCGCGGCGCGGCGCGGCGTGCCGCGTAGATGACGCTGAAGAGGACGTTCTCTGTCGGCGCGCGCAGGAGCGTGAGCGGGCGGCGCCCGGGGCAAGCGGGCGCCCGCGCGCGAGCGCACCGAACTTGCGGATCTTCAGCATCTCGGCCTCGGCCTGCGCCGCGCCGCGTCTGAGCGGGGCCGGGCGCGGGGCCGGGCGCGGGCCGGGCGCGGGCCGCGGACGAGGCGGGGCGCGGGGCGGGCGCACGAGGTCGTCCGCCTCCTTGCCCGTGAGACTGGGCGTGGCGGAGCCGCCGGAGCGCGCGGAGGCGATGGAGCCGCTCCGCGAGGGGCGGCGGCCGCGGTAGGAGAGCCGCCGCCCCTCCGACCGCGTCGTCTGCGCCTGCGCCGGGCCCGCATGGCCGCCCTCGAGCTCGCGCGCGCTGTCCGCAATCGCCGACAGCTGCGGCCGGTCCGCGGCCGCAGCGGGGCCTTGAAGGAGCGGCAGCTGCAGCGGAAGCGCGTTGAGGGATGGGGGCTTCGACATGGCTGGACGCCTGGCCACCGCGCTTGCTTACATCCGCTGCTCCAATCGACGAGCTACACAAATTTAAAAGCTGCTGCAGTCGCGGTACACATGCTGTGCGGGCTAGCGCTTGCTTCGAATTCTATCAGTACTAGTCCATAACCTGAACGCAGCCCTAGCTGCAGCTACCTGCAGCTGGGTAACTGTGTGCGTACGTGTACATGTGCACACACACACACACACACAGATCACACAGATCTCTCGAGCTCGCGCGATACTAGTACTAGCTATGAAAGCCTATGATCCGATCCTCGGATACCGGTAAGTTGTCGGTCACCCGATCGCCTCGACGTCGACTCGGCGAGCGCTCCGAGTCGCGTGCGCTCATCAGCGCCGCTCGGCTGGCGCTCATGTCAGCCTCATGATCATGGCGCCGGCATAAAGGACCAGGCCTGTACGGGTACCGTAATTGTTTGAACGAGGCGTCCTTTCCAGACAATGCCGTACCCCATGGCCAAAGTCGCTGATCATGAAGCGAACTCGCAGCCTCGAGCGGCGGCGGCAGCGCAGCCTGCGCGCGGCGCCGCCAGCGTATACGTAGGACACCTGGCAAAGGCTGCGTAGCGCCGACGCTGCGCCGTATAGCGTAGCCTGCGTAGGCGCCGCGGCGCGCGCGCGAGCTGCGCATGCCGCAGTGCAGCTGCAGCTCTTGAAGCTTGGGTTTGCGAGCAGAGTCAACCCCTTTGCGCTAGTGCCGAAGTTCCTGCTCGATCGCTTTTAGATAAGACTGGTTGCGGCTAGCTAAGGAGCGACAGGGCGCCTGCGTACGCAGGCGCTCTGCAGCACGTGAACAGTTGCAACCTCGAGCTAGCTGACCGTCGGACTGCATGCAGCGCATGCAGCTCAGCTGCAGCTGCATTACTCCTCTCGTTAACGTTACCGCTCACGTACATGCATATGCGCGGGCTTTAAGGAACAGCAGCTAGCTGCAGCGGGGGGCAATGAGTTGAAAGCTCGCCGGCCCAGCTCAAGCGGAGTATACATACCAGCAATGGAGACCGAAGGCCTGACCAGCGCTGTTGGTGACCACATGCATGGGCAGGGTGCGCCGCTGCGTGCTTGGCTTATACTTCAGGCGCGCGGTCGAAACTTGAGCCAAATCTCAGGCAATGCCGCTGGGCGCATGGGTGGCGCAGCTTCCCCGCTCTCCCTCGGCATTGCAAGGAGGGATCCCGGCGCGACAAGTGGGGGGCTCAGCGCCTCGGGCAGGGACGATGACTCTGTGCGTCGCATTTTAGCTATAGCTATAGCTCGCTCTCGATTTCCAGGCTGTGCAGCATTTCTAAGGCACGTCGGGAATTTCGCGCAGGCCGATGCGGAGATGCTGCGAGTACGGAAAATCGGTGCGCCGCGTCGGCTTCTTTGCATGCACAGTAGATGTGCATTTCTGAGCTCACAATCTCGAGCAGAAACTATTCTGTTCAATGTCCTGGACGCGGTGAGTTCGACGTGTTCGGGTCTTAAGCTTGGAGTCGCATGCGCATTAGAAATACTTCGGCTGAGTGGGTGACGGGCGGGGCGGCAGGTCGTTGCGCGGGTCGAGAAGCCGAGGAAGAGGCGGGGCAAGTACCGCACGGCCGCCACGGTCGCCCTCCACCTCGTCGACTTCCTCTTCCTCCTCTCCCTCACCGGTCAGAGCCACCCGCGCCCACCGGCTCTGCTCTGAACTGCCGTTGAGGGCTCACTCGCGTCCTGCAACGCCGCAGCGAACGCTTCATCGTGGGACTACCGCGTCGTATACTGGCTCGGCGGCACGCAGTCCTGGATACGCGTGCGCGCCCCCCGCGCCCGCGCCCGCTGGCCATGGCCGGCGCGCTGCTCTGATCGCTCAGCAGTCGTACTTCGACGTCAGCTACCCGCTCATTTACTGGCTCTTTACAGTTCTGCTGCTCGCGACGGCAGGTGCGGCGGCGCCCCCCCCCCCCCCCCCCCCCCCCCTTCTTCCCCCCCCTACCCCCCACCCACCCCACCCCAATCCACCCCCCACCACCCACCCCACTCCACCCCCCCCCCCCCCAATTCCACCCCCCTCCCCCCACCCCCACTCGCCCCCCCCACCCCACCCCCCCCCCACCCCCCATCCCCACCCCCTCGCTGCCCGGCCCGGCCGCGGGCCGAGATCGATCCGCCTTTCTGAGCGAGGGGCCCCGCACGATCGGTCGCGGTCGCGGCCGCGCAGGCATGTGCGTCTACGCGTGGTACAACATGCAGACGCAGAAGCTGCCGCTGGGCCTCCTCCCCCTCCGCCTCCTCCGCTGGCTCGTCAAGGTCCGCCCTGCGCCCCGCGCGCTGGCGCCCGCGCGCCGCCATCGACCGGTACCGCGGCCGGGGGCAGCTCTACCTCTCGGGGGCCTTCATCCTCGTCGCGAAGCTCTTCGCCTCCAGCTTCGTCTGCCAGGTCAACTCGCCCACGTACCGTGCGCCCGGGCCCCGCCCCGCCCCGCCAGCGCCCCGGCCCGCGCGAGCCGCAGCCGATCGCTAGGGCGCTGAACGCCATTCTGCAGCCGAGGCGATCACGAGGAGCTGCTTCGCCGTTCCTCACGTGGTCCGCCGCCGGCGCCCCTCCCGCCTCCGAGGCTCCCCGCGCTCCTCTGAGGACGGGGCGGCGGCAGCTGTACCTGGGGGTGGCGCTGCTGATGCTGCTCTTCTTCCTGCCCCTCTGCGCCGTCCTCGCCCTCGTCTACCACGACTCGAACCCCCGCAGGCGCGTCCCCCGCCCGCCCCACCGCCCCCCTCCGCCGGGCCGGGGGCGAGCGGGGCGGGGCGGGCGCAGCATCGACCCGGAGGCGCGCGTGCACGGCCGCGGCGAGCTCCTCTACCTCGCCGTCCGCACCGTCCGCCCCGCCCCCCCTCCCGTCCCGCCCCGCCCCGGTCGTCGTAGCCGCCGCCGACGCGAGCGGCCCTCGGCCCGGCGCGCAGATCGGCGTCTTCTTCAACTTCTTCCTGCCCTCCGAGCCGCTCATCAACTTCACCCTCTTCCTGCTCACCGGCGCCGCCGCCGCCTACTTCATCCTCGTCCAGGCGCGCGGGCCGGGGCCGGGCCGGGAATTCAGCGAACTGATCGGGGGCGGGGGCGCGTGGGGGGGCAGCCCTTCTACGAGCGCCGGGCGAACGAGTTCCGGGCGAGCCTCCTCGTCGCCGCCTGCGTCTTCGCCCTCGGCTCCTTCGCCGTCCGCCCCCGCTCCGCCGCCTCGAGCTCCGCCTCCGCCTCCGCCTCGGCCGACCGGGCCGGGGCCGGCGCAGCTGGGGTTCGTGGGGGCGCAGGGGGACGCCAGCAAGGTCGCCGCCTCCGTCTTCTTCCTCCTCCTCGTCGCCGGCTCGTTCCCCCTCGGCGTCTACGCCACCCGTGCGCCCCCGCCGCCCCGGACCCTGCTCTGGCGCCTCGTCGGCGCCCTGAGCGGCGGCGGACGTCGCAGGGCTCCGCCTCCGGCTGCTGTACAAGCGCCACCGGCCCAGCATGGAGACGCACCTCGATCCCGTGCGCACGTCCCGTCGCCGAGCTGCAAATGCCTCTGATCATGACGGGGACGTCGACGCGCGTGAGCAGGCGGGGGCGGAGGACGAGGAGACACGCGTGTTCCTGATGGACACGGACGTCGAGCTCGCCACCCGCTTCCTCGTCACGGGCTCCCTGAAGGTGCCCCCTCCCGCCCTGATCTTTCCGAATCGAAGCATCTTTGACGAAGAGACCGCGAAGAACGCGCCCTCGGCGCTGGAGGTCGAGGAGGCGACGGAGATCTTCGAGCGCGGCCTCCTCCAGTTCCCCAGCAGCGCCTTCGTCCGCCTCGCGTGCGCCCGCCCGCCCCGGCGCCCCTCTTCGAGCTTTTCGAATCTTCAACTCGAGCACGCGCCCGGCAGCTACGCGAAGTTCCTGGCGACGCACGCCGAGTCGCATGGGGCGATGCCGCTCATCAAGTCCGCGTGGAAGTGCAAGGTCCGGCCCCGCGCGGCCCGCGCCTGGCCCGTGGCTCCCGTCCGTATTCTGATTTCTTCGATTAATATCCCTCAGCCCAAGTTCGACTTCCGCTACTTCCTCCTGGCCCTCCGCCGGTGCGGCATCCGTGCAAACGCGAATTCGAGATATATATCGATCGAGCCCTGACGGGGAGCCCCGCAGCGAGAGCGAGCAGAAGGCGCACGCGGACGGCGTTGGCGGGGCGGACGGCATGTCCTACGTTCAAGTATGTGGATGCGATATCGATGCCGCTGGCGGTGTACAAATTGCACCCTGACGCGGCGGCCGGATGCGCGCAGCTGCTGGAGTTCCGCGGGTTCTACAGCAAGGCGCAGGCGGCGCACCAGAAGACGCTGCAGCTGCTGGGCCAGTTCTGGACGAGCCTGCGGCGCGCCAACTTCGATGCGCCGGGCGCCGCCGACGACGTCCGCCAGAAGCTCGAGCAGATCGGCGAGCAGAAGGACGCCGCCCAGGCCGCCTACACCTCCCTCCTCGAGAAGTGCTTTATTCATAATTGATGGATGGGTTTTGCGTTCGATTTTCCATGTTTTTTAACTCGCTCGTGCCCGTTCCTCTCGCGCAGGTACGGAACGTCCAAAGTGCTGCTCCGCAGCTACGGGAAGTTCTGCGAGGACGTCCTCGTCGACCCCGAGGCGGCCTCCACCTTCTACCGCAAGGCCGACGAGATCGAGCACAAGCAGATGCTCGACGCGCGCGCCAAGAACCGCGTCGGGGGCGCCCTCGGCCCCGACGGCAGCGCGAGCGAGAGCGAGAGCTCGAAGCACAGCAGCAGCCAGGGCAGCGCGACCGGCGTCGTTCGGTGCGCTTCAGTTCCATTAGATAAAACGTTGTCATTGCCGTCGACGTCCTCTTCGCAAATTCTCTCTCACCGACGTCCACCCCTTCGTGATCAGGCGACGACGCCGCGTCACGTTCCGCCTCGCGCAAAAGGAGACCAACTCTGTGAAGAAGCTCTCGTGGGGGATCCTGGGGGGGATGCTGACGCTGGTCGTCATCGGCGCCGTCCTCTTCGCCGTCTCCAAGCTCCTCAACACCGACTTCAGCAACCGGTGCCGCTCAGCGGCACGCTGCGCCTGCAGGGGCAGCTCACGCGGGGAGCGCGCCGCAGCGTGGCGCACTCGCGCGTGATATCCATGGAGGCCGCCTACCTGGCGGTCTGCCTTTCGTTTCAGTTCCGTCGACATGGTCGACGTCTGACGTCGACGGCGGCATTGATATTGCAGGACGTGCTCTTCTCGGGGCGCTCCCTGGCGCTCGCGGCGCAGAACATGACGGGCGCCCCCGGGGTGGACTCCCAGGCGGACGCCGGTGAGAGCCTTTGCGAGCTGCACGCGCGCACGTGCATGGGTCGCGTGCCGTAATCACGACCGTTTCCGAGCAGGCAACCGCACCATATACGAGCACCACGTGGATCAGATGACGAAGGCCATCAACGAGTTCGAGCACCCGTGCGTCCGACGGTCCCACGTGTACTCGACCACGGAGCCCCGTTCAGTTCCGTCGATGTTTAATTTTACACGCTCGCCGCATGCGCAGCTTCATCGGTCTTTGGATCTTCGCGTACTATCCCAGCGACATACGTGCGCGCGGCCTCTGTAAGCCGGCATGCTCTCACCCCTCTGACGCTGCGCGCGCAGCGGTGGTGTCGGACGCGGTGATCAACGACCAGTGGACGAAGGTGCTGGTCAACCACTACAAGGTGACGCAGGCGCGGCCGCTGGAGGTGAAGTTCACCAAGCACGCCCTCTACGGTGCGCATGCGCCTTGCGCATCCACGCGTTACTTGCACTGTTTCTCGAGGCGAGTCGCTTGAATCGGCTGCTCAGACGCGATCAACCTGTTCATCAAACACGCGCGCGACTTCGCCCACGGAGGCATCGAGCAGGTGCCCGGCTCTAGATCTAGATATCCGCGATGCGTTCCATTTTTCCTCCTGTCCACGTCCTCCATCTAAATTTCGATCCCCCGCGTGCCTCAGGCTGCGGATCCCGTCAACAACGTCGCCTTCCGGTATCATCCGCCGCGTTTCTGCGCTCTAATAATTTCTGCATAGCTATGTCTAGCTTGTGGCCTGCAAGGTTAAACGTTATAATTATTCAACGGCGCCGGGGCAGGTCGATGATGATCAACGCCATCAAGGTCCTCCTCCCCCGCCTCACGGACATCAGCCACCTCGTCGCCGACCGCGTGCGCCCCACTCAAACATTTTCGTTTCGATCCATTCTGCCGTTGCTTTCTGTGCCGACTTGCAATTGACCGTCGAGCGGCGGCCGCGGCGCGCGCGCGCGCAGCTAAAGGAGGTGAACTCGTCGAACCGCGGCATCGCCGGCATCCTCTTTGCCATCAACGTCGGATTCGTCATCGCCCTCTGCCTGGTGCGCACCCGCGACCCGCGGCCGCGGCTCGGCTCGGATGGCGGCTCGTGTTAGGCGCTGACCGCGGCCGGGCCGGTCCCACAGGCGGTGTTCGAGCCCGCGTTCCGCTCCGTCGCGAAGAACCAGCGCGGAGTGCAGGATATTCTCTCCTCCATCCCCCGTCGCATCTTCAAGGTCCTTTGATTTCCTCCGCTACATTAATACTCGTTCGATTTCTGAAGCGAGTCGCGCGCAGGAGCGGGCGAAGCACTACAGCAAGGCGCGGGCGGCGGCGGCGGACGCGGACGAGCACGAGCTGGAGGACGAGGGCGGGCACGAGCACGAGCCCGAGGCCGACGGCGAGGAGGAGGACGGCGCCCCCGGGGCCGGGGTCGACGCCGAGGACGACGACGACCCGGCGCAGGTGCCGTCGGCGGCCTCGCTCAGTGACGTTCGAATTCGTCTGTCGGTAATCATGACGCCCGCGCAGCGCGCAGACGACGAGGACGATGCGGTGGAGCGGCTGAGCGCGCGCGGGGCCGAAAGCGACGACGGCGGCGAGGAGGGGGCCGACGCCGATGGCGACGCCGACGCCGACCCGAAGCGCAAGGGGCGGGCGGGGGCGTCGGCCGTGCGCAGCGACCTCTTCGAAGGGATGTCCCCCGCCTCCTCCAGCTCCGACCTGCGCGGGAGCGCCGGCCCGGACCCGAAGGCGCCAAGGTCGGGGCTCGCGCTCGAGGTCGAGGTCGCGGCGGCGCGCAGCTCGGCGACGCTGGCGCTGAGCGGCCCGTCCAGCCCCGGCGGCTCCGAGCGCGCGCAGCCGCAGCCGCCGGCGCCGGCGCCGCTCGTGCTCTCCCTCGCCCAGCTCAGCGGGGCCGCCGGCGCCGTCGACCCGCACTCGCGCTCGGGGCGCAGCGCCACCATCGACGCCATGTGCGCCCCGCCCCGGCCCCGGGTCTCGTGCCCGGGCCCTCCTCCGGTCCGGGTGTGACCCCTCCCTCCGCAGCGTGGACGGCGCGAAGTTCGCGCCGCAACCGGCTGCGGACGGAGCGGGGTCGGCGTTGGGGGCGGGGGAGGGGCGGGGCGCGGGGCGGCGGGGCGGGTCGAAGAGCCCGACGGGCGAAGAGCTCGAGACGGACCGCGTCCTCCTCGCCGCACAGGCGCGGCGCCTCCCCGTCCTCCCGGCCGCGCGTCCGCCCTCTATATCTCCTGATTCCGAGGGCTCCGCGCGTAGGCGGCGCTGGTGGTCGAGAGGGGCCCGAGCGCGGGCGGGGCGCGCAAGGAGCTCGGGGGCCTCGCGAGCGGGGCGGCCTCCCCGCCGGCGGGCGGGCCCGCCAAGCAGCGCGGGCACGGGCACTCGGGCAGGGGGCGCCGCGCGAGCGTCACGTTCAACCGCGGCCCTAAGGCGAGCGCCCCGATCCTCGGTGCTCTGCTCGCGGGCCACTCGCGCCTGACGCCCGGCGGCGCGCCAGGTGCACCACGTGGCGTCCGACGAGGTGCTGGCGGAGCGGGAGCAGGGGAAGCCCAAGCCCAAGGCGGCGAGGGCCGGCAAGCCCAAAGGCGGGAAGGGGCGGCGCGGGGAGGAGAAGCCGGTCTTCCTCCAGCTCTCGAAGGCCCGCGGCGACTCCGACTCGAGCGACGGCGGCGGGGGCGGGGGCGGGGCGCGCGGGCGCGGGAAGCGGGCGCCCAAGTGCGCCGCCGCCGCCTCTCTTCGAATTCGCGCTCGCCGTCGTCGTCGTCAGGGCTGACGGCGCCGGGCCGGGCGCGGCGGTGCCGCAGGGCGGCGGCGAAGTACGCGGCGGGGAGGAGCCCGCCCGGGAGCCTGGCGGGCATCCTCAAGGCGAAGCCGGCCCGGGCCGACCACGAGGGCGAGCGCGAGCGCGAGGGGCGGCACGGGGAGGGCGCGTCGGAGGACGAGGGCCGCCCCAGGGAGGCGAAGAAGGCCGCCTCCGCCGCCGACGCCAAGGCGGGTTTCAGTTTCGGCGGGTTGAGCGTCAAGCGGCTGATCGCGGTGGGCTTCGAGCGCAGAAGGCGGCGGGCGCGGCGGAGGGCGCCGAGTCCAGCGGCAACTCGGTCATCGGTCCGCCAACGCCGGCTTCGGCTTTAATTTTCGCAGCTCTGAGAAATTTAATTTGCAAGCCTCAAGCTGACGTCGCGCAAATTTGCCGCGGGCAGGCAAGCTGCGGAAGCGCTACATTACCGCCTTCTTCATCATCGTCTGCGTCTCCGCCGCCAACTTTGCCAGCGTGCGTTGTGCACGTAAACGTTGGCTTGAATCTCTTCGGAGAAGTGCGAAATTAAAAATGCGTCCGCGTCGGCAGAGCTTCTACTTCATGACGGCGGTGGAGGCGTTCGGGAGCGACGTCCTCTACGCGACGGAGCGCCGCCAGATCGCCCGCAGTGCGCCCCGCCCTGCATCCCTCTCGAAATTCATCCGATTCCCTGATGGTGTCCTGGTCGTCCGCAATGGCGCAGCGTCCATCTTCTACGCCCGCGAGGTGCGTTGCGGTCGGGGCGTCACAGGCTGGGATCGATGCCCTCGGCATCGAATTTCTTAATTTCGGCTCTCGGGCGCAGGCGTTCGTCAACGACGGGACGCTGGTCGAGACGCGCGAGGAGGTCCGGATCCGCGCCTCGGCTCGCCGCCCCTGGGCCCGGCCGCGCCCCGCAGCTCGCCGACGCCCGGCTCGCAGATCCTGCAATACCTGAGCGACGCGATCGAGCGGCTCGAGATCCTCGACTTCGGTGCGGGGGGCTAGCTATAGGGGCCACCGGCGGGGCGAACCAACGTTAACGGCACTTTCCGGATCCCGCTCACGCCCCGCCCGGCCCCGCCCCCGCCTATGCAGGCCTGAAGCACGGGAACGCGTCCCTGGGGCTCATGGGCGCCGACAACCGCTTCCTCCCCCAGGACAAGCTCAACGCGCGTCCCGGGGCGCCCGGCCCCTCGAGATCAAATGCCGACTCTGATCACGCGTACGTGGGGGGGTGCAGTACTACCCGATCTGCTCGATCCGGCCGGCGCGGTACGGGGAGGAGAACGGGATGGACATCCGAGACGCCTCCTTCGGGGGGCCCTGCCCCTTCTCCGACCCCCGCGACATCGACTTCTACGGGTGCGGGCGACGCGAGCGCCCGGCGCGGGCCTCCCGCGGACGCGGGTCCCTCGCGGCCTCGGCTGCCGCCTGATCGCTCGCGCGCCGCGTGTGCGCATGCGTGCAGGCGGGGCATGTTCGCGATGATGCAGGTCTTCCTCGACTGGCTCGGCAACGTCCGCGACGTGCGCCAGCGCGACCCGAGCCTAGCTATAGCCCCTGCCCCCGCGGCCGACGCCTCGAGCTCGCTGCGCTGGCGCCTCACGCTTGCGGCGCGGGGGGCAGGACCGGGCGTGCCCCGGGGAGGTGCGCTGCTACAAGGTCGGGTGGAAGGCCCGCGTGGACGAGTCGAGCGAGCTGCAAGACTGCCAGACCGTCTGGCACAAGTGCGCCCCTCCCCCCCCCCCCCCCCCCACCCCCCCCCCCCCCCCCCCACCCCCCACCCCACCCTGCCCCCGCCTTCGGCCCATCGTCCATCGATATCCAACCGGGATGCTGAGTCGGGTCCAGGCACCTGCGGCCGGCGCTGGAGCAATCGATCGACCTCTTCTTCAAGGAGACCAACGCCCAGCTCGACCTCGGTCCGTTGGAATCCAAATTGCGCTCCTCGTCGGCCTGAAGCTCGGGCTTATAATTACTCGCGCGCGCGATCCGGCGGCAGTGGGGATGGTCCAGGGTATCTTGTTCGCATTCAACGTTTCCTTCCTTGTCGCCATGTACGGTGCGCGCGCCGACTTTCAATTTAAGCTTCCAGCGCAATCGATAAAATTAATCGTCGGTGGCACCCATCGGCGTGCCCTGACCATGAGGCGCGCCCGCGCCGCGGCAGTGTTCCTCTTCCGGCCGATGGTGAGGAAGCTCCAGTCGGAGTCGAACCGCACCGTCCAGCTCCTCCAGGTGCGCGTGCTCGCCGATCTCGGAGGGCCCGGGGCGCGGCGCCGGCGCCGGCGGGGCGGCTCAGGCGCGAAGGGGGCGCAGCTGATCCCTCGGAGCGTGGTGGCGGACGTGCGGTACCTGCAGCGCTTCTACGACCGCGTCGAGGAGGGCGACGACGCCGCCCCCCGCGCCTAGCCGCCCCGCCCCGGGCCCCAGCTCCGTCGCCTCCATGCACCGCCCCTCGCATGCGCAATCGCAATCAAGCTCCGTGCGGCGTTGCGTTAACGTTGCTCGCAGAATTATCTAGATCTTACGTGCATGATCATGAAGTGCGGTATTACTGCATACGTATACGGACATGTAGCTATAGCTGTACAGTTATATAATTAGTTATGGCGCACAGCCATTAAAGATGCGAATTCGAAGTTCAAGATCAACGGTTTCAGCTAGCGCTGCAGTTTACATGCGCGTGCACTGTGCACCGTGCATGTGCACGTGCACTTGCAATTGAAGAATTTAAAGCAGTGTACATGTAATCCGGTGCACGTGGTTATTTGAATTCGAAGGCCATGGCCGAGGTTCAGGTCATGCCTTGACCATGATATCAATGGTGCGGCATTCATGATTGGTGTGGACCGTCGGACATGCATATGGTTCACACTTTTGAATTCATACCACCACATCACAATACACGGGTCGAACTACTGGATTTCAAGGTCCGGATTCAGCCTTGAAGCATTCTCGCAATTGTAAACGACAACTGCATCTGCTGCAAAAAAATGCAGGATAAGCATTCTTGACGCTCATTTACAGAAGCCTCGAAAGATCTTGATCATGATCATGAGCCGAGGCTCTAGACACAGCTATCTTGCTGAAGATATTGATAGTACTACATATTACTGACGTCAGAAATACACTTCATGCGTTTAATAAAGATCGCAGCGCAAATCGGTGCACGTGGTACCGGTTGTTGACTCTCACAACCACATATTCTAATTAGAATCAGTCTCCGGCCATTACGGCATCACTGGCGATCATCGGGACTGAAGCGATGCTACCGCATCGCACATGTACAACGCTATCGATACTACGATATCAAATCTAAGATGTCAGAGTCTGCTACTCTGGAATCAAGAAACTAAGCACTCAGACACTCGAGAAGCATTGAAAGTTGCGAAATGAAAGGCCAAAACCGCGATGTGTATATGTTCAAGTGGGAAACGCGGAGCTTGTTGATTGTTGAGGAACAGCTCTTAGCGCCCGAATGTCTGATAAAAAGCATATGCATTGCGAGTGTCGCCCCCTCGCAGCGTACGTATGGTAACGGGGCGCGATTCGGCCCCAGATACCCCAGGAGACTTCAACATGCCGAGGTTGGACCTCAGTTGTCCTTCTCCTTGTCTTCGTCCTCGCTGGACGATCCGTCCGAGTGGTCCCCGCCCTTGCCCCTCCTCCTCTCGTCCGAGCCGCCGCCTGCGCCGCCGCGGAAGTACCTGCGCCCGCAGCCGGCCCCCGGTCAGAGGGGTGCGGGTGGGCGGACATCGGGCGGGGTACGCGCTTGTGGAGGAAGGCGTTGTCCTTGATGATGACGCGGGGGAACATGCCGAGCAGCTGCGCCCGCCGCGTCGACTCGTCGTCCTGCGCGCGCCGGCGGTCAGCGGCTTCGATGGCGAGGGCCGAAGATGCGAGGGGCGGGGATGACCAGCTGCTTGATCATGGGCCTGCGACCACTCGTCAGCGGCGGCCGGGGGCGATGGATGGCACGGGGGGTACCGGAACATGAAGAGGTACAGGCTCGCGAGCGACACAATGTTGAAGGCGAGAATGACGCCTGCGGAGAGAGTTCCGGTGAGCGCAGAGCCCGTGGAGAAGGGTCGCGGCGGGGCCCGAACCCTCGACGACGTAGACGACGTCGATGCGGGAGACGCTCTCCTCGACAGTCAGGTCAATGCACTTGCCCAGGCCCGCGTCAAGGAACCCATAGCTGCACAGAATAATATCAATGCACTGTTCGATGAGAAGGGGTGGCTGTGATAGTGTGCATCCATGGAGCGCGCACCTTTCCTGAATGAAGGCGTAGGACTGGGAAGTAGCGCGGGAGAGGGTCGACGCCACATCGCAGTTCCGCTCGATACAGTCCGCCTCCTGCGCGCGCGACGGCGTCAGCGGGCGCGCAACGAGGGCGACGGGTCGAGTCGGGTGAAACGCCTACCTTGAGGATATCGGTGACCTGGCGGCGCCGTCTCGCGTCAGGATGGCGCGTCAGGATGCAAGAGAGAAACGGGGTACCTTGTCGAGGAAGACTGCGACGAGGTTGTCAACGCCGTAGTTGTAGGCGTCCTTCCGCTCGGGCGACAGGGCATCACACGCCGCCTGGTTGTCGAGCAGGCACGAGGGCAGGTACCTGCGAAACACCCGTGGGTCGGGGCGGGGGGTGCGAGGGGGAGGGGCGCGCGCACATGAGGTCGTCGAGCTTTTGGTAGCGGTTGTTCTGCCCGGGGAGGCCCATCGTCTCGTTGCCGTACTTGAGGCCCGCTGCGAAGCCGCACGTCAGAACGAGGCAAGATGTTTAGACAGGTGAGGAGTCGGGGGCACCGTGGATGGTGCGGAGCTCGAGCATGCGCGATTCGAGGCGTGATTTCAGTTCCTTGAACGGCATGATCTGGCGCCGGGGCGTGAGAACTGCGCAGATCTAGAAACCAGCGCGGGCGACGGAACGCACGAGATCGTCGTTGATGAACCTGTAGCGGGCGGCAAAGGCGAACGGGGGCGGGCGTCAGACAGTGGACAAACAGAGCTCGGGCGGGGCGGGGCGGGGCGGGGCGGGGGCGCACAGCTCGCGGGAGAGGAAGGCGAGCTCGCGGACGACGGCGCGGCGCGTGCCGCCGTACCTGCGCCCCCGTCAGCCGCCGCCGCCCGCCGCGCCGCGCGGCGCGGGTCGGCGCGGGCGCACTTGATCTCCATCGAGGCCGTCTTGCCCTGGTCCATGAAGAAGAAGCAGAGCGCAAAGTTTGCCGACATCACAGCCTGCCGCGCCGCCGCCGTCAGCGGTGTCGAGCTCGAGGGCGCGAGCGAGCGAGCGTGCGGGCCGCGCACAGCGATGATGAAGAACCAGGTGAGGTACTTGCGGGTGAGGGACGTGAGGAGGTTGTTGACGGCCGGCTTCGCCATCTCGGCGTCATGCTTCTTCTTCTTCGCCGCCGCCGCCTTCTTCTTCTCGTCGTCGTCGCTGTCGCTGCTGCTCTCCTTGTGATCCTTGTGATCCTTGTCGCCGCGTGCATGATCCTTGTCTTTCTCCTCGCTCTTGTGCGGCTTGATGGCCGGCTTGGGGACCACGGGCACGAGGGGCATGTCCGGGGGCGGGGCCCAGAGGTTGGCGCCGCCCAGGATCTCGGCGAGGGGGTCCTTGACGGTCGCGGGGTCGCGCTCGCGGCGGTGTAGGCCCTTGGACTCGCCCTTCGACAGGTCCTCCTGCACCCCCGGCGTCACCCCCGGAGGGCGGCTTTGAGCTTGGCGCTACGGGACGCACGGGGTCGAAATTGACGGAGCGGCGGCGCTCGCTCATCGACCCGGGTGCGCCGGCAGCGGCAGCGAACACGTGCCCATGGGAATGCGAGCGGGTGCGCGAGTGGGACGACCCGCTGAGCGAGAGCACAAGCCCGAGTGAGTGGCATGGGGTGCGCGGCGGGCGGCGAACAACGGTTTGATTTGGGGCCGCTCACTTGCGGAGGATGCCGCCGATGGGGAGGGGCGGAGAGCGCTCGCGAGCGGCGGCGCGCTTCTCGCGGCCCACAGTGTCGGTGCTCGACGACTCGCCGTCCGAGACAGGCTCCACCTGCCGCCCGCGGTTGGTGTCGTGGGCGCGCGAGCCGCGCTTGGCAGCGTTCAACGTGCCTTGGTGTTGTCATCGGGAGACAGGGGCGAGGCGGAGCCCTGGTCGAAGGAGGGCAGGTTCCCGGCGCTGCCGCTCGCGCTCGAGTCGAAGGAGCCGTCGGGCAGCACGGCGCCCTCCGCAAAGTGGCCCGTCGCGATGACCGCCACCGGCGCCTCCGGCTCCGGCCTGCCCGCCGCCCGTGAGCCTCGCGGGGGCGGCGGACGGCGGACGGCGCACGCGAGGAGGGTCTCGAGCTCGGGGAGGAAGCGGCGGCGGGCCGACGAGGAGCCGGAGCCGGCCGCCGAGCCGCGCGACGCGGGGCGCGCGTCGCCGGCCTCCGGCACCGCCGGCGGGACGCCCGGAAGCGCGGCGCCGGCGTGAACGGACGCATCCTCGAGAAGGGCCGGCTCCTGGCGGGCCGGCGAGGCGGCGCGCCGGCGGTGCATTTGCTGCAGCGCCACGTGCCGAAGCGCCGCCTGCGAGGACATGCAAGGTCAGAGCGCAGCCGTAGCAGGGCGGGCCGGGAGGCGGGGCGGGCCTGGCCGGGGGCCTCCGAGCCGAGGCGCTGGAGGTTCTCCATGGAGAGGGGCGCCTGGGCCGGCGCCGACTTGGAGCGCGCCTTGGCCGCCTCGGCCTTCTTCTCCTCTGTCTCCCGCTTGCGGCCGCGCTCGGAGCGCGCTCCGCCCTCGGCCTCGCTCGAGCTGCGGCGCCGAAGCGTCGGCGCGCCGCACCCGCGCGGGGCGCTGCGCGGAGGCAGCGGGCGGACCTGTCGCCGGAGGCTTCGGGGGCGACGCGCGAGCGGGACCCGGGGCCCGTCGAGCGCGCCCGCTCGTGCCGCTTCTCCTTCTTCTCCTTCTTCTCGCCGTCCTTGCCCCTGATTAGACCATCCGAGGTCAGCGGGCGGTGGGCCGCGTGGGAGAGGGGCGGGGCCGCACTTGCTGCTGCGGGAGCGGTCGGAGTGGGCGCCGCGCTTGCCGGCGGCCTCGGAGCCCGAGCCGCGCTCGCGGCGGGCGAGCTCGCGGCCCGACGCCTCGTCCTCGGACTGCGACGCGCCCTCGTACTTCTGCGCCTTCTTGCGGCGGTTCTTCTTCTCCGCCTTCATAGCGGCCTCCTCCAGGAAGCTGCGCGGGGCGCCCGGCCCTGCGGCCAGGTTCTCCGCCGTGATCGGCCGCTCCGCGCCCTCGGCGCCGCTGTGCTCGCCGTCGCCCTCGTGCTCGGACTCGTCATTCTTCTTCTTCGAACTCTCCGCCTCGTCTGCCACCCCCCGAGCGTCAGCCGAGGATCGAAGCCGACTGCCGATGCAGTTGAAGGAAGGTTCAAATTAAAGGTTCAAGTCCGTTCAAGGTCATTTATGGTGAAATAAGCGGATGAACGGTTCGCAAACGAAGCCATAAAGGTATTATTCTCATGAAGGCCATTAAAAATCGTTGAGGGATTCGTCCGGTATCCGGAACTCAAAAGTTACAGTTCCCAAATCGGCGGTTGAATGGTTCGGGGCCATATAGGCGGCTATTGTTTTAATTATGTAATTGCTGTGGTTTGGGCGGGGCGGGGCACACCGCCGGAGCTCTCCTGGTCCGAGTCCTCGGCGCGGTCGCCCACCATGCGAACGTGCGCGTAGTGCCGGCTCAGCTGCCGCATCACTGCGCCGGCGCCTCAGCCACCGACGGAAAAGCCCGGGGCGCCACGTCGGATCGGGCTGCAATCGGCACGCACGGGCGCGGGGCATCGCCAGGAGGATGTCGGAGACTGCGCGCGCGGTGGCGTCAGGCGGGCGCCTTTGGACGCAGCTGCCGGCAAGGGCGCAGGCACCTCCGCGCTGGTTCTTGCGCACTTTCGCGAAGGCGGGCTGTCGCGCACGACGAGACGGATGTCAGAGGTCTAGACCAGGAGACTAGTATGCGGCATCGAAGTTCTAGAGATTATCGGCTAATGCGCTCGGCTGTCGACGCGAAAGTCAAGAGGCGAGGTTAGGCGTGGAGAGCTCCAGGCCCGGGCGGGGGCCGCTTGCTCTGGCAGCTCTGATTTCGGATGGGCGGCCGCGGGGTGGCCGAATCTGAAGGGTGGGGGGCGGGGGCGGGGGCGGGGGCGGGTGTGTTGAACCATTAGCAGGCCCAGGATGAGGCCCGCAATGGTCGAGACGAACAGAGCTAGCAAAACCCCTAGCACGGCTTTGCTGCTGGAGGTGCTAACGTAGGTCTTGAGTGGTGAAGGCGGTCCCCAAATGCGCGAGGGGGAGGGGGCGCGTCAATGGCAGCAAGCAGCGCACTCGAAACACTCCGAGGATTAGAGAGATGATAGTCCCTAAAAAGAGAGCCAGCAGAGTCCCGAGGATCGCCTTAGAGCTGTCCGTTTTCACGAACGTCTGCTCGCCGCGAGCGGAGCGCCGCCGTTAGTCTATTCAAATGTACATGTGCAACATCCGCCTTGCACGCGCTGGCCCCAAGCCCCTTCTATTCTCCTTTTGCGCGAATTACCTCCAGCTGGTACGTGTTGGCGGCCCTCTCCATCGCCTGCTGGAAGCCGTACATGGCTGCGCGCAGCCGCGTCAACAAAGAAGCGAATTTCGCAGCGAAAGCCATCGCTCTCGCACCGTTGCGAGTGACGTAGCGGAAGAGGTCCGACGCGTGCGCGTCCTTCCAGTCTGCACGCGGAGCGGACGCTCAGAATTTCGATGCACCGATGGCTCTTTTCCATTTGAATCGTGCGCACCAGCGACGGTGCTGTGGGAGAACTGCCGGGCCTTCGTCGCGAAGAGATTTCCGGCGTCCTGCGATGGAAGCCGGTGAGATGACGGTCCCAATGGTCTCGGGATCCATCGCCGACGCACCCAGAGCGACGTGTACGTGTCGACGTAGTGCGCCGGCGGGATGCTGACGTATTTCTGCCGATGGCGCCGTTAGCGCGGAGCGGGTAGGCGGATTTCACAACGCGACTCAAACCGCGTACCTGCATGCGGACGTTTTGGTCGGTCCACATACCTGCATGAGGCGAAACGATTTACGCAAGGCGATCCAGGATAAAGCCCAAAAGACTGACGGTTCACGGCAGCGTCGTTCGAGCGTGTCACGCCGTTGATTCCCATGTAAATGGAGCGGAAAGCATCAAGGAAGGTCTGCGAGAACCGTCGGACGGTCAGCCACGTCATGATTCGGCCAGAGATCAAGTAATAATAATAACGTTAACGGTACAAAGGCAGTTTTAAAACTCGCCTCGGACATGGTGGCGAGGTTGGTGACCGTTTCATCCATCGCGGCCTTGTCGTTTTCGCGCGCGGCAATGTTCAGCGTGCGCGTCTGGTGGCACGCCCTGCGCAGTTCGAGTCGGAAATGACATCGATGCCATTAGCGGAGGCGCAAGGCAGTGGGAAGGCCGCACTCGAGGATCATGCGGAGCAGTGCAATCACGCCCTTGTTGCGCTTGACGGATTGGTCGTAGCCACCGAACAGGTCGCGGATTACCGCTACGGAGGCATCAGAGGCGATTTTCGCGGCGCGAAAAGCCGTCGCTGTGGGCGGACCGTAGCTGACGGCGGAGAGGGCCATTAGGACGCCGATGCCGACGACGATGCCGAACTTGAGAATCTTCATCGCGCCATTCTCCTGCTGGATGATCTCTGCGGAACTGCGTGAGCCCTCGCCGGATTTCAACCGTAACACTCTTTGACCGCACCGAAGTCGCCGTTGCCGGTCTTGCGCTTGGCGGAGGAAGAGTGGCTGGAGGACCCGATGGATTCCGAGGCCTTGTCCTCGCTGGTGCCTTGGGACGACGTGCCCAGGGACGAGCCGCCCCCGCCGCCGTTCGCAAGGCGCTCACGCATCTCGGCCTAGCGCGGCAGAAGCGTCAGATCTGGCAATTTGGCAACATCCATCGAGATCTTTAGTACTGATTGAAGTGGACGGCATGCAACGAGGATGCCTCGTCCATTTGTCGATATCACCGCGCATACAGACGCACCTCCTCGATCTCGTCGGCCTTGGCGAACTGGACGGCGGCGGCCTCTGCCTCGTTGCCGACGTGCAGGAGGAAGGCCGCGTAGGAGCGGATCAGCAGCTTCGAGCGCGGGTACTGCGCTGCGGCCGGCGTCAGGCGCCGCGCCGAGAAGCGGGCGATCGAGGGGGCAGCTGCGGGAGGCGCACTCAAGAGGCGGCGGTAGCCCTCATCAGCCTTCGACTTGACCTGAACATGAACGTGAGACTTGGAGAGCATAAATTTGAAGGGGCGCGACGGCATCAGCGCGGTGCCCACCTTGCGAATCTCCTCCAGCTTCTTTCCGACGTTATCGAGGACGGCGGGGAGGAGGACGCGCTTGCGGGCGAGGCCGCGCCAGAACGCCCGCACGTGCACCACCGCCTGTCCAGAGCAGCCGCGTTGGCCGCGCGCCGAGAGCCAACGAAAATTCCGAGCGGTCTGCGGACCTGGTTGTGGTGCGCCTGGGTGACCGTCAGGAGCCGCTTGAACTCGAGCATCTGCGGCGCGGCCAGGCGTGAGGGACAAAGTCGAGGGGGAGGCGGGCCGGGGGCACCTTGATGAAGGAGAGGGACTCGCCCTGGCCGGCCGACTGCCCCTGGTTCATCTGCTCCCACGAGCGGCGGATGGAGGAGAGCCAGAAGCGCTGGTCGAACGGCGGCTTCCGCTGCCACGCGTCCTTGAGCGCCACCATCGCTGCGCCCGCCGCCGCCGTCAGCCGACCGAGAGCCCGACGCGCAGCGCGCGGGGGCCGGTGTGGCCGCACCGCCGGGGACGTTCTTGCGGTAGCTCTGCAGGAAGCTCGCGTACGTGATCCTGTGGGCGGACAGCGTTACCATTTGCGATGAAAGTGAGGCGGATCCACGTCTTGCCGCACCGCACATAGGCGCTCTGCGAAAGGGGACACGTTAGAGGAGCTCACACGTCTCGCGAAACTGCGAAAGCCCCCCGCACCTTGGGGAACTGCTGCATGCCGCGCTTGTAAACGGCCTCGGCCGCGTCGAGCAGCCCCGCGCTCGGGTGGCGCGTCAGCCGCAGGAAGCGAACGGCAACCTGTCGCACGAGTCAGTCACGCGGGCCCATCGGGTGCGGGGGAGCGGCGGCGCACCTCGACCTCCTGCTCGAGGAGGAAAGGCCCCTGGCCGCCTGCGCCGGGCTCGTGCCCATCGCCGTCGTCGCCGTTGTCGAAGATGGCGGCGGCGAGCGGGCCGCCGAGGGTCGAGATCGACTTGGTGACGGTGCGGGCGCGACGGACGAGGGCCCGCGCCATGCCACCACCGTGCGTGCTCTGTGCAAGAATATTAATCAAGATCGCGAGAATCGTGCAAAATGTTCCGGAAGGGTCGCGGGAAAGAAGGAACTCGCACCTCGGCGAGGTCGGCGGCGGCGGCGGCGGCGGCCTTTGCCGACGCCTCCTCTTGCGAGGAGCCGCCGGCCACCAGCACCGAGGCGTGCGCCGCGGGGATCTTGAGGAACGCCCGCGAGATGCGGTAGTGCCGGAACTCTGCCGTTGATGGGCGGAGAGACGTCAGACCGAGTGCATTTGCCCTAAGAAAGGACGTGGACGGGGCACCTGCGACGAGGGCGCCGATGGCGCCGAGGGGCACGAGGGCGACGAGGACGGCAATGGAGGCGGCGTAGCGGCCGTCAGCGGTCGCGTTCCGCAGCGCCACAGTCCCCAGCGAGAAAACCGCCGCTCCCATGAACCTGCGCAGCGGCGCCCTCTGAGATCGCGATTCGGAGGTCGCAGACGCGCCACTTACAGCCAGGCCTTGAAGGTGTTGATGGAGCGGCGGTAGTAGGGAAGGAAGACGGCCGTGTACCCGGCCTGCAGGCCCGACGCAGCGGCGACCAGCAGACCGACGAGGCTCGGGCTGCGGGATGAGAGGCGTCAGTTCGGAAGCGACGGGCGGGTGCGCGGCGGCGCGCCTGTAGGGCCAGAGGAAGTGGCGGGCGAGCACGAGGACCGTACGGGAGGCGAGGTAGAGCAGGTCGCCGCGGCCGGTCGGCCCTGCCGCGCGTCAGCCGCGCCGGCGCCGGCAAGGCGGGCGCGCGGGGCGCGGATGGCGACTCACGGGACTCAAGGTCCGGCGAGTGAGTCTGCGTGGCCGAAATTGGTGCACGAAAGAAAGGAAGCAGGGGCCGGGGCAGCGGGCACCTCATGGTCGTGGAAGACGAGGGACATGAGGAGGCAGAAGGGCATGAAGACGAGCAGCAGGATGAACGAGATGCCCATCTGCTCGGAGCCGGATGAATATTGGATCCGAACGAGGCACGTGCACGGAGCCGGGCGGCTCGCCTGGACGATGCTGCTGAGCTCGAGGCAGGTGCCCGAGAAGACGCAGTCGAAGGGGGAGATGAGGATCTCCAGCACCGTAATGTAGAGCGCCTGCAGCGCCGGGACGCTATCAGACGCGCAGGGCGGAGGCCGCTCAGAGATCAGCGGCGGAGTCGCACCGTCACGAGGATCGTGACGAGGATGCGGAGCGCTTTCACCGGAAACATTTGAAAGCGGTCGCGCTGCGGACGAAGCTCTCACTCAACGGAAGTCCGAAGCGGGTAGCTATATGGAGAGAAAAGGCGCCCGGCCCTCTCGCACCTTGAAGAGGAATCCAACGTAAATCAGGAGGCCGATGGCGCTCAGCACGGCGATGGCGGCGATGTAGTAGAAAGCGACCATCCACATGCGGCCCAGCGCGTTCAGCCGCTGCGGGAAGGGCCGGCCTCAGCGCGGATCCGGAAGGCGAGAGAGGGCGCCGCATGCGCAAGGGCTCGAACCCGGCTGATCTCAAAGAGGAACGCGAGCCAGCCTGCGGAGCCGGAGCCGGAGCCAAGTCAAGACAGCGCCGAGCTCGAGCCCGCGGCGGCGGGGGGCCGCACCGACGACGTCGGGGTGCCAGACGGTGTCGTCGTAGGCGAGGCCGATGAGCTGGACGAAGTCGAGGAGCGTGAAGAAGAGGAAGACCACGACTCTGCCCGCAGCGGCGGTCAGGCGCGGTGCGAGACGTGCACGTGGCGCGGCGCGCTCGCAGGTCGTGGTCGGACGCACCGGGTGGAGAGGCGGGTCTTGGTCTGGGAGTTTCCTGCGGGCCCGGGTCATGATAAGTTGCGATTTCCGCGCTCAGGAGGCGGCGCGAGCGGCGGGGCGAACGGGAGGTCATTGTGAAGAGGGTTCCGAAGAGCGCGTCCTCCTGCGGGCCCCGCGCGCGTGAGAACTTCGGAGCTCGGCCGGCGCCGGCGCGGCCCCAGCGAGGCCGGCAGCGCAGGCTCGCGCACCGTCTTGCGCTCTTGCAGCCCCTCCATCTCCATCACTGCGCGTGCCCGGCGCGCGGGGGAAAGCGATCAAGCCGGAGCTGCCCGAAGGCCGGGGCGCGCGCGAGCCGGCCGGTCGCGGCAGGCGCGCGCCGCCTCGGCCGGCCGGCCTGCGCGCTGCGCGGTTCGGCAGACGCACGGATCTGCGACTCCGTGCCGGTGGCCGCCGAATGGACCGAGCCCGTTTCCAGCTTGTCCATCGCAGCCGGCGCGGCGATGGCGCCGGACAGCGATGGCGCTGCTGGCCCAGCGCCAGCGGCAGCGCCGTCGCCCGTGGACGGCATGCCGGGATCAGGAACAATCTAAACAACGAATCGCGGTTATACGAAGGCGGCTCGGAGCGGCACGCGCGGCGCCGGCTCGCGCGGGCTCGGAAGTTGAACGCGCGCGCATGCGCACGTATTTCGAGATGGAACTCCGCCGGGACATCTTGGATTCTTGGTTCTCCTACGCTGTTGGCCGGCAAGCCGGCCCAGGTGACGACAATAGATGACCGCCGGGCCGGGCGCGGCGTGCTCAAGCTCAGGCGCAACGGCAGCTGGTCTGAACTCTCTAGGCGGCGACGCTTCTTCGATTGCGAGCTGCGCCGCAGCTCGCTTGCTGTTCTACAATGTCGGCCGGCTCCTTGCCGGCCCGCTCGACGTCAACGGAAGGCGCTGTCGCTGCTCGCGCAGCGGATGGGTTCGGGAAGCTTCTGGGGCGGCGACGGAGCCGCTTCTCTGTTTTGCGCGCGCGCTGGTCTGCTGCGAGCGCTGGAAGCTTCGTGAAGTCTGCTGTTGCTGCTGCCGGCGAGGCGGCGCGCTTGCTAGCAGAAAGGCCGACGCGTGAGCACGACAGCTCCGGCGAGACCACTTCGTTCGCAGAAGACAGTGGGCCTGCCGGGTAAGCCGCCTTGAAGAGGCCAATCATAAGGATTCATTAAGCTTGCAAGTTGCCGCGAGGTGGCCGTTCAACTTGCGTCAATTCGGAACTTGCTGCAACAGGGAAACCGCCGCCAATCACGAGCTTCTATCCGTTCGCACGTGGCTTCGTTTTCAACGAGGGGGGGCCTTCATTTCGAGGCTCACGTGGGGACCTCGAGTTATGATCAAGGGACGAGGCTCACCGCTTCCACTGCGAGTACCCTTCCGCTGCGTTCGCACTGTCTAGCTACAGGCCTCCCCCGCCGGGGCGCCATGCCTGGGCGTAGGGCTCGCCCGGGGGCAGGCGGGCGCCGAAGCGGGCGACGACGCGGGCGGCGAGGGAGGCGCCGAAGGCCGCCGCCTCGCGCAGGGACCACCCGGCCGAGTAGAGCCCGTACAGCACCGCTCCCTGCCCCGCCCCGCCCCGCCCCGCGCGCGCCCCGCGCCCCGCCGGCCTCAGAAGAGCCGAGCGGCCGGTAGGGAGAGAGAGGAGGGGATGGGAGGGGCGCGCACCGCGTAGGCGTCGCCGGCGCCGGTGCTGTCGAGGGGCTCGGGGCAGGCGACAGCGGGGACCTGCCGGCCGGCCGCAGGGCCGGGGGCCGTTGGCATTCAGGGTCGCGAGCCTGGCGGGAGAGCGCATGCGCACCCTCTCCGTGTGCCCGTTGGACCACACGTACGCGCCCTGCCGCGCATGCCGATCAGCGGAACAACAAGAAGTTGAACCGAGGGCGTGGGCGAGGGCGAGGGCGGGCGCGCCTCGCAGCCGTCCGTGACAACCGCCCAGCCGCCGCCGCCACCGCCCCCGCGGCATCGCCGCCCGAGCCAGTCGGTGGCCGCCCGCGGGTCCCTTTCTCCCGTCAGCACCGACGCCTGCGAGCGGGCGGGCGTGTGTACCCCCCGCGGGCGCTGCGCGGGGCGGGGTGCGGGGCGGACCTCCTCGGCGTTGGCGAAGAGGCCGGAGAGGAGGCCCTCGTCCAGGAAGCGGCGGAAGGCCGGCCCGTTGCGCCCCACGCACGAGGCGTCCGAGAGCGAGAGCACCGCCTCCCCGCCCGCCGCGCGCGCCGCCCCCGCCAGCTCGTACAGCCCGCTCCGTACCCCCTCCGGGATGCTCCCCGCGTCCGCCAGGTACCTGCGGCCCCGGGCGGTCGAGGGGGGTACCGGTGCAGGATCGGCGCGCTATCGGAAACGCCGTACCCCTCGATGAAGACAGCCTTCGCGTTCCGGCAGGCGGCGAGGACCTCGGGGGTGGGGTACACGTCCTTGGCTGCGGGGCCGGGCGCGCGGGAGGGGGTCGGCGGTGGGGGGAAGGAGCGAGCGGGGCGGGGAGACCTGCTCCGAGGTACGAGAGCTGAGCGACGGGAGTCAGAAAGGGCCAAGAAGGGGAAGAGAGAGGAGGGGGTACCATGGACCGCTGGCCGTCCCCGTGGGTGAGCACGACGCACGTCCCCGTCCCGTCCACTGCCCCGCGCATGGGGCTGAGCGGGGGCGGCGGCAGCGGGATGCGCGCTTGCGCGCACGGGTACGGTTGTTCACGAAACGGACGCCGAAGCGAGCGCTCTCGGCCAGATAGAAGTCCCCGAGACCGTCGGGGGCGACGCAGCCTGCCGCAGCGCGCCCCGTCGGTCCGGCGCGCGACGTCGACGGGGAGATGGAAGGCGCAGGGGCACGGCTCGCCTGCCATGCACGCGCGCCCACCGAGGAGCCCCACGGTCGCTATCGACTGCCGCGAAGGGGCGACCGTCAGACGGGTTGGGCGAGCCGGGCCGCGGGGCGCCGGGCGCGGCGAGGGCGTACGTTGGCGACGGAGCCGCCGGCGAGGGTTGTCGTGCCCCCGCGCGCCTCGAGCGCAGCCAGGACGTGCCCGCGTTCGAAGAGGTCGATCTGCGGGCGCCGGGGGCCGGCCCGCCCGGGGCGATCGGCAGCTGCGCGGGCGGCGGCACGCACAACGCGCGCGCACCACGCGCATGCGGCCGACGTCGAGCTCGACGCCGGCGGCCGCGAGCTCCTCTGGCTCCGCCCGCGCCTGCAGGTCGACCTGCGCGCCGCGGTCAGCCAGGCGCGTCCGCCAGGCGTCCTCGCGGCTGAAGGCTCGGAATACCATGGCCGTGCAGATGCCGACGACGTCGTGCGCCTTCCCCGCCGGCATCTCTAAATTCGCAGGGCTTCGTCAGGAGACGGAAGCGATCGAATCGGCTCGTTTGAGCGACCAAGATGGGGCTGCAGACGGCCGTGGCGGGCTGCAGGCGGGAGAGTCGGGGCGACTCGGGCGACCCGGGGCGAGCTCGAGGGGGGTACCGGCAGTCCGGCAGCTGCAGCTCCGCCGACACAATGGAGGCGCAGGCCGAGAACGGGGGCACGAAGCGCAGGAATGAGGCGAGTGATCGAATGCGTTCGATCGATGCGAGCCAGAGCCATCGCCGCCGCCCTGACATGCGATGTACGCAGCCGCTCTCGCTCGAGGAGATCAAGAAGCGGAAGCTTGAGCAAGAGAAGCAGCTCAGCAAGGTGCGAGCGAGCCCGTGCACGCGGCCAAGGCCGGCGAAGCCTCTAGACCACGACGATGCCCGCGCTCCCGCCCGCGCTTACGCTCAAGAGCGCAGCCGACGTTCATGACCAAGGAGCAACGTGAGGCGGCGGCTCTCGCTCGGAGAGCGGCCCAGGTGGAGGCGATGCGAGCGCAGCAGGGCTCGGACCGGCGAGTCGCGCAAATGGCAACCGGCATGAAGACTGAGGGTGCGCTCTCTAGTCTAGCTAGACGGCGCCCTGCACAGTCGGCGCCGCGGCGCCCCCGCCTGGAGACCGCCGATGAGTTGCTTCATATGCTTGCGCCGACGCGCTCCGCGCAGAGGAGGAGAAGAAGGAGGCAGACAGGGCGCGCGACAGGGACCGCGACAGGCGGGACGATCGGGACCGCGACCGGTGCGTGGACGCGCCGGCTTCGCCGGGGGGTCGATGGAGTGCGGTCGGCCAGCGCGGCTCGGCCCGCGGGGCCAGCCGCAGCCGAGCGGGGCAGAGTAGTATGCGACCGGATCGTCGGCCGCGAGCGCTTAGCTTAGGGCGCACCGCCTCTGCCCTTGCGCGCGGCTGACGCGGGCCGGGCAGGGACCGGGGCGGCCGGGACCGGGACAGGCGCGACGATCGGGACCGCGACCGCTCCCGCGACGACCGCGACAGACGCGACCGGGACCGGTGCGCCGCCGCGCGCACGCCCCGCCGCACCAACCGCGCCCCCTCACGCGCGCTCCGCTGCAGGCGGGACCGTTCTCGGAGCCGCGAGCGGCGGGACCGCGACAGACGGGACCGCGACAGGGATCGGGACCGGGGGTACGCCCTCTCCGTTCTCCCCAGCCGGCTGCCGCGTGCCCCGCCGACGCGGGCACGGCAGGCGTGACCGGGAGGAGGAGCGTCGGAAGGAGGAGGAGCGCAAGAAGCAGCAGGAGGAGGGTGCGCGGGGCGGGGCCCGGCGCACCCAGCGCGGCGGCCCCGCGCGCTCCGCCTCACAGCGCCGGCCGCAGAGCGGAAGGCGGCACAGATGCGCGCCCAGATGGAAAAGGAGGTCGCAGCGATCAAGGCCCGCCCCCCCGCCTCGGCCCCCACCCCCGCCGCCTCGCGCCTCTTCGCGCTGAATCGCGTACCCCGCGCAGGCCCAGTACATGGGCATGCAGAAGAACCAGAAGAAGTTCATCAAGCCCTCCGAGAAGTTCAAGCTCGCCCGCGTGCGCCCGTACCCCGCCGCATCTTATCCCGTCCCCCCGAAGCCAACGCCGTACCCCCAGATGGACACGTGGGACGCGTCGGACGACACGACGAAGGAGGCGGCTCCCCTGTGCGTTCCCCGTACCCCCCTGCACCCCCCAACCGCCCCCCCGGCGGCCCCGGGATCCTGGCTTATCCTCCGTCCCCTCTGTTCGAAGGCAAGGCGCCGGCACCTTCCGCCCGCTCTTCGGGCGGGGGTACGTCGGCGGCGTCGACCGCAACGATCAGGTTTGCCATATACCCCCTCCCTGCCCGCCCCGTCGCTGATTTTGGCCGCAGTCGAAGTGGCTGGGCGTGAACAACGGGGGGGGCAGCCCCGCGCCCCGGGCGAACGTCGTCCCGGACGGGGCGGAGATCGTTGCCGGCCCGGGCGCCCCGCGCGAGCGCCCGCTGTGCGCCAGCTCCCCCCCTCCCCTCCCCCCCCTTCCCCTTTGCGCCGGGGTGCGACTGCCGCGCAGCACGCGGGAGGAGATCGTGCGGCGGCTCGAGGAGGAGGCGGAGGAGCGCGACGACGTCCCGGCGCGTACCCCCTCCCGGCCTGCACCCGCCCCTCTGAACCCGGGGACGGGGCAGGCGCGGGAGAAGACGGAGGAGGAGAAGCTGGAGGAGGAGATGGCGGCGGCGGCGGCGGGCGCCGAGGGCGGGGAGGAGGGGCAGGCGGCGGCGGCGGCGCCGGCGGCGGCCGAAGTGGGGGCGGCCCTGAAGGACCGCTCGACGGCCGGCATCGTGGGCGGCCGCCTGAAGCAGGAGAAGCACTGGTCCGAGAAGAAGGTGCCGCGCCGCCCCCGCCCCGCCCCCGCCCGCCCCGCCCGAGAGCCGGGGTCTCCCTTCCGACGCCTTTCGCGTGCAGCTGGAGGAGATGACGGAGCGCGACTGGCGCATCATGCGGGAGGACCACGAGATCTCCTGCCGCGGCAACCGCATCGCCAACCCAATGTGCGGGGGCCCTCGCAGGCGCCGCGCCGCCTGCGCCGCCTGCTGAGCGCTGGCGCCCGCGCAGCCGGAACTGGGAGGAGGCGCAGCTGCAGCCCAGCCTGCACGAGGCGATCACCGTCAAGGCCAAGTACGACAAGCCGACCCCCATGTCCGCCCGCTCCCCCCTTCTTCCTCGTCCTCTGAGGCTGGATCTCGGCTGAGCCGCCTCGCCGCCCGCCCCGCAGCCAGATGCAGGCGATCCCGATCGGCCTCTCCCGCCGCGACATCATCGGCGTCGCCGAGACCGGCTCCGGTACCCCCCGCACCACCCCGCCCCTTCACGGCGCCCCCCCTCCAACGTACCCCCCCGCAGGCAAGACGGCGGCCTTCGTCATCCCCATGCTCATGTACATCAAGACCGTCTGCCCCCCGGTCCGTCCTACCCCTCCCCCCCTTCTCCTCTCCCCCCCTCTGCACCCCCCTGACTTGGTTCGCCGGCAGATGACGCAGGAGAACGCGGCGGAGGGCCCGTACGCGGTGGTGATGGCCCCGACCCGCGAGCTCGCGCAGCAGATCGAGGAGGCGCGGCCCCTCCCCCCCCCTCGCTCTGGCCTGCCGGCCCGGCTCACTGGGGCGGGCGGGCGCAGGAGGCGCGCAAGTTCGCGGAGGCCGTGGGCCTCCGCGTCTACTCCATCGTCGGCGGCATCAACATCGAGCAGCAGGGCGCGCCTTGGGCCGCAGCCGCCCCTCCCACCTCCCCTCCCCTCCCCTCCCACCTCTCACCTGCCGCAGGCTTCGACATGCGCGATGGTGTCGAGATCATCATCGCCACGCGTGCGGCCGCCCTCTAATCCCCCGCCCCCTCCCTCCCGCGCGGGCCGGGGCCGACGCGTGCGGCAGCGGGGCGCATGGCGGACTGCATCGAGAAGCGCTACATCGTGCTGAACCAGGTGCGGGGGCAGGCCCCCCCTCCTCGGCGCGGGGCTGAGGGGCGGGGCCCCGCAGTGCAACTACGTGGTGCTGGACGAGGCGGACCGCATGCTCGAGCTCGGATTCGAGCCCGTGCGCCCCCTCCCCGCGCCCCGCCCCGCCCCCGCCCGCCCCGCCCCGCCCCGCTCGCGAGCAACGGGGCGGCAGGCGCTGAACTACGTGCTGGACGCCATGCCGGCCTCCAACCTGCGCCCCGAGAACGAGGAGGAGGCGCGCCCCCTCGGCTCGCCTTCTTCGCCCGCCGCCGCTCACGCGGAGCGGCGCGCAGATGGACGAGTCGCTCAAGATCTACCGCCAGACCTTCATGTTCTCCGTCCGCCCGCCCCGCCCCGCCCCGCCCCTTCCCCTGGCGCTCACGGGGCGGGCGGGGCGGGGGCGCAGGCGACGATGCCGGCCTCAGTGGAGCGCCTCGCGAAGAAGTACCTCCGCAACCCCATCACCATCCAGGGCCCGCCCCCTCCCTCTCTCCCTCCCTCCCTCTCCTCCGCTGAGGGCGCGGGGGCGTGCGGGGTGCAGTGGGCACGCCGGGGCAGGCGGTGGACCGCATCAAGCAGGTCGTCATGGTCGTCACCGAGGCCCAGAAGAAGTGCGCGGGCCCCGCGCCCCGCCCGCCCCTCTCCCCGGGAGAAAGCGCCGTCCATCGAGTTCCCCCCGCCGTGTTCCGAGCGCCCTGACGCGCGGGCGGCCAGGGACCGCCTCGTCGAGCTCGTCCGCCGCGCCGAGCCGCCCATCATGATCTTCGTCGGGTCCGCCCCCCGAGCCCCGCCGCCCCCGAGCGACCCCCGAGGCGCGCGTGCCCCCGCGCAGCTCGAAGAAGATGGCGGACTTCGTGGCGCGCGGCGTCAACCACGAGGCCGGGGTACCCCCTCCCTCGGACCCCCCCCCCCCCCCCCCCGGAGCTCACGGCCCCCGCAGAAGCGGGCGGCCGCCATCCACTCGGGCAAGATGCAGGACCAGCGCGAGGAGGCCCTGAACGTCCGCCCGCCGGCGTACCCCCGCGAGCGCCCGTACCCCCCTCACTCGCGCCGCAGTCGTTCCGGGAGCGCCGCGTGGACGTTCTGGTCGCGACCGACGTCGCCGGCGCGCCCCTACCCCCTTTCCTGATCTATGGTGTCTGATCTGCGGGTCCGGCAGGCCGTGGTATCGACATCAAGGGCGTCAAGCACGTCATCAACTACGACATGCCCTCGTCCATCGAGAGTGCGCGCCCCCTTCCCCGGCCCGGCCCGGCGCCCCCGCCCTCACCGCCCCCGGCGCGCAGCGTACACGCACCGCATCGGGCGCACGGGTCGCGCCGGCGCGACGGGTACCGCCACCTCTCTCCTCACCCTCAACGACACGGACATCATGTGCGTACCCCTCCCCCGCCTCCGCCTCCGGCGCGGCTCAACCCCCCGCGCAGGTACGACCTCAAGCAGACTTTGCTCGCGACCAAGAACGCGGTACCCAAGGAGCTGAACGACTGCCCCGAGGCGAACACGAAGCCCGGTGCGCCGCGCCTCGGATCAAATTCGAACGGGTCGAATCCCTCCTTGCGTCTGGCCGCCCTGACCGCCGCGGCGCGCAGGGACGGTGTCGGACAAGCCGCGGCGGCAGCAGGGCCCGAAGTTTGCCATCTAAAGCCCCGCTCGCCTGGGCCGCCCGTGGCCGACGCCGTTCGAATTCATGGCTGTCGTCGGCCGCCTGTAGATCTCGCGCCGCGCTGCGATGTAGATGTGCGCATGCATTCTCAGCGAAGTGAAGGTGGCGAGCGACGTCGATGAGACCGCGCGGGCCGCTAGCGGGGCGTGCACTCTAATGACCCCGCCAGGATTTGAAGTATACTGCCGAAAACTTTCCTCGCCGGCCGGCAGCTTGCTGGCAGCCTGCTGTATGCGCGTACGAGCCTGTCGGCGCTAAGATAGCGGTCACCGAGGAGCCAGATGCTCTCGGAGTCGGCGGATGGCGAAGCACTAGCCGCGATGACGCGGGCCCAGATCTAGAGGATTACGTGTCGCTGGAGGAGCTCCTCAGGGCTTAGTCGTTGAAGAGTACAGCACCGTTTCCGCAGCGCTCAAGCCGTGCCGTGGCCGAGCTTGGGGAACATGGCCGAGCCACTTCCGGTCCAGGCCTCGGAGCTCGAAGGCAGCCCCGATGAGAGGCTCCCGCCTCTCGTCGATGCCGACGAGTCCCTTTCCAGAAGCGGCTCGAGCGCCGAGGGCGCGGTGCCCGGGCGGAGGACCTCCATCGCCGCCAGCAGCGCCAAGCGCCTCTCCGCCTCTATGGCGGCGGCCCCGCGCCCCGTGGACGGCATGACGCTCGCCGCGCGCCCAGAGGCGATCCTGGAGCGCGATGACGCGCCGGCTGCCCTCGTCGAGATGACCCGCGCGCGCCTCCGCCCGCGCCGCAACTCTTGGCACGGGTCGACCGCCCGGCGGCCCCGCGGACCGGTGCGCCGGGCCCTCCTCGCCCCGGATCGTTGAATTCGATCCGATCTGCGCGCAGGGGTTCATCGAGGTCCTGCGGGCCGAGTACCGTGCCCCCCCGCCGCCCGACCCGCGCGCCTCCCCTCCGGCCGCCGGCTCCCCCCCGGCCGCCGAAGCCTTCGACGAGGACCTCCACGGGTACTACTCCAGCCCCCCCGCGCGCGTACCCCCCGATCCGAGCCGCGCGCAGCGACTTTGCGCTCCTGACGCGCGAGAGCCTCCGCTTCGACCCCGACATCCTCGCCTCCCTCCGCAGGGCGCGCCCCCGCCCCGCCCCGTCCGAGATCGGCGTACCCCTCCCTCCTGACGGGGTACGGGAAAGATGTGGGCCGTGGCACTGGACGGGCCCGAGGACGAGGTCCTCTACTTCGACCGCTACAAGGCAGCGCCCCGACCCCCCTGACCCCTTCTGTACCCCCCTCCCCCGCCCCCACGAGATCAACGTACCCCTTCCGCAGAGATTCCACGCGGCGGTATACCGTGCCCTGAACGACCGGTCCGCGCCCAGCGCGCTCTCGACGGCTGTACCCCTGACCTGTACCCCCTCAGATGGGACCCCCTCCACGCCCTCAAGACGGCCGTCGAGGACTGGGACGTTGACAGGCGCGCCTCTTCCCCGCCGCGCCTCCCCTTCCCTGACGCCGCACCCCCAGCGGCGGGCAAGAGTTCATTAACCGCCCCCGCTTCCTCCGCTGCATCTTCGAGATCGTCGACGTTTGGACCCTCGGCATCTCCCAGGTGCCCCCGTACCCCTCCTGCGCCCCGATTGTGTCTCACGGGAAGGGGGGTACAGGCGAAGTACGCGGGATTCCTCCGCGTGCTCTACGATACCATCGCGCGCTTCGATGCCGCCTTGGGGCGTGACGTCCTCCGGCCCCTCGAGGGTGCGTACCCCCCCCCCTCCTCGAGAGCGAGACCGGGTTCCGAGCGCGCCTCCGTTCGCAGAAATCAAGCCGGGCGGCGCCGCGGCGCTCATCGGCGGCCTCATGAGCTCTGAGGACGCGTGCGTTCCGAGGGCTGATACGCGCAGTACCCCTCTCCAACTTTCGACGCAGGATGGAGCGCCGCCGCCGGCGCGCGGAGCAGATGCTGCGCGAGGTACCCCCCGCCCCACCCCTCGCACCCCTCCCGAGCCTCGCCGAGCGCCCGGCCCGGCCCCGCCCCGCCCAGGCCCGGGGGCTCGCGGAGGGGAAGCGCGCCAAGATCTACGTGGCCGCCCTCGAGGCCCCCAAGCCGGTCCGACTCCCCTTCCCCGCTCTCCCCTGTACCCCCGCCGACCCCGGAGCCAGTGGGCGCCCCCGCGGCGCCTCATCACCGACGCCGTCGAGATGATCAGGTACCCCCTCCTCGCTCCTCCCCATTCCTTCCCCCCTCATCCGTCCGGCAGCAACTCGGCGTACGAGCGGCTCATGCAGCGGAGCGTGAAGCGGAGCCCGTCGGGCGGCTCCCCCTCCCGCCCCCTCTCCCGCTCCTCCTCCGGCGCCCAGGCGCGTCCTCCGCGCGCGCTCTTCCCGCCCTCTCGCGCCTCCGCCAGCCCCGCTGCTGACGGGGCCCCGGGGGCGGCAGGGGCGGCAGGGGCGCAAGTCGCCGACTCGGCGCTCGAGCGTCGCCCGCGCCGCCTCGCAGGGCGCCCCCGACGAGGCGCGCGCGCCCCCCTCCCTCTCCCCCGCGATCCCGGCGCTCAGCGGAGGGAGCGCAGGGCCTGGAGGGGATCGCGGAGCGCGGGGGCCGGGCCCGCCGCAACTCGGACCCCAGCACGATGCCCGGCCAGGAGAGGGCGCCGGGGGCCCCGCCCCCGCCCAGGCCCCCGCCCCCGCCGCGACGGCCTCTTCGGTGCCCCTAGCCCCCCAGCCTCCTTTCCCCATCCTCACCGCCGCCTACCCGGGCAGGCTGGGCGCTGGTGCGGGCGCTGTGCGCGCTGGGCCCGGGCCTGGCGGCGCGCCTCGAGGACGGCGGGCACGCGGCGGCCATCGTCCGCGCGGCGCGCCGCTCCGTCTCCAACCGCGCCGCCCGCGTCCGCAAGCAGGCGCCCCGCCCCGCCTCCGATCCCGCCGCATCCGGCCCGCTCAGATCTGATCCGACCCGAGCGCAGAGGAAGCGGGTGGAGGCCGAGGCGGCGGTGGCGGCGGCTGCGGCGGCGGCGGAGGACGTCGCGCGCTCCGCGGGCGGGCGCCGCGGACCTCGCCGCCTCCGGGGCCCACGGGGCGGAGGGCGCCCCGCGGCTGCCCCAGATCGACGAGCAGCGCGAGGGCGACGAGGGCCCCGCCAAGGAGGGCGGCGAGGAGGGGGAGGAGGGGGCCGGCCGGCCCGGGGCGCAGGAGGAGGGCGATGGCGCGCCGGCACGATTTTCGCCGCTGGGGCTGCCGCACTGGCGGCCCGAGCCGCGGCGGCGGGCCAGCGAGCCGGCCCTCGAGCCGCCCGCTCTGCGCGAGCCGCCGGGCGCCCGCCGCCGCGGCAGCGACTCCGACGCCGGCCCGCCGCTCCGCCCCCGCGCGGCGTCGCCCACGGGGAGCCCGCAGCTCGCCGGCTCGAATCCCGGTGGCGCCCTCGGCATCATCATCGACCTCGCGCACCGGCGAGCTTGCGTACCCCTCCCCCGCCCGCTTCTCCTCCTTAACCTGGCGCAGGGCGCTGCCGGCGCTGGGCCCGGCCTCGCCGGGGGGCCACGGGGCGGGGCGGGCCCTCTCGCCCCTCATCCGCCGTCCCTCCCTCGTCGTCTCCGAGGGCGCCCCGGACCCGGGCCCGGGCTCCGACGCGCCCCTCTCCCCCGGGCACGCCCCGGACCCCGGCCCGTGCGCCCCGCCCCCCGCCCTCCCTCTCGCTTTCCCTCACGCGCGCCGCGCGCCCCAGGGCGGTTCCCGCCTCGCCCCAGCGGCAGGTCCGCGCCCGCTCGACGTCGCTCTCCTCGCCCATACCCCGCCCCGCCCTCCTCGTCTCGGAGGACGGCCCAGCGCCCGGCCCGAGCCTCGTCGAGCCGCCCCCTCGCCCTCGTCCTTCGGCAGCCCGCCGCGGGCGCGCTCGGGCTCGGTGCCCTCCGCGCTCCCGGGCCCGCGCTCGCCGACGCGCTCGCCCGCCGGCTCCCCCGCTTCGCCGTCTCCCGCTCCGCTGACGACGACGGCGGCGGCGGCGCGGCCCCTAGCCCCCCGCCCGACTTCTACAGCCACGGGCCCGCCCCGGCGCAGGCGCCTGCGCCGGGCACGCCGCCGCCTTCCTCGCCCAAGCGCGCCGTGCGGGCCCGCGCCGACTCTCTGCCGGCGGAGCTGAGCTCGAGGGAGGGCCCCCGCCCCGCCTCGCCGCCCTGCCGCGGCACGGGAGCCTGACCCCCCGGTCCCCTTCGTGGGCCCCGACTCCCTGGGCCACCTCCTCGCCCCCCTCGACCTCGAGGGGGGCCCCGGGCCCCAGGCACCTCCCGCGGGGGCCGCGGGGGGGGCGAGCTCGGCGCGGGAGTCGCCGCCAAGCCCCGGCGGCGCCGCCCGCTCGCGCTCGCTAGAGCGGAGGGCCGCTCCCCGAGCCGGGGCCGCCTCCCCCCGGCTCCTCCCCTCCCAGTCGAGCCTCGCCCCGCCGGCCCCCTTCGTCGGCCCCGACGCCCTGGGCCACCTCGGCCCCGCCCCCGCCCCGGCCCCGCCCCCGCCGAGGGCCTGCCGCCCCTGGAGCGCGATTACAGCCCCGCGCGGGGCCCGGGCGCGCGGCTCGGCCCCTCGGGGTCGCAGGGGAGCCTGGCCCCGCCGGCGCCCCTGCTGGCGCGCGACTCCCTGAGGAACGTTCACCCGCGCGACGAAGGCCTCGCGGTTGGCTCCCCTCCGGGGCCTTCCTCCGGCTTCGGGCGCGTCGTACCCACCCCCAGCTCCTCCTCCCGCCCCAGGCTGGACCCGCTCTCCCCCCCCGAGGCGTCCCTCTCGGAGTCGTACCCGCCCCCGTCCCGGGCCCTGGCGGGGCGGCGGGGCGGCGGGCGCCCGCGGCTTCGCGCTCCCGGCGCAGGCGCAGGCGGGGGAGGGGCGCGGGGGGCGCCGGGCTCTCTCGCGCCGGCCCTCGCGCCCTCCGCCTCCGCCTCGTCCATCCTCTCCGGTGGCGCGCTCCTCGCGGGGGCGCGCGCCTCGGCCCTCGCCCGCTCCGACAGCGCCGGCGCCGGCCTCCCCGCGCCTCCTCCCGCCAGGCCGACCGCTCGCCCCCGCGGCGCCTCGTGCGGCAGCCCTCCGGCGGCGGCGGCGTCCTCGGCCCCGCCCTCGCCCTCCGCGCGGGCCGCGCGCCGGGCCCCGCCCCGCGCCCGAGGGGACCCGGGCGGGGCGGTGCCCGTCTCGCGGCCGGTGACGCTGCACCGGCGCGACTCGAGCGCTGGCGCGCTGGAGCCGCCCTCGCCGCCCTCCCCGGCCGCCGGCTCCGCCGTCGGGGCCGTCCGCCTCGCCCGGCGCTCCAGCAGCGGCGCCGGCCCCTCTCCCCGCCCTCCTCCGCCGCCGCCCTGCCCGCCGCCGCCGCCCCCTCGGCCGCGGCCTCGCCGCAGCTGCACCCGCGGGCGGCGCCCGTGCGGAGCGGCTCGCGGGGCGCCCTGCGCCTCGGCTCGACCGTCACGCCGACGGCCATGCCCTGGCAGCGGCCCGGCGCCGACCTGCCGCCCCTCTAGATCCAGGAAGCTAGTGCACGTGGTTCAAAATCCGCCGGATCTGAGATCCGTATGCATTCTGTTGTTCGTATTTATCGTGGTGAATTCTGGATTTCTCGGCATGCAAGGCCGGCATACGTATACGCGGCAATGCGTCAGGCAATCGCTTCAAGCAGCGCTTGCGAACAACCACCGCCCGCGCTGATGTCGAAGAGGGGGGGGGGGGGGGAAAGGGGGGACACAAGAAGTTGCAGCTGCAATTGCAACTTGAATCGGCCAGCCGCTGCTCCCAGCCTCCCACTCGCCGATGCTTCACGGGATCGCATCGACAGCACGATGAGTGAACGACAGCCGCAACCCGGAGCTCGAGTGGAAGTTCAACTGCCGCTGTGAGTGCAACTTCGTGTTTCATTTGCGCGCATTGGCTTAGCGCGGGCTCCTCGGGGTCTAGCTATGTTCCCAGAAGCACGCGAATGTGCTCTTGGAGTCCTTTCGAGGCGATCCGCCCTGCGGCTCGTCATTCGCATTGCTTTTCTAAGATGACGGGAAGGCCGTCCATAGCACCGCCGGCGCCTAGACTAGAAGACGATGCGCTTCGCTGAGTCGCCATTTGGATGAAGGACGAAGCTTCTGGTTTGCGGCGTCTGCAGCTCTCGCCCTGCGGGCCCGGCCGGCGCCTCAGCGCGCTAGCTGAAGTTCGCGCGATCGGTTCGGCGAGCCACGGCCAGCTGACAGGCGCTCGGGGGGTCCAGCGGGGCGCAGGTGCAGATGGCACCGCGTGATCTCGAGGAAGGAGCTCGAGCCGGCTCAGCGGCGCAGGATCCGGCCTACGCGCAAGCAGCTTCAGGCGCCGGGCCCGGGCCCGCTGCAGCTGTCAAGTTAACGTTCGATTCTGATCATGAGGCCGGCGCCAAGGACGGATGTCGACCCGCGCCGGCGGCCGGGGGCGGCCGCAGGGGGTCGTTGCAGGAGGAGGAGGGGAGCGTGTTCAAGCACACACAAAAGGTCCGCAGTAGTCAACCGGCGCCCGCGCGCGCCGCCCCGCCCCGCTTACGCCGCCGCCGCGTCGCGTGCGCGCACAGGTCATCACGCGCGAGTTCTCCAACATCAAGGTTCGCGGCCCGGCACGCGGGGCGCCCGCGCGCGTCGGCTGCCCCGGGCCGCGGCCGGCCGGCGCTGTTTTGACGGCGTCGCGCGCGCCGGCGCCGGCGCAGCTGAACGTGCGGCGGGCGGAGGTCTTCCTGCGGACGTACCGGCGGCAGCTGCTCTACCAGGTCCTGCCCCCCTTCGCCTGCCTCTCCGCCCTCTTCTTCGGCCTCGTCATCACCGTGCGCCCGGGCCCCCCGTTCCTCCGGATCCGCGCGCCCCCGCCCCGGGGACGGGCCCCCCAGCAGCGCTCGAGATCCGGGCCCCCCGCGGCCGCCGCGCGCTGGTATCGGCCTTTACCCCCCTTACCCCCGCCCCCCCCCCCCTCCCGCCCAGATCCTGCCGGTGGACCAGGCGCACGAGCACGCGGCGCAGTACGTGGGGGCGGGGGGCCTCCTGAACGTCGTCCAGCTCGGGAGCGACCGCGAGGCCTTCCTCGCCTCCAACACGGCGCGCCCGGGGCCCGAGCCCGCCCCGGCCCCCCGACGCGAAGCCGCCCGGCTGACCGGGGCGCCGGGGTGCGGGGCCGGCGGGGGCAGCGGGAGGACTTCTTGAGGTTCGCGCGGCGGACGGCGGCGCTGCTGCTGGACACCTCGGGGTCGAACCCCACCGCCGACTACCTCCGCCCCGTCGGCCTCCTCCGCCTGCGCCAGGCGCCCGGCTTCGTCCCCCTCCCCTTCCCCCCCCCCTCCACCCCCCCCGCCCCAGCCCCCTCACCCCCTCACCCCCCGGTCCTCCCCCCTCTGAGCCTCCACCCCTCGCCCTCCAGGTGCGGGTGGAGCGGGTGCCGGCAGAGGAGTGCAGCAGCCGCCCGCCGGCGCTGCTGGCGGCCCTCTTCGGGGCGGAGGGCGCGTGCTTCCCCCCGTACCACGAGCGCCACGGCTCCTCCAACGCCGACCGCCGGCCCTTCCGCGGGCCCGCCTCCGGCGCCGAGTACACCTTCGAGGTGCAGCCCGGCCCCGGCTGGCGCTGGATGGGCCGCCGCGCCGCCGTCGCCCGCGCCGGGCCGCTCACGTGCGCCGGCGGCCGGCATGGCATGCGCAGGAGAGCGGCTCGCCGCTGCTCTCGAGCTGGGCCTACTTCCGCGACACGGCGTACTACCCCGACTACGGCTCGGGCCACCACACCCTCGTCCTGAGCCGCGACCCCGCCGCCGCGCTCCGGCAGGCGAGCCCCGCGCCCGCCCGCCCCCGTCCACCTTCACCGCCCGCGGCCGGCCGCCGACCCAATTTGCTCGGGGCGTTCAGATCGACGACGCCGAGCAGGACAAGTGGATCGACGGTGCTGCACATGCCCGCCTCGCCCCGCGCTGGGTCCGAGCTTTCCGCGGGGTCTGACTCCGAGGCTCGGGGGCGGCGCGCGCAGACTCGACGCGGGCGGTGGCGATGGACGCGACGCTCTACAACCGCCACTCCCGCCTCTTCGTCGTCCTCGAGCTCCGTGCGCCCCGCGCCCCCTTCAATCTCCAATTGCCACCGGAAACCTGAAGAGCCCGCGCACAGTCGCCGAGCTGCCGAACTCTGGTGCGCCGCATGCATATGCGAGCCACGCGCGATCGGTGGGGCGCAATCACACGCGCGCGGCGCATGCGCAGGGGCGATGATCCCTTCATATCGCGTTCGCACTCTCAAGCTCGAGACGCTGGAGAATCCGGTGCTCCAAGCCGCGCTTTGACTTTGCCGTCCTTTTCACTGGCTCCAAGCTCTGACGTCCATGCGCTGCTTGGCACAGACGACATACGGCTTCTGGTGCGTGGTACTTTATAATTAACCGCACCCGCGTGCACGTGCGCCGCCATGAACATGGTCATGACCTGTCCTTGTCCTCGCGCCGCAGCATTCTCTTCTGCATTGTCGTGACCATGTACGGTGTGCTGCCCGCATCGCTCACGCTCGTGGCGTCCGCGTTCTTACTTCTGCACGTCGCGGTTATCTTTGGGTCGCGATCGGGCGCGGCAGGGCTCAACAGCATCTCGAAGGTGCTCGCTCCCGAGCTCTCAGGATCCCGGCGCTCTCGACCGGCGAGGCGGGGGCCCGAGCGGGGGCGGGGCCAGATCGGGCGGGACGGCGTGCTGCACATGTCCTTCTTCCGCAAGTTCTTCGCCGCCGACGCCTCCTTCGACGACTTCTTCCGCAGCCTCTGGGACCTCCTCGAGGCCCGCCCGCCCCCCGCCCCCGCCGCCCCGCCGCCGCAGATCCAGACGTGTAGCTCGGCCCGCCCACGGCCGCGGTCCCCGCAGATGTTCGCAGTCGTCCTCTACTTCGTCATGATCGGATACGTCGTGCGCCGTCCCTGCCCCACCCCGGCCCTGCCCGCCCCGGCACGCCTTCTGCCCAGGCCCAGGACGCCGACGGACCGCCGCCCCGCAGGCGGCCTACGTGAGGACGTGCCGCGGCATCCAGAAGGAGGTCCGAGATCCGATCCGCCGCCCGCGGCGCCGGCCCGCGCCCGGGGCCGCGGCCGGGGACGACGTCGACGCGCCGGGGCGCAGCTGGAGGTGGACGCGCGGGGCCGCTACATCGACTTCCAGGAGGCGCGGCGCCTCTTCGAGGTGGCGTCCGAGCTGGCCGGCATCAACGTCCTCATGACCGCCATCTGGACCTTCCTCTTCCTCTCCCTCGAGCGCAGGATCGCCGTCATCTGGTGTGCACGCGCCCCGGGGCTGCCCGTGGCGGGCCAGGGCCCGCGGCCGATCTCTGACGCTGTGCGCATGCCAGGCGGACGCTCTTTTTCGCGCGGTGGGACCTCCTGGCGTTCGTCGCCTGCTTCTTCGTCATGTTCGCCGGCTACGCGTTCATGGGTGCCCCCGGCGCTCGCGCGCGCACCCCAATATCATATCTAGAATGCATGGTCGCTCTGTTAACGTTGTTAATTGTCGCGCGGCAGGAAACATTATCTTTGGCTACCAGCTCCCGCGCGTGAGTTGCATGTGCTCCCCGCCTTTCCAAAAATCGATCACTCCGGATCCGAATATACTCTCGGAGCCCCAGCAGAGCCAACGTACACAGCGACCGCGCGCCGGCGCCGACTCTGAAGCCGCGAACCGCGCGCGCAGTTCCACAACTTCACGGCGTCGTTCGCGAGCCTCTTCCGGTTCCTCGGCGGGTGCGAGCCTTGCCATGGCCACGCGCGCTCGCGCATTCTCTCTGACTGCCCGCCCTTGACTCGTTCATTCGAATTCTCTTAGCGACTTTGAGTACGGTGCGGGTTCTGTCTGCGGTTTCGAATTCGAGCCCAAGTTTCAGCCATCTGAATGTATATCTCGCCGATGGCTGCGCGCTGCCTCAGACGACATCAACAGCGCCTCCCCGGTCGCCGGCATGGTCTACTTCTTCTCGTTCATGATCCTCGTCGTGCGTATGCGTGCCCCCGGCCCCTGCAGCTGGACCTGCCCCCGCATCCGCCGCTCCCTTGCTTCCGGCGCTGTAGCTACCCTCCATACTCTCCCCACTGAATATTTTTCCTGGCCCGCGGCCGCCCGCGGCCGGCCGTGCGTTGAAATGACCCGGGCGCAGGTCTGGATCGCTTTCAACATGTTCATCGCCATTCTGGTGCGCACGCTCTAAACCTCAATCTATATCTCTAGACCTCTTTTAGCAGCGCCCTTGCTTGCTATCGCACTGCTCTATGGCTGATCGCGCACAACGGCGGCGGCGGCGGCGGCCCGCATGCAGAACAAGTACTACGCGGACGCGTGCGACGAGGCGGACTCGCACGAGGAGGAGGAGCGGAGCCTGCAGTGCGCCCGCCCGCCCCGCTTGTGGCCCCTCGCCGGCGCCAGTGCCGAGCGGCCGCGCCCCCTGCTTACGTTAACGCTCGTCCGAGCGGAGCACTGAGCCGGCGCCGCTCGCTCGCGCAGGGCGGGCTCCGAGAACCTCGCGATGATCGGACGCCTCCTCCGCTACCGCGTCTTCGCAGTGCTGCGCGCCCCCGGCACGGCCGAGGCCGAGCCGCCCCCGCTCGGCTCCTCGGACAACGATCGCCCGAACGCGAATGCCTCCTCGCGTCGGCTCATCAAGCCGGGTAAAAAGGGCGAAATTCAGGTGCACGTGAAGTTCGAATCTCAAAGCTCGAAATTGCGTTCGAGGTTGATCGATTCATTGAAACTCGGCCCCCGCGTCGTTAATGCTCTCAGCTGAAGTTCGATCTGCCGGGTCCTTGGAAAGAGGTTGGAAGCCAGGCGGGGTTCGGGGGCAGGTCCGCCCTCGCCTTGCCGCGGCAGCAGACCGTCATCAAGGCCGCCGTGGAGGGCGAAGCCCAGTGCGCTTCTCCCCCTCGATCAGTGCACTTGCAACTTCTAGGAAACCAAATTACCAAATTCTCGTTCGAACTCGCAGCGGGGAGGAGGAGTTCAAGCGGTTTGTTTTCAAGATGCTGACGCAAGGCGACGTCGTGTATCTCGAGGCGCGGTCTTACGAAACCTTCGTGCAGCGGCGCGAGCTGAACTCTCCTCTGCAGTACGTGGACGACCCCGTTGCGGAGGGCTCGGCAAGTCTTAGGGCGCGAGCATGGCACGGGCTCAAGCGTTTTGTTGGGGTGGGCCAAAAGCGCCTTCTCGCGCAAGTCTTGCAAGTGAGGGTGAAACCGCTGGGCTTCTACGTTGTTCTCAAGGCACGTTTACGTTCAATTCCTCCGTTGCGCACGGACATTGCTGTTGTCGCGGGCGAAATCTTAGGCGGCTGCAGCCTTAGAATTTGCCGTTCGTAGAGACCCGGGTTCAATTCCGGCAGTTCGCTTCGGCGTATTTAGAGACTCGGGTTCGAATCCAGTGGCTCGCTTTTCATATGTCTGAGCCGTCTGATCGGATCATATGATCTGATCATGAGAGCTTCGGACGGACAGCGTGAGGGCTTTAGGAGCCCGGCGCGTGCGTGTTTAGGAGATTTTGTCCAGCCTTAGATTTCGCCCGCGACACTGTGTACGCGGGCTCTTCTAAATTTGCGTCAGGTGCTGGGCAAGCCGAAGGAAAATGAGGCGAGAGGAGAAGAGTCGGGTCGAGACGAGCCGGCGAATGTTTTGGTGCGCGGACGTTGTTTTCTGTGAAATGCACACGAGCAGCGGACGCGGACTCCTTTGCGGCCGCAGCTGCACCCCCTCATGCGCCTTCGAATCCCGCCGAGCATCGCGTACCCCCGGGTTCGCCACTGCTCGTCGCCTGTGCATGTGCCCCCTCGTTCCATTACGAACACTTATTTCTTTTTCGCGCCCAGGTCCTGTTTCAGCTTGTCTTGCCTTCCTTCTTTCGATTCGGCCGGTAAACACATTTAACTAAGTTTCTAGCGCTATTTCGAATTCTCAATTGCAGCAGCTTAAGCTTGAAGGCATTGACGCCGCCACAAACGGCTGAGATAACTATAATCTGTCCCCGAGCAGGTCGGCCTCCCTTCTCCGAGAGATGGGCGCTGGTCGCTTCAATCCCGTGTCGGGCTTCGCCAAGCGAGGGCAGACACTCCCGGTCGACGGGCAGCGAGCGGATGGCGAGCCGCAGGCGGGGGATCCCCCGACCCGCTTCAGCTGGTCTGCAAACAAGCGCATCGGCTGTGCACGCTCCGCGACGAGCGGCTGACGCGCGCGCGTCCCGATCCCGAAGGTTCACGCGCGCGTTCCGGCTCGACCTGCCGGACCCGATCCTCGACGACGACGAGATCGAGAAGATCGTCAGCCGGCTCGCGAAGAAGTCCCGCGACCGCCAGAGCGACGTGCGCTCGCTCCGCGCGCGGCGCGGCGCGGCGCGGCCCGCGTGATCGAGCTCGCCTGGCCTCGGATTCCCGCGCGCAGAAGCAAGAGTTTCTGGAGGCGTTCAGGCTCGAGACGACCCTTCAGCAGCTCTCCAAGGCGCGCGCCCTCGCCCCCGAACCATCCCCCCGACTGCGCCCAGCGGGCCTCGAGCCGCGCGCCGCGCAGTACGACAAGGACTCGGGCCAAGTGGCGCGCGCCCTCGAGCTCGCCGTCGACCTCGACCTCCTCCTCCGCGCCATGCGCAGCAGCGAGCTCCAGGAGCCGATGCGCCGCGCCGAGTCCGGCCCCGCCCCCGCGGAGGGCGCCGGCGCCCGCGAGGGCCCCGTGCGCTTCGCTTAGCTGCCCGCGCGCGAGTGCACTCTGACGCCGCCGGTCTGCTGCAGGCGCCGGCGGAGCTCGATCGCGAGGCCGCGGCGCCGGCCGGGGCGGCTGCCGCCTCCGTGCGCAGCCAGGGGCGGGTGACCTGGGGTGCACGGGCCGAGAGCAGGCCCCTGCACGCCCCGAGGACGGCCGAGGGCAGGAAGGCCCTCCAGGACGGGTACAGCGAGGTGCGGGCCAGACCCGGTCCCCCGCCCTAGGCCTGCGATCAAGCCCGTGCTCGCTTCTGGCCTGATCATGACCGCGTTGCACGCGCGCGTCGCCCGCGTTGCGATTAGATCTTGGAGGTGGCGGACAAGCTGCAGCAGTGCTTGCAGGACCTGAGCTTCGTGCAGACCAGGCAGCCATCCACGGTGCGCCCGCCGCGCTAGCGCTCGAGCTCGCCGCCTTCAGCTCGAGCAGCGCTAGCGGCCTTCACATGTACATGCGGCCGTCGCGTCTTGTTGATTTCGCGGGGCGCGCGCAGCTCTCCTCGGAGTCGATCCGCTTCGACGAGCTGGTGGCGGTCATCAGCTGGCACCTCTCCGTGAGCGGGAGGCAGGGGCAGCACTCGCTCGCCCACATCAAGCACGAGGCCGTCCGCATCGTGGCCTCCTTCCCCCAGGAGTGCTTCGACCCCCTGGTGCAATGGCCGCCGAGCAGCCCGCGTCGGCAGCGCCGGCCGCCCGGCCCGCGGGGCGTGCGCCGGCTGCCGTGCGCGCGAACGCTGACATCGAGATCTGTTGCGCCGCGATCGCGGGCAGGACGAAAAGACGGCGATCTCGGAGTACTCGCCAGTCGCCTCCTGGGGCGGGATATCGATCGACAAGATCCAGAACAGCGACCGAGATCCCGGTGCGCGCGCGCGCCCTCGTATTCCGCCGCCGCTCTGATTCGCGGGCCTCTTGCACTCGCACGTCGCGATCGGCAGCCTTCTCGTTCGAGGACATTATTGAGCTGCTGGGCGAGGTCATCCACGACCGCTGGAGCCTCGGCTGCCTCCAGAGGGGCTACAGGTGCGCAGCCGCGCCCCGGCGGTCCCTCGCAAGCGCCGTCCACTGATTGCTGCGCGCGCGTCTTCTTCGCAGGTACGGATGGCCGCGCAACGACGACGAAAGCAAAGGCCCTAAGCAGCACCCGCTGGTGCAATGCCTTTCCCTTTCAGCTTGGCCGCGCTGCGGTCTCGTTCGAATTCTAGATCGACATCTTGTCCGAATGCCTGATCATGACGATAGCCCTGTTCTGACTGCAATTTCAGCTTGTCCCGTACAAGGAGCTGGAGGAGAAAGACAAGCTCTATGACAAGGTAGAGAAGCGCGCAGCGCTCGGAGTATCGCGATGCAAAGCCGCTGGCCGCTGGCCGATGGCTTCGCACCCGCGCCTGACGCGCTGTGACAGAACATTGTGATCTACCTGCTGCGCATCATCGTGGCGCTCGGCTACAAGATCACGCGCACGTCGACGTCCAGTTGCAACGACGAGGACAAAGCGAGCAGGTCGCTGCAGCCTCATCCTGAGAACGCACGATTCAAGGATCTGCTGCCGGGTGGCTACACGCTCATGGTGAGAGGACGCACCTGCTTCCACGTCCGGCGCTTGCCCTTGGCGCCGCCAGGCCTGTCTTCTGAGAGGGCTGCAGTGGGTCCCCGGGGCGGAGCATCGAACGCTCAACCCAAGGTCAGTGTCTGGCCGTGGCCAGCGCGCGCTCTGTCGATGCATATGGTCTTCTGTTGCTGAGGTCGCATCTCTCGCCGGGACCCCTCTCCTCCGCATGACCTCGGCAGCCTTTACGAGCTCCGCGAGCTGCTGGCGGAGAGCGTGCACGACAGCTGGGCCCGTGCGCCCGCGCGCGGCGTCGACGAGGGCGCCCCGGGCGCGCGCGGCCGCGGCCCGAGATATCTGACGGCCCGCGGTGCCGGTGGCGCAGTCTCCAAGATGAGGGAGGGCGTCGTGTGGGGCGAGAAGACCGTCGACAAGAAGACGCACGAGCTGCTGAAGCCATGTCCGCCCCCCGCCACGCCTGCCCGCCCCGCCCCGCCCCGCCCCGCCTCGCCGCGGAGCGCTTGAGCCGGGGGCGCAGACGGGCTCATGTCCGCGCGGGAGAAGAAGTCGGACCGCGCCTCTGTGGACGCCACCCTGAAGACCCTGCTCGCCGTGCGCCCCTCCCCCCCCCCCCACCCCATCCCCATCCCCCCTTCCCCCCCCTCCTCCTCCTCCCAACCCCCACCCTTCCCCCTTTCCTCCCCAAACCCTGCCACCCCTCTCCAACCTCGCACCCCTATCTAGCTACCCCCGCACCCCCTAGACCCCCAAAAAGCAAACGGCCCCCCTACCCTCCCCCACCCCTCCCTACACACACCCACACACAAACCCTACCTCACTCCCCCCACGCCGGGGCCCGCCCGCTCCGCACCTTGCCTCGCCTTGTCGTCCCAAGATCGCCCCTTGAGGCCTTCAGCACTAGCGTGCCGGAAGGGAGAGCGCTGTGCGCGTGTTGACCCGCTGTGCCGCTGCAGCTCGGCTACGGGATCGAGTTCGCCTCCTCCAGCTCCTGGTTGAGCGTGCGGCGCCTGCTCGGCGTCTAATCGTAACCGCCGGGCTTGCCCCTGCGCGCGAAGATTTCCGTAACTAACGCAAACGTAAACGTATTATAATTATCTTGATGTATAATCACTGTTAATCGTTTACGTTTACGTAAACGTACGCGTATATATTGTACGAGTGCAGCTTTGAAATTGAATCTTATCTTACTGTAAGAACTGAGACGAGAAAGCATGTGCATGCATATGTGCGAGATCGATATCTAGAAGAAGAACAAGACGAAATGTAAAGCCATGCAGCTGCGCATGCTGCTGCAGACGAAAGTCTAGCCCAGCTGCAGTAGCTAGCGCTATAGGCCTCTATATATATCTATAGCTAGCTATAGCCGCTGAGCTAACTACGTACGGTATGCCGTTCGAAATTCGCGTTCCTTCTGCAATTACTCTGACCGCCCCCGGCCCCTCGGGCCTGCCTTCTCCTGGCAGTACCGCGGCCGTACCCACCCCACCGCGGTTGCTGCCCGAGAGCCTGCCGGGCCCTGCCCCTCCCTCCTCACGAAAACTGAGGAAATTCGAGAAGATTCGAGTACATGCCACGATAAATGTATACGATGACAATGGCGATGACGATCGACTAGCGCTGCTAAGCCCATAATAGTGTAAAACTTCGCTACATGGCTACCTACGAGCCGGCGCCGGGGGCCGGGCCGGGGGCTACAAGGCGAGCTGGGACTGGCCGCGGGCGGAGGCGGAGAAGCCCGAGGGCCCGACGAAGCCGCCCAGGGCGTCCCGGCGCTGCAGCACGTGCCGCCGGAAGCAGACCTGCGCCCGAGGCGGCGCGTGAGGCGCGGGGCGGCGCGGGGCGGGGCGGGGAGGAAGCGGGGGCGGGGCGCGCACGACGCCGGAGACGCCGAGGACGGCGCCGACGACGATCACGCCGACGACGATGCCGACGATCATGCCCGTGCTCGGGCCGCCCCCGCCGCCCCCGCCCGACGACGAGGCCGCCGGCGCGCTCTCGATGACCGCCTCGCGCTTCGAGGCCGACGTGGCCGCCTCCGAGGAGCCCGAGTCGGTCCCCGACGGCGAGGTCTGCGGCTGCGTCTGCGACTGCAGGTGCGTCTGCGTCGCCGGCGCCGGCGCGCTGCTCGGCGCCGGCGGCGGCGGCGGCGGGGGCGGGATGGCCGCCGTCGGCTTGGGGAACTTGGAGAGGGTGCGGACGTAGACGTGGGGCGTCCTGCCCGCCGGGCCGCGCCCCCGGGTTAGCGGGCGCCGGGGGAGGGGAGGGTGCCGGGGCGCGAGCGCACGCGGAGGCGGCCCGGGCGGGGGCGGCGCCGGGGCCCCACTGGGCGAAGACGTGGAAGGGCCCGCGGGCCTGCGGGGCGGAGAGGGAGAGCCACCTGGAGGCCTGCGCCTCCTCCGCCGGGCGGGGGAAGGAGGCGGGGAAGACGGCGGGGTCCTGGCCGGCGAGCGGGAGGGCGAGGGAGAGCGTTCGCTCCGGTGTCGGGTTGGAGACGCCGGGGCGGAGGGCCCGGGCGGCGGCGTCGACGAAGGCGTCGGCGTAGACGGCGAGCGTCAGGTTCGCCCCCACGAGCTCCGCCCCGGCCGCCGCCGCCCACGCCATCACGCAGCGCTCGGGCTTCGAGCCGGCGTCGCCCCACTTCTCCGCGGGGCCGCAGACCGCCCCGATGTAGACGCGCGAGCCGGGCGCCGCCGGCACCATCGGCGCGGCGTAGATCGAGGTCAGCTTCGGGAACCAGGCCTCGAGGACGCGCGCCTTGGCCACGCCCGAGACGCTGCCCCGGCGCGTCGGGCGGGGGCCGGTGGGGCGGGCAGGCGAACGCAGGGCGCGGGGCGGCAGCAGGGGCGGGCGGGCGGGGCGGACCTGCGGGTGCCGCCGTTGAGGCGGGCGAACATGTACCAGGGCGGGCGCTGCATCGTCGGGTAGTCCGAGTTGTCGAAGGCCGACATCGGCAGCTCGAACGAGGTCTGCGCCCGGCGCCGCCCGTCAGGTCGCCCCGCGGCTGCGGCGGGGGCGGGGCCGGGGGCGGCGGGGGCGCACGGAGGAGGAGGTGGGGCCCGTGACGTAGCTGCAGAACATGCGGTCGCGGAGGGTGATGATCTGGTTGCTCCCCGAGTTCTGCGCCTCGTCCGTGAGGCGGAAGGCCTCGCCGTCCTTGACCAGCAGCGACGGGTCGTCGATGAAGTACACATCCAGCGACGCCGTGTCCGTCCCGAAGTTGAAGTTCCTGCGCCCCGCCCCGCCCCGTCGGCCCAGCTCGGCCGGCCCCCGCTGGCCGCCGCGGCGCGGTCGCGGTTCGCGCGTGCGCACCAGGTGAGGCGGAACTCGGTCGGGAAGACGCCTTCGCGCGGGACGATGGGGAGCCGCGCGATGTAGTCGAGGTTGCGGAGGTCCCCGGGCTGCGGGGACTGCGCCGGCGGGTCGAAGAGCATCACGCCCGACACCGCCTCCTCCCAACCGATCCGCGACGGGCCGCCGTTCTCGCACTGCGGGTACGGGCAGCTCGTTGACGACGTGCCCGTCGAGGGGATGCACGCCGCATGCGCCCCGAGGGCGAGGCAGGCGACGAGCAGCACTGCGAGCGAGCAAGAACTCTGAGCGGCGGGCCGTGACCATCGGACAAAGCGTCTCGCACCCGCCAATGCTAGCGCCTCCAGAGCCGACACTCTGCACCGCGCCCTGTGCGCTGCCGCCATCTGGGCTCGGAGGAGGGTCGCGGGCGGCTCGGGTTATCTGCTTCGCAGGTCGATTCCTCTGACGCTAAAGCCACAAAATTGGAGCTAAGAGCCCCCGGGGTCCGTTGTTTGCCCTGCGAGTTGGCGCGACGTTGGCTGCAACGCTATGAACTCCGCTGACGGAGAACGCGCCGGCTCCAGCCCCCGAACCGAACTTCACGGCTGCTTCGCGGGCTCCTTCTCGGACACCGGAGAATCTACTACCCCCTGCAAGTGGAAAAAAAGATGGGCACCAGCCGCTGGGCGGCTCTGGCGCTCCTAGCGGCGCTTCTCGTGTCTGCGCTGGTTACGATCCAAGCGGACGACGCGGCGTCCGCGCCGACGGGAGCTACCGACGCACCTGCGGCCTCTGCCACGTCCGGCGACTCGGGCAGTGTAAATGGCGAGCAGTCAGCGCAGCAGGATGCCAACGCAGACGCCGGAGGTGCCACCGGCGACGCGCGGAGCTCTTCGGAAGGTTCCGCCGGCAAGGGCCGGCGCACACTGAAGCGAGGGCCCAAGGGCATCCCGGAGCACTTCAAGAAGGCGCAGTTCGAGAAGATCCAGCGCGCGGCGAAGGAAAAGCTGAGCGAACTCGGGCGCAAGGGGCGGATGGACGCGTCTGGGAAGCCCCGCAAGAGCGGCAAGGAGCGGCCGCCGAAGCGCGCGGAGGGGCAGGAAGGCAAGATCGCCGTGTGCCCGGTGCCGGAGGCCGAGGAGAGCTACGACACCCTCGCGTACGCCCCCCTCCGAGTTCGGAGCGCGCGCGCGCGCTTCGCCCCCCGACCGGCCGGAGCGCAGCAAGGCGGGGAACCGGATGCTGGACGAGGGGGAGTACCGGGCGGCGGCGCACTGCTTCGAGAAGGCGACCAAGAAGAACCCGGAGGAGGTGCCGCCCGAGGCGCCGGGCGCGCGCGGGGCCGGCCCGAAGCGCCGCTGACGCCGCGGGTGCAGGCGACGGCGTTTGCGGCGCTGGGCTCGGCGTACCACCGCCTGCACCGCTGGAAGAGCGCGCACGAGGCCCTCCAGAAGGCCGTCGACCTCGACCCCTTGTGCCCCGCCCGGCCCCCGCCCCTGGGGGCCCCCGCCCCCCTGCTGCGGGCGTGACGGGGGGGGGAGGGGCGCAGCAACCCGGACACGCACCACAGCCTGGCGAACGTGCTGGAGGCCCTCGGCAAGCTCAACGAGTCCGAGGCGACGCTCCGCAACGCCCTCGTCATCAGCCCGAAGAAGGCGCCTACCCCCCTCCCCTCCCTCCGAGCCCCCCTCGCCCTGCCTGTCACCCGCCGACCCCTGCCGCAGGCCAAGTACCACACCAGCCTCGGGAACGTTCTCCTCGCGAAGGGAGACAGTGCGCCGTACCCCCGCCCGGCGTTGCGATGCCGTGCCCCCGCCCCCGCCGCCGCCGCCGCCGCCGACCGGCCCGGCGCGCAGCGGCCGCCGCGATCGAATCGTTCCAGAAGGCCGTCGAGCTCGAGCCGTGCGCCGCCGGCGCTCGAGCGCGCCCGCCGGCCAACGCCGCCCGACGCGCGGGTTCGAATCCAGGGGCAGCTCCGACGCGCTGTACGCCCTAGGGAGCGCTCAGATGGCGGCCGACCAGACCGAGGAGGCCCTCGAGACGCTCAAGGAGGCCAGCACCCCCCGCGGGGCCGCCCGTACCCCGGAGCCGTGACCAGAACCCCGCGCAGGTTCTCAAGATCAACCCGAGTCACCAGAAGGCGCTCGCGAAGGTTGCGGAGGGGTACAAGCGCAAGGGCAAGCTGTCGGAGCTGCAGGACGAGGTGGTGCCGCACCCCGCCGCCCTCGCGGTGTACCCGTGCGACGGGGCGGGGGCCGGGCAGATGAAGGACACGCTGGAGCGGATGCGGCAGCAGAAGATGGAGGAGCGGAAGAAGGCGGCGGCGGAGAAGGGGGCCCCCGGGCGCCCCAAGAAGGGCCCCGGCAAGTTCCGGCAGCGGCGGGACCCCAAGGGCGGCGAGAGGCACGACGGCAAGCCCGCCCCCCAGCAGAGGGAGGAGCTCTGAGCGGGCGCCAGGCCCCGAGGCCGGCGCGCCGCCGCGGGGGCCCCCTCGCCGCCCCGCCGCGGCGGCCGGGCGGGGGGGCCGGCGGGAGTAGCCCTAGGCCTAGTTAGTAGATCAGTGTACGTGCCACGGTGGGTTATTTATGTTCGTATACATAGCGATGCCCAGCCGAAATCAGTCAGCGATTGGGATCGTCAGTGGGATGGAGTGCGCTAGCGCCGCCACCGAACTCGCCCAGGCCTCGCGCTCCCTCCCTGTACCGTCAAGAGTACCGAACTAGCCGCTATAGTACCGTAATACTCGCCCTTCAACCCGGCAGTGCCCCGAGCTTCGAGCTACTATCATACGATCACGGGAAAGGCACCCGTACGTGCATGCGAAGGGCAGGCCTAGGCCCCAGGCGGACCCCAGGGCGAGGCCGCCGCGGGGCCAGGTTCTCACCGAGGACATCAAGCCGCCCCAAAAGACCCTCAGATCTTGAAAATGTGCCGACAGTAAAGACGAGGGCGCCACCAGACACGCCACCGCTTTGGGCAGACGGTTTCTATCTGCCCATTCAACCCGGGCAACGCGCGAGAACGGCCGAAGCCACGCGCGGCACCTTGAATGAACGGGCGTGAAAAAAGAGAGCTCCTAAGGCAACGGAGGATAAAACTGGAATGGCTATCGCTCCCGTTCAAGACGATGGCGCAACCGGAAAACGCCGTCGCTTTGGGCTGGGGAGCGTTCTCTTCCCGTCCAACCCGGGCATCGCGCGAGGGTGGCCGAAGCCACGCGCGGCACCTTGTTATGAACGGGATAAAAAAGTGTGAAAAACTGCAAAAACTACTGCGGGAATGAGGTCTTAAAGGCGAAACTCAAGCGACGACCTTCAATTGAAACTGCACAGGGACCTGTATAGCCTGGACTACAACTAATGGGGCTGCAAAACACAACATCAAGAAGACGCCGGCGGTGCATCTGCTTTCGCCGCATCTGCGCTCGCCGCTGCGCTCGCCGCTGCGCTCGTTGCTGCGCTCGCCGCTGCGCTCGCCTGCTGCCGCACGAGCGTCAGGACGGCGTCCGAAGCGGCGCGGTGTGCACGCCCGGGCAGGCACGCACGGGAGCCGACGAGCCCCGGTCGTGGATGAACTTGCACCGGTCGCCGTACGAGCACTCGCCCTTCTCCTGCGGCGATACGTCAGGCAGACTCGAGATGCAGGCGCCGTGAAACATGAAAGACTAGAATACTACTCGACTGCCCAGGGGCAGGCCCCGATGCAGACCCCGGGCGAGGCCGCCGGGTTCCCACCGAGGACATCAAACCTCCCCAAAAGACCCTCCCATCTTGAAAATGTGCCGACAGTAAAGACGAGGGCGCCACCAGACACGCCACCGCTTTGGGCAGACGGCTTCTATCTGCCCATTCAACCCGGGCAACGCGCGAGAACGGCCGAAGCCACGCACGGCACCTTGAATGAACGGGCGTGAAAAAAGAGAGCTCCTAAGGCAACGGAGGATAAAACTGGAATGGCTATCGCTCCCGTTCAAGACGATGGCGCAACCGGAAAACGCCGTCGCTTTGGGCTGGGGAGCGTTCTCTTCCCGTCCAACCCGGGCATCGCGCGAGGGTGGCCGAAGCCACGCGCGGCACCTTGTTATGAACGGGGATCCGCTAAACCTAGCCGCAGAACCCGGGCAGGGGAAGCGGGGGGGGCGCCCGTACCTTGAAGTTCCGGCAGACCTTCTTCCTGCACTTCTGCACGGGCTTCTCCCCGCCGGCGCCCGCGCTCGCGCCCTCCGCCCCACCCCCGGCGCCGGCCTCCGCCGCCTCGCCCTCCTCCCTCGCCCTGCGCGCCGCGTCGGGGCGGCGGGGGGCGCGGGGCGCGGGGCGCGGGGCGCGGGGGGGCGGACCGCTTGCCGCCGGCGCGGGCCTTGGGCCCCCAGTGGGGCTCGGGGGCCTGGACGTAGCGCGGCACCTTCTTCTGCTTCTGCTGGGCCGGCTGGACCTGGAAGGGCTTCTTGTAGCGCCAGTCCGGCTTGGGCTCGACGGGCGCCTTGGCGAGGATGGCGGCGGCGACCGTCCCCTCGGCCTGCGGCTTGGTCGGGTTCTTCTGGATCCACCAACGCAGCACGTTGTAGAAGGCCGAGGGCGGCGCCGTCGTCTTCAGCGCCGTCGGGCTGGCGTGCGAGCCGCTCGCCTTGTACCCGAGGCTCTCGAGGGCGTTGCTGAGCTTGAAGCGGGCGGGGACCTGGCAGTGGAGGACCTTGCCGATCTGGTTCACCGAGTAGTACAGGGGCGCCCCGTCGTGGATTTCCTCCGAGAGCGCCAGCACGAGGCCCCGGATGCGGTCCTTGGCGGCGTAGAGCTCCTTCGCCTCGGGCGCCTCCAGGTGCGCCAGGAGGCGGCGCACGAAGTCCTCCTCGTAGAGGGGGCCCACCCACATGGGGCCCCCCACGTGGAAGACCCGCCCGCACTCCCCGCACTTCTGGTCCACCGGCGGGCCCTGCGCCAGCTGCCGCTTCGGGTGGCTCCCGCTCGCCCCCGTCATCTTCGTCACGCCCAGCGGCTGCACGTGGAACGCGTCGCAGCCCGTGCACTGATACACGGTCCCCACCTTCCTGCGGGGCGCCGCGCGGCGACTCGGACGAGGGGCCGGGCGGAGGCCGGGCGGGCGGGCGCACGTCATGGCCTCGCCGCAGGCCAGGCGGGAGGTCTTGACGCGGAAGAAGAGGCGCACGTAGAAGTCGATCGAGAAGCACGCCAGCGGCGTCGCGTAGCTGCGCGCCGCAGCTGTCGGTGAGCGGGGGCGGGGCGGGGCGGGGTGGGAGGGGCGGGGGCGGGGGCGCGCGGACCGGCCGGCGCGGATGGCGGCGGACTGGACGGCCGAGGTGACCATGCGGAGGGCCATCTCGTGCCCGTACTTGGCCTTGATCGGCACGCTCCCGTACTTCGCGTAGCACGTCTGCCCGCCCCAGCGTGAGCCCGGCGCGGCGCGGGGCGCGGGGCGGGGGCGCGCCTCGGGGTGGTTCCCGCAGAGGACCGCCATGTCCGTGCAGGTGACGCAGAGCAGGCCTGCCGCGCATGAGACGCGCGTCGGGGCCGCGCCGGCGCGCCCGGGGCGGGGCGGGGCGGGGGCGCGGAGGGCACCGTCCTCGGCGACGGCCTGGACGGCGCCGTCGAGGAAGGGCGAGGCCGTGCCGTACGGGTCCAGGTCCACCACCTCGAACTGCCCGCGAGCCAAGCTCAGCTCAGACTCGATTCGATTCGATGCGAGGGGGGCGGGGCGAGGGGAGGGGAGGGCGGGGGGCCGCGCCTGCTTGGAGCGCTCCCGGCTCGCCATCATCACGTCGCTGCGGGAGAGGTCAGGGCGGGGGCAACGAAGGCGACGGGGTACGGGGTGCGGCCGCACATCGCGTCGCCGACGTTGGGGACGACCTGCGTGTCCGGGCAGAGGCCGTTGTGGACCACATTCCTCCTTATGGCCGCCACCTGCCCGGCCGCCGCGGGTGGGCGGGGGGCACGGGAAGTGTTTCAGAGAGGTACGGGCGCACGGCGGTCGCGTCCCGGTCGTTGGCGACGACCTTGCGGAGGTTGCCGATCTCCTTCCAGTAGCGGATCGCGCGCAGTCCTGCGGGGGTCCCGGTCAGGGCGAAGGGGGTACGGCGATTCCTCCGCCGGCCGGCGTACCCGACGCGGAGAGGGCCTCGAGGATGCGGAGGCCCGGGACGCTCTCGGCGGTGCCGCCGGCGGCGGCGGCGGCGTCCTCGGCGGCGGCCGCCTGCTCGCGCTGCTCCTCCTCCCGCCTCGCCCGCTCCGCCTCCGCCGGGTCCTCCTTCGGCTCCGGCGGATCCTCGGCCATCGGCTCGCCCTCGGGATCGGCCTCCACCGGCGCCGGCGCGGCCGCCTCAGAGGAGCCGCCCCCCTCCTCCTTCGGCCCCGTCTCGGGAGCGGCGCCCGACGCTGCCCTGCGATCAGTCTCGAGCTGGAGGAGGGGCGCTGAGCTGGCTGCTCACCCCGCGCTGCCTTCGCCTCCTGCCGCTGGCGCGCTGCAGGGCGAATCAGGCGCCGTCCAGCGTTGGGCGGGGAGGGCGCGCGGGGCGCGCGCACCGCGCTCGACGATCGCCTCACGCCTCATTTCGTCGAATACTTTGATGCATGCGATAGAGAGGTCGCGGTTCACGACCTGGCGAGCGGCTCGCAATTGCGCTCGCGATCGGTCCGAACGCGCAGCGTACCTGGGCTTTGTTGTAGAACACATCATTCTTTTTGGCGAAGAGGATGCTCGCCTTCCCCTCCGTGATCACGTGGAAGCCCTCCGGCACTGCCGGGGAGGTCGTTCAGCAGCAACTCAGCGGGGGCAGGTCGCGGCAGCCGCGATCGGCTCCCCACCGGATGTACGCACCAGGAGCCGTGGAGGGCCCCGCGGAGCTGGAGGCCGCGGTCGACATCGCCCGGACGCAGATGACGCGCCCACGGGCGATCGCCCAGATTCCCGAATGCGATGCTCGTGCCGCGATCGGCCGCACCAGCAGAGGCACGAGGGGCGGCGTTTTGCCTAAGACTTAAGACTTCGGATCTGGGTACGCGGATCTTGCCAGGGTACCGCCTCGATCGGACAAATGCGGGCTGTCAGCGCGCCTCGATTGTCACTTACTAGTTAGCGTATGCTCTGTCAACATTCGCAGCTACGCCGCGCATCAACGAGGAGGCTGTGAGTGCCGATTAGCCGCAACGACGAGGCTTGCCGAGTCGGAGCTCCCGGCCCGCGCCCGTCTGACGTGAGCTTCGACAGCTGATAGTTAAGCTTATCACGCCTTTACGCGTGTAGCTAGCTCTAGTGACTTAGTGTCGATCGGCGCGAGCCGGCGGTTTGTTCAGAGATAGAACTGCACGATGTCGCTCGCCCCGCCCGGCGCCGAGCCAACCCTGGATCGTTCGAAGACGGTCGGCTCCAAGCCGAGCCCCGAGCCGCTTGAAGCCTCGAGCGACGGGAAGGTCGTGCCGTGGGAGCTAAGACAGAAGCACAAGGCGCGTCGCTCCGCTCCCCGTTCCTTCTCCCCGCTCGCAGCTGATCGGCGCGGGCCGCTCCCCCCCACCGCAGGAGCGACACTTCTTAGACGGTTCGCCCCGTCGCCTCGCGCCGGGGCGGGGCGGGGCGGGGCGCCGCGCGCGGTCTGATGCGAGTGCGCAGGCTGGGCGGCCGCCGACTACGACGTGGATAAGAGGGGGCGGCAGCTGCCGCAGGACCCGGGCAGGGCCCCCCCCACGCGGCAGCAGACGACCCACTTCGGGAGGGACGGCGGGCGGCCCAAGCCGCCTCCGCAGCCGTACCAGTTCCCCAGGCGCCGCCACAGCTTCTCCGGTACCCTTCGCGGCGAGAATGAGCTCAAGAAGAAGCGGGTGCGCGCGTGCCCGTCCCCCGCCCCTGCCTTCTCACCACCTCTACCCCCTCTACCCCCCTACCCCCTCACCCTTCCCCATCGCAGGGTTGGTTCCTCGAAGAGCTGCGCCAGGCGAGCCAGCGTACCCCCGAGCCCTTCCTACCCCGGGGCTCACGCGGGCTCCCCCTCTGCAGGTCTTCCACGCGGCGCCGCCGCTGCCGAAGTCGCGCGGGGACCGGTGCCGGCCGCCGGACGCCAAGCGTGACGAGGACGACGCGAGCATTAAGTACGAGCCCGACCTCCACAGGCGCGCTCCCCGCACCGAACCCCCCGCACTATCCCCCCCCCCCCCCCCCCCCCGAGCTCCTTTCGGCGCAGCGACGTGGCGCTCCTTGTGCGCGAGTCGCTGCGGTACGACGAGGCGATCCTCCGCTGGCTCAACAAGGTGCCCCCCGCATCCACCCCCTTCCCCGCCCTTACCCCCCGCCTGAATCCCCCCCCCCCCCCCCCCCCCGGGCAGTTCTGGCTGCTGGCGATTGCGGAGAGCGGGAACAGGAAGGAGATGCGGTTCGACAAGTACAAGGCGCGCCGCCCCGTCCCGCTTCCCCCGCCCCGCGCCGCCCCCCCCACCTCCCCCCCGCTCACGCCCCGCGCGCGGCGGCAGAAATTCCACGCGTGCATGTACCGGGCGCTGCACTCGGAGTGGGACCCCTTCGCCGCCCTCCAGACCGCCGTCCAGGACTGGGACCTCGACAGGCGCGCCCTCTCCCCCCCGACAGGCAGCGCTCCGCTGAGGCGCCGGGGGGGCGCAGCATGGGGTACGAGACGCTGAACAAGGCCCGCTTCCTGCGCTGCCTCTTCGAGGTCGCCGACGTCTGGACCAACCACGTCATGAAGGTTCGGGGGGGGGGGGGGGGGGGGGGGGGGGGGGGGGCGGTGTAGGACTGGGGGTCCGGCGGGGATGGAGTGGTGAGCGGCGCCTCCCCCCGCAGAAGCAGTACCTGGGCTTCCTGAAGAACCTCTTCGACCACGTCTCCTTCTACGACCTCGACAGGAAGCTCTACGTCCTCAAGAAGGTCGAGGGTGCGCGCCGGGAGGGGAGCCCGGGGCCCGGGGCGGCGGGGCGCGGGACGGCGGGGCGGGGTGGCTGAGGGGGCGGGGCGGGGGCGCAGACGTGAAGGTCGGGGCGACGGCGAGGGCGGCGGCGGGGGAGGACTGGGTGACGAAGAGCATGATGGAGCGGGCGCGCTTCCTGTACCGCCAGAAGCAGGCCGAGCGCCTCCAGCAGCACTGGCGCGAGCGCAAGCGCCGCGAGGACCCCGCTTTCCGCGACCGCCGCCCCTCCGCCGCCGGCGCGGCGGGCGCGGCCGCCGGCTCGGCGCGGCGGATGAAGCCGGGGCCCTCGCCCGGCGCGTCGGCGGCGCCGGGCATCGCCCCCACGCGCCTCATCGACGAGAGCACCTACGAGCACCTCCTCGGCCGCCGCCGCAGGCGCCCCGCGCACCCCCGTTCCCCCCGCCCTCCCCCTCCCTCCCGCTGACGCCGCGCAGCACGTCGGCGGTGGGGGCGGGGGCGCGCCGCCCGAGCGTGGCGCCGGGGGAGGAGGGGTACGCGGAGCTGAGCGAGCAGCTGTTCGGGTGGGCGCTGGTGCGGGCGCTGCTGCGGGTGGGCCCGGGCTTCCCGAGGCGGCTGGAGGAGGGCCCAGTGGCGGTCGCCCTCGTCCGCGCCGCCCGCCAGGCCGTCCGCGACTACTTCGCCGAGCACGGCGGTCCGCGTACCCCCCGCCCCCTCCCCCCCTCCCTTTGCTTCTCGCAGCGCAGCGAGCGGCCGCGCAGCGAGCATGCCCGTGCCCGAGAGCAAGCGCCGGCAGCGCGCCGCCACGGACTCGAACCCGCGCCCCGCCTCCCGCGCCGCCGCCGGCAACTCCGCCCGCCGCCCCTCCGCCTCGCAGGCTCCCGCCGCCGCCGCCGCCGCCGCCCCAAGTGCGGCGTGCCCCCTCCCGCGGCCGCGTGCGCCTCGCTCACGGCCCGGCAGGGTGCCGGGGCTGGGGGAGGTGCCGGGGCCGGCGGGGGCGCCCTCGGCGGGGAAGCCGGACACGGCGCGGCTGCGGGACGCGTTCATGGCCGTCGCCACGAGCGCCGCCGACGCCTTCGCCGCCCGCCACGTCATCGCCTACCCCGTCCGCGGCGCCCCCGCCCCGCCGGCTGCGGCGGCTGGGGCCGGCCCGCCCGTCGTCGCCATCGGGGCCCGCCCGGCGCCCCGCCCGGGCTCGGTCGCGGGCGCCGGCCCCTTCGGGGGGGTGCAGGGGCAGCGCCCCGGGACGTCGCCGGCGGGGGAGCCGGGCGCGCTCCCCGGGGTGGTCTTGGCGGACGCCGGCCGGCGCCCCGCCTACAGGAGGCCCGGCCTGAAGGAGACCAAGAAGGCCATCCCGAACCTCTCCGCCGTGCCCCTCATCGCCCCCGGCATCCGCATCTCCGGCCCCGCGCCCAACGCAGCCCCGGCTGTCGCCGCCGCCCGCGGGGCGCCGGCGGTGGCCCCCTCGTCCGTCACCCTGCCCCCGATAGGGCTCTCCGTCAGGTCTGCCAAGCGCCAGTGAGGCCTAGGTCTAGGAGCGTGACTCGTGAGGTCGAGCTTTCGGTTGTCACGCTTAATTATAAATTCTAGTCCGACGGTCATTTGGCCATGGCGCATGGCTTCTCGTGCAGCGTGGCCGTGAGGCCCGTGACCCGGACGGGCCGCCGGGCCGGACCTTGTCCCGCGGCCGCGCGCTGCAGCTGCATATTTCTTTTCAAGTTTTGCAATTGGGGCCGGGGGGGCGAGCGCGAGCACTGCCGGCGCCGGCGCCGCCGCGGCCCGCGGGCCGCAGTGCGCAGGTGTACCCGGTTACCGGTATACTAGCCTAGTAGTATGCGCAAAAGTACTGGTCTCCAACTGATAGACAGGGCTGTTAGCCGGAATATTCCAGCCTGGAACGTTCCCGGAATATTTTAGAAAATTTCGGGAAAATTTTCGCGTCCCGTTTGCAGGGGGAAAATTTTAGGAAATTGAATATAATTTAATGATTATTTATTCATTTTCATCCCTTTTCTGCGCCCCCTCCCCCCCCTTCTGACCCCACCAGGGGCCTTGCATTTCCGTCTCCAAGCTCCAGAAGGCTGTATACTGTCTCTCAGAATGCTTAGTGTGATGTTATCTTAGTGCTTCGCAGCTTTGAACGTGTGTCTGCGGTGCGCAACGCACGGTATTGAGAATTTTCCAGGATTTTGTGTGGTGGAATATTCCGGGAACGTTCCCGGAATATTCCTCAAAATTTTCTGGTCCATTTTGGGGGGGTAAAATTTTGACAGCCCTGCTGATAGACTCCAAGCAGATGATGCGCTACGTCACTGAGTCACCGTGGCACGTCACCAGCCCACGTGAGCCTCGTCGACGTCGTCGTCAGGAACTCAAGATCACGTGCACGGTGCACGATCGACGTAAGGAGGATGTTAAACTTACAATTGCAAGCAGCTGCAGCCTGCAGACTCTGAGACGGCGGGTCTTTGCGCACGTGAGGCCGCGCTGGAAGTTCGTTTTGTTTGTGCAGTCCCGTGCAGATGCAACTTGTAATCATTGTAATGCAAGCTAGCGTTTTGTGCTGATTATGAGCTTGCGGATAAGTGACGCTTTCGTCGGCGATGGAAAACGAGCCGCTGAAGGCGAGTTCTCGATGACGCAAAAGACGATAAAGGGCTTTTTGTACTGCCGGGGTACGAGAGTTGGAGGAACTTCCTACACATGGAAAGTCCCGGGTACGTATACCCGGGCAGCACCTGTGGGAGCGCGGCCTCGGGGCCTCCCGTCAGCGCGCGTTCTCGTAGCGTGCTGGCGAAGCGCCGGCACGAGTGACATCCCAGCAGCAACAGCAGCACAGCAAGCAAGACACCGCGACAGCAAAACCAGCTGCAGCGCTAGTTTGCCAACCTTCTCCGCAGCGCCAGCGAGCGCGCGCCATCCACTGCCGACAACCAGGCCGGCTTGCCGGCCGACATCGGGCCTGCAACCAGCACAGCGGTGCAAGAGAATCTAGAATCCAAGATGTCCCGACGGAGTTCCATATCGAAATACGTGCGCGGCGCGCGAGCTCAAAGCCTTAGCCGCGCGTGCCGCTCCGAGCCGCCTTCGTATAACCGCGATTCGTTGTTTAGATTGTTCCTGATCCCGGCATGCCGTCCTCGGGCGACGGCGCTGCCGGCGCGGTGTCCGCGAACGGCTTGCCCGCGCTGGCAGTGCCAATGCCGGCGGACAAGCTGGAAACGGGCTCGGTCCATTCGGCGGCCACCGGCACGGAGTCGCAGCTCCGTGCGTCTGCCGAACCGCGCAGCGCGCAGGCCGGCCGGCCGTGGCGGCGCCGGCCGCGGCCGGCCGGCTCGCGCGCGCCCCGGCCTTCGGGCAGCTCCGGCTTGATCGCTTTCCCCCGCGCGCCGGGCACGCGCAGTGATGGAGATGGAGGGGCTGCAAGAGCGCAAGACGGTGCGCGAGCCCGCGCTGCCGGCCTCGCTGGGGCCGCGCCGGCGCCGGCCCCGGCCGAGCTCCGAGTTCGAAGTTCTGACGCGCGCGGGGCCCGCAGGAGGACGCGCTCTTCGGAACCCTCTTCACAATGACCTCCCGTTCGCCCCGCCGCTCGCGCCGCCTCCTGAGCGCGGAAATCGCAACTTATCATGATCCGGGTCCGCAGGAAACTCCCAAACCCACCGCCGCCTCTCCACCCGGTGCGTCCGAACACGACCTGCGAGCGCGCCGCGCCACGTCTCGCACCGCGCCTGACCGCCGCTGCCGGCAGAGTCGTGGTCTTCCTCTTCTTCACGCTCCTCGACTTCGTCCAGCTCATCGGCCTCGCCTACGACGACACCGTCTGGCACCGTGACGTCGTCGGTGTGGCCTCGCCGCCGCGGGCTCGAGCTCGGCGTTGTCTTGACATCGCTCCGGCTCCGCAGGCTGGCTCGCGTTCCTCTTTGAGATCACCGAGGTTCAAGCTCTTGCGGACCCCGATCTCGCCTTCCGCTTTGAACGCCGTCCTGTCCGCAGCGGCTGAACGCGCTGGGGCGCACGTGGATGGTCGCTTTCTACTACATCGCCGCCATCGCCGTGCTGAGCGCTATCGGCCTCCTGATCTACGTCGGGGTCCTTTTCAAGGTGCGAGTGGCCGGGCGGCTTTTCTCTCTACCCGCTTCGGACTTCCGTTGAGTGAGAGCTTCGCCCGTAGCGCGACCGCTTCCAAATGTTTCCGGTGAAAGCGCTCCGCATCCTCGTCACGATCCTCGTGACGGTGCGACTCCGCCGCCGATCTCTGATCGGCCTCCCCCTGCGCGTCTGATCGCGGCCCGGGCGCTGCAGGCGCTCTACATTACGGTGCTGGAGATCCTCATCTCCCCCTTCGACTGCGTCTTCTCGGGCACCTGCCTCGAGCTCAGCAGCATCGTCCAGGCGAGCCGTCCGGCTCCGTGCACGTGCCTCGTTCGTATCTAACATTCATCCGGCTCCGAGCAGATGGGCATCTCGTTCATCCTGCTGCTCATCTTCATGCCCTTCTGCCTCCTCATGTCCCTCGTCTTCCACGACCACGAGGTGCCCGCTGCCCCCTGCTTCCTTTCTTTCGTGCACCAAAGGCGGCCGCGCAGACCCACTCGCCCAACCTCGAGTCTCGTGAGTCTAAGTCGCATCCGCGCCCCGCGCGCCCGCCCCGCCTGCGCAGCTGACGCGCGGCAGGGCCGACCGGCCGCGGCGACCTGCTCTACCTCGCCTCCCGTACGGTCCTCGTGCTCGCCCGCCACTTCCTCTGGCCCTACAGGCGCGCCGCCGCGCATGCACAGCCGCCCGGCGCATCCGAACTGAGGCGTCTGATCCTGCAGCCCGAGCTTCGTCGGTCTGCTGGTCGCCGCTGCAGCGGGCCTGCAGGCCGGGTACACGGCCGTCGTTCTCCCCTACTACCGCCGCTCGATCAACACCTTCATGGCCTGGCTGTGAGTGGCGCGTCTGCCACGTTCGATCCGCGATCTCACAGGGCGGCGTGGGGCAGGTTCATGGGAGCGGCGATTTTCTCGCTGGGGACTGTGGCGCTGCGCAATGCGACCGACGACGGCCGCTACGCCGCCTCCATTGCCGTCCTCGTCGCAATCGTGCCCCTCGGCGCCATCGGCGCCCTCGTCGCAGGTGCCCTTTCCACGTCCTTTCTCAGGGCAAATGCACTCGGTCTGACGTCTCTCCGCCCATCAACGGCAGAGTTCCGGCACTACCGCATCTCGCGGGCGTTCCTCAAGATCCCCGCGGCGCACGCCTCGGTGCTGGTGGCCGGCGGCTCCTCGCAAGAGGAGGCATCGGCCAAGGCCGCCGCCGCCGCCGCCGCCGACCTCGCCGAGGTGCGAATAATCCTCACTTTGTTTGTCGCGGCCCTTTTCCCTTGCTCTTTTGATCCTGTATATTCGCTTACTATCTCGCTGCGCGCGCAGAGCACGCACGGCGGTGGCATGGCGCGGGCCCTCGTCCGTCGCGCCCGCACCGTCACCAAGTCGATCTCGACCCTCGGCGGCCCGCTCGCCGCCGCCATCTTCGACAACGGCGACGACGGCGATGGGCGCGAGCCCGGCGCAGGCGGCCAGGGGCCCTTCCTCCTCGAGCAGGAGGTCGAGGTGCGCCGCCGCTTTCCCGCTCCCGACGGGCCCGCGTGACTGACTCGTGCGACAGGTTGCCGTTCGCTTCCTGCGGCTGACGCGCCACCCGAGCACGGCGCTGCTCGACGCGGCCGAGGCCGTGTACAAGCGCGGCATGCAGCAGTTCCCCAAGGTGCGGAGGGCTTTCGCATTTTCGCGAGACGCGAGAGCTCGTCTGACGTGTCCCTTTCGCAGAGCGCCTACGTGCGGTGCGACGAGGCGTGGACCCGCCGCTACATTCATCGCAAACGGTAACGCTGTCCGCCCGCAGGATCACGTACGCGAGCTTCCTGCAGAGCTACCGCAAGAACGTCCCCGGCGGTGCGGCCGCACCGGCCCCCGCGCGCTGCGCGACGGGCTCCCGGTCGGCTGACGGCGGCGGCGGGCGCAGCGATGGTGGCGCTCAAGGACGCGTGGCAGCGGAAGCCGCCGTTCGACCAGCGCTTCTGGCTCTCCTCCATCCGCCGCTCGTGGGAGCAGATGAACCAGGGGCAGTCGGCCGGCCAGGGCGAGTCCCTCTCCTTCATCAAGGTGCCCCCGGCCCGCCTCCCCCTCGACTTCGTCCCTCACGCCCGGCCGCGCCGCAGATGCTCGAGTTCAAGCGGCTCCTGACGGTCACCCAGGCGCACCACAACCAGGTCCGGTTTGGGATCTTCACGGGCTCGCACCGCGCGGCCAACGCGGCTGCCCCGGCCAGGCGGTGGTGCACGTGCGGGCGTTCTGGCGCGGCCTCGCCCGCAAGCGCGTCCTCCTTCCCGCCGTCCTCGACAACGTCGGCAAAAAGCTGGAGGAAGTCCGCCAGGTATGCAAAACTGCAGACTATCCCCTTTCTGCTCTCAGGTCTCACGTTCATCTTCAGGTCAAGTCGAAGGCTGACGAAGGCTACCGCCGCCTCCTGAGTGCGCCTCCCGCAGCTGCCCCCTCGATCGCCCGCTTCTCCGCGCGGCGCCTGACGCCGGTCGCAGCGCAGTACCCGCGCTCGAAGCTGCTGATACGCTCCTACGCGGCCTTCCTACTGCACGTCGGCAACGAGGCCGAGGCCGCCGCCGTCCAGTTCGCCAAGGCCGACGAGATCGAGGAGGTGCGTCTGCATACGCGGTCATATCGACAAATGGACGAGGCATCATCCTCGTTGAATGCCGTCCACTTTAATCAGCACTAAAGATCTCTATCTATGTTGCCAGATCTGACGCTTCTGCCGCGCTAGGCCGAGATGCGTGAGCGCCTCGCGAACGGCGGCGGGGGCGGCTCGTCCCTTGGCACGTCGTCCCAGGGCACCAGCGAGGACAAGGCCTCGGAATCCATCGGGTCCTCAAGCCACTCTTCCTCCGCCAAGCGCAAGACCGGCAACGGCGACTTCGGTGCGGTCAAAGGGTGTTTCGGTTGAAATCCGGCGAGGGCTCACGCGTTTCCGCAGAGATCATCCAGCAAGAGAACGGCGCGATGACTATTCTGAAGTTCGGCATCGTCATTGGCATCGGCGCCCTTATGGCCCTCTCCGCCGTCAGCTACGGTCCGCCCACGACGACGGAGTTTCGCAACCCAGAAACCGCCTCTGACGCCTCCGCAGCGGTGATCCGCGACCTGTTCGGTGGCTACGACCAGTCCGTCAAGCGCAACAAGGGCGTGATTGCACTGCTCCGCATGATCCTCGAGTGCGGCCTTCCCACTGCCTTGCGCCTCCGCTAATGGCATCAATGTCATTTCCGACTCGAACTGCGCAGGGCCTGCCACCAGACGCGCACGCTGAACATTGCCGCGCGCGAAAGCGACAAAGCCGTGATGGACGAGACCGTCACTTCCCTTGCTACTATGTCAGAGGCGAGTTTACGATACGAGGCAGAAAGCCGCATCAATCGGCACCATTATCGATCTAACCGCCGGCCCGGGGTCTGTGCAGACCTTCTTGGATGCTTTCCGTTCCATTTACATGGGAATCAATGGCGTGACACGCTCGAACGACCCGGCCGTCAACCGTCAGCCTGCCTTGCATGCACTATCATCTTTCATGACACGCAGGTGACGCAGGTATGTGGACCGACCAGAACGTCCGCATGCAGGTACGCGTTGTGAAATCTATTAACCGCTCCGCGCTCAACGGTGCCATTGCTATCGGCAGAAATACGTCAGCATCCCGCCGGCGCACTATGTCGACACGTACACGTCGCTCTGGGTGCGTCGGCGATGGATCCCGACACCATTGGAACCGTCGTCTCACCGCTTTCGAATTCCATCGCAGGACGCCGGAAATCTCTTCGCGACGAAGGCCCGGCAGTTCTCCCACAGCACCGTCGCCGGTGCGCACGATTCCAACGGAGCCCTGGCCATCGTTGCATCGAAATTCTGAGCGTCCGCTCCGCGTGCAGACTGGAAGGACGCGCACGCGTCGGACCTCTTCCGCTACGTCACTCGCAACGGTGCGAGAGCGATGGCTTTCGCCGCGAAATCCGCTTCTCTGTTGACGCGGCTGCGCGCAGCCATGTACGGCTTCCAGCAGGCGATGGAGAGGGCCGCCAACACGTACCAGCAGGAGGTAATTTTCGGCGGGAGGAGGCGCTGCGCTCGTTCCCCACCGCGCGCTGCGAGAGGCGTCACGGATAGACTAACGGCGGCGCTCCGCTCGCGGCGAGCAGACGTTCGTGAAAACGGACAGCTCTAAGGCGATCCTCGGGACTCTGCTGGCTCTCTTTTTAGGGACTATCGTCTCCTTAATCCTCGGAGTGTTTCGAGTGCGCTGATTGCTGTCATTGACTCGCCCTCCCCTCGCGCATTTGGGGACCATCACTCAAGACCTACGTTAGCACCACCAGCAGCAAATCCATTTTAGGGGTTTTGCTAGCTCTGTTCATCTCGACTATCGCGGGCCTCATCCTGGGCCTCCTTATGGTTCAAAACACCCGCCCCCGCCCCCGCCCCCCAACCCCGCGGCTGCCTGGATCCCGAACTGCTGCCTCCCGCCCGTCGGAAACCAGAGCCGCGGGCCCATTCCCCACACTTTCTCTAGAAATTTAATGCAGCATACTAGTCTCCTGGTCTAGACCTCTGACATCCGTCTCGCCTTGCGCGACAGCCCGCCTTCGCGAAAGTGCGCAAGAACCAGCGCGGAGGTGCCTGCGCCTGTGCCGGCAGCTGCGTCCAAAGGCGCCCGCCTGACGCCACCGCGCGCGCAGTCTCCGACATTCTCCTGGCGATGCCCCGCGCCCGTGCGTGCCGACCGCAGCCCGATCCGACGTGGCGCCCCGGGCGTTTCCGGTGGCTGAGACGCCGGCGCAGTGATGCGGCAGCTGAGCCGGCACTACGCGCACGTTCGTATGGTGGGCGACCGCGCTGAGGACTCGGACCAGGAGAGCTCCGGCGGTGCGCCCGCCCCGCCCAGCCAAAAACATTAGTAGCCGCATAAATGGCCCCGGAACTTGGGTTCCGGACGAATCTCCGCTCCCCGCAACGAAACATCTACCACTCGTAATTGTCATACCGACACTAAATCTATAGCTACACCAGGACTATCTAGAGAACCCCCGAAACTGTCAAAGCCCTGAAAGCAAAGTTTGAACTTCTAATAGATCATGGATTATGTTGTAATGGGTTCTTCCCTGGGGTCTGCTGACGCTCGGGGGGCGGCAGACGAGGCGGAGAAGAAGAAAAAGGAAGGGGCCGAGCACGAGGGCGACGGCGAGCACAGCGGCGCAGAGGGCGCAGAGGGACACCTGACGGCGGAGAACCTGGCGGCGGGGCCGGGCGCCCCGCGCAGCTTCCTGGAGGACGCCGCCCTGAAGGAGGAGAAGATGAAGGCGGAGAAGAAGAACCGCCGCAAGAAGGCGCAGAAGTACGAGGGCGCGTCGCAGTCGGAGGACGAGGCGTCGGGCCGCGAGCTCGCGCGCCGGGAGCGCGGCTCGGGCTCCGAGGCCGCCGGCAAGCGCGGCGCCCACTCCGACCGCTCCCGCAGCAGCAAGTGCGGCCCCGCCCCTCTCCACGCGGCCCAGCGCCGCCCGCTGACCTCGGATGGCCTCATCAGGGGCAAGGACGGCGAGAAGAAGGAGAAGAAGGAAAAGAAGGAGAAGCGGGCGCGCTCGACGGGCCTCGGTCCCGTTCGCGCGTGGCCCCGAAGCCTCCGGCGACAGGTCCGCCCGCTGCCTCCGCGCAGCGCCCCGCGCGGGTGCGGCGCGCCGACGCTTCGGCGCCGCAGCTCGAGCGAGGCCGAGGGCGGAGCGCGCTCCGAGCGCGGCCGCAAGCGGGAGACAGAGGAGAAGAAGGCCGAGGCGGCCAAGGCGCGCTCCAAGTCGGCGCCGGCCCAGGCGCCCCTCTCTATGGAGAACCTCCAGCGCCTCGGCTCGGAGGCCCCCGGCCAGGCCCGCCCCGCCTCCCCGCCCGCCTTGTCACGGCTGCGCTCTGACCTCGCATTTCCTCGCAGGCGGCGCTTCGGCACGTGGCGCTGCAGCAAATGCACCGCCGCCGCGCCGCCTCGCCGGCCCGCCAGGAGCCGGCCCTCCTCGAGGACGCGTCCGTCCATGCCGGCGCCTCGCTTCCGGGCGTCCCGCCGGCGGCGGCGGAGGCCGGCGACGCGCGCCCCGCGTCGCGCGGCTCGGCGGCCGGCTCCGGCTCCTCGTCGGCCCGGCGCCGCTTCCTCCCCGAGCTCGAGACTCTCCTCGCGTGCGCACGCCGCCGCCCGCCGCCCCCGCGAGGCTCACGGGCGGCGGGCAGGCCGGAGCCGGAGGCGCCGGTGGCGGTCATCGCGACGGGCCACTTTGCGGAGGGCGCCGTGCTGCCCGACGGCTCCTTCGACTCGAGCGCGAGCGGCAGCGCCGCCAACCTGCCCTCCTTCGACCAAGGCTCCGCCTCACCCCTGTCTCCCGATGACAACACCAAGGCACGTTGAACGCTGCCAAGCGCGGCTCGCGCGCCCACGACACCAACCGCGGGCGGCAGGTGGAGCCGATCTCGGTCTCGGACGGCGAGACGTCGAGCACCGACACCATCACGCGCGAGAAGCGCGCTGCTGCTGGCATGGTGTCGCCGCCCCTTCCCATCGGTGGCATCCTCCGCAAGTGAGCGTCCCGACACGGCTGTTCGCCGCCCGCCGCGCGCGCCACTGACTGGGGCACGCGCGCTCAGCGGGTCGTCCCACTCGCGCTCGCACTCCCACGGACACGCCCACGCTGCGGCGCCCGCTGGCAGCCCCCCCGCGGAGCGCGAGCGCCGCCGCTCGGTGGTCTTCGATCCCGTGCGGCCGCCGACCCCCTTGGCCGCTCTTTCCGATGCAACGCTGACGCCGGCGGTGCAGGAGGACCTGTCGAAGGGCGAGTCCAAGGGCCTCCACCGCCGCGAGCGCGACCCCGCGACCGTCAAGGACCCCCTCGCCGAGATCCTGGGCGGCGCCAACCTGTGGGCCCCGCCCCCGGACATGCCCCTCGTGCCCGTGGTTCCCAAGCCGGCCATCAAGCCCCACAAGACCGAGAAGACCGACGAGGCCCATGGCGACAAGAAGGAGGAGGACAAGGAGAGCAGCGGGAGCGAGGGTGAGAAAGAGCGGCGCAAGGAGAAGAAACGGAAGCGGGCCGCGGAAATGGCGAAGCCGGCCGTCAACAACTTGCTTTCTTCCCTTACCCGCAAATACCTCACTTGGTTCCTCATCATCGCTGTGCGCGGCCCGCACGCTCGCTCGCTCGCGTTCTTGAGCTCGACACCGCTGACGGCGGCGGCGCGGCAGGCTGTGATGTCGGCCAACTTTGCGCTCTGCTTCTTCTTCATGGACCAGGGCAAGACGGCCTCGATGGAGATCAAGTGCGCCGGCCCGCGCCGCGCCGCGCCGCGCGGCGGGCAGCGGCGGCTGACGGGGGCGCAGGTACGGCGGCACGCGCCGCGCCGTCGTCCGCGAGCTCGCCTTCCTCTCCCGCGAGCTGTGCGCCCCCGCCCCGCCCCGCCCGAGCCCGTTCGCCCACACTGTCTGACGCCCGCCCCCCGTTCGCCTTGGCCGTCACCGTAGGTTCATCAACGACGATCTCGTGCGTTCGGTTGCCCGTGCAGTCTGCTTGGCGGGGCCTCACGCCCCGGCGCCAGATCATGCCGTTCAAGGAGCTCAAGGTCCGCCTCGAGGCGCGCATGCTCGAGCTCCGCACCATCCACGGTACCCCCGACTCCTCGCCTGCCTAAGCATCTTGCCACCTTCTGACGAGCGGCTCCGCAGCGGGCCTCAAGTACGGCAACGAGACGATGGGCCTCCCCGGGCAGAACAACCGCTACCAGAAGCTCGACGACCTCATGTGCGCGTACCCCTCCCCCTCGCACCCCTCGCCCCGACCCACCGGTGTTTCGCAGGTACCTGCCGTCGTGCCTGCTCGACAACCAGGCGGCGTGCAACGCCCTGTCGCCCGAGCGGAAGGACGCCTACAACTACGGCGTTGACAACCTCGTCGCAGTCTTCCTCGACAAGGTACCCCGTTTCTCTCTTTCGCCCGAGTGCGCCATCCTGACGCGAGACGGCGCCGCCAGGTTACCGATATCCTCAAGGTTGGCGTTTCACCCAACTCGACCCATCGCCCTCGCTGCACGTTCGCTGACGACGTCGCGCGTGCAGGAGGCGGACTGCATCGAGCGGAACTGCGAGGTGGCCTCGACCCTCTCCCGCGCCACTTCCAAGTCCTACTCTTTCATTCAGGAGAGGTTCGCGCCCAATGACCATGGGCGCTCAACGCCGCCCCTGCACACCTAATTTAACATTTTGCGCACAGCTTCGGGTTCCTTGACGCGGGCCTGGGCAAGTGCATTGACCTGACCGTCGAGGAGAGCGTCTCCCGCATCGACGTCGTCTACGTCGTCGAGGGTTCGGGCCCCGCCGCGGCCCCTTTCCGCACCCTCTGCGCTCACCGAAACCGCTCTTCGCAGGCGTCATTCTCGCCTTCAACATGGTGTCGCTCGCGAGCCTGTACCTCTTCATGTTCCGGTACCCCCCGTGCCATCCATCGCCCCCGGCCGCCGCTGACGATTGGTCGCAGGCCCATGATCAAGCAGCTGGTCATCCCCGCCCCTCGCATCTTCGGCCCTCGCCATCGAAGCCGCTCACCGGCGACGCGCGCAGGACGACGAGTCGACGCGGCGGGCGCAGCTGCTCGGCATGTTCCCCCGCGTCATCATCAAGGACAACGCCTTCCTCCACAAGCGCGTACCCCGCCCGTTGTCCGCCCACCCGCACCCCTCTGACCGGCGGCCGGCTGTGGGCGCAGGTACTTCCGCGGAGGCGCGGGCGGCGGATCGAACGAAGACAAGAAGAGCGGGAAGGGGTCCAAGCACTCCGACTCGTCCTCGGAGGAGGAGGACAAGGCCAACTAAGCCCGCCCGCGTAACCGGACCGTTGGGCTCACTCACGGCCGCGCCTTCTCCACAAGAGCCGCGGTCGCCTTCAAATTTATTTGCTTGCGAGCTCTCTTGTAGCCAGTAACGTGCTATATATGGTGTACATGATCGTCGACGTCGGACTTTTCTTTCGTCTCGTCATTTCGCCTTTGTGCTTATGACCAGCATGAGCCTTTCCATTTCTATCGGACCACTTTGGTTTCAATTTGCAAGTGTCCAGCGCTTCTATTGATATCGTGTATTATCTCTTTGTATGTGGCCTCGCGGTTTCGCATTTGCGGATTTGCTTTTTTTGTGATCGTCTTGATCATCCAACGTGTGATGTGCAATGCGTTTGTGGCACTACGCCTCATCCCGAACCGGTCGTTGGACGGGAACTAAGTAGGATATTCTTATCAACCATCATATTTTCAACATCTTATTGTTGATTGTCGACATCAACAGTGTCAGCGTTATGTAGTATGGCATCGCCTTCTTGCAATTGCCTACTTCAGTTTGTACATTCCGCAGCTTAGCTTCGGCATGCGCACTTCTTTTACTTCTAGCGCTCCTCGGCCCCTCGGCCAGGTCCGGATCCGCGTGCCTTCGGGCGGCTTCGAATTCGGAATCAAGGCCCCTGGGGTAGTAGATTTCGATAAATGCGATCATCAGAGTATGCTTCTGCACGCATACGGTATCGTCATTTTTGCAGGCAGCTGTTATATTATTAGCTATGATCATGATAGCTTTAGGTCTAAAAACAAATAGCTATATAGTGCTTTCAGGCACGTATTTCAGATATGTAAATGTGAGGTCGCTTCCCAGCAGATCGCATGTGAGGTGCTCTTCGGCTGGCAGCTTTAACTAGATGCAGCCTGCTCATGATCAGCCGTTTTTGAACGGTGCATGTGATGGTGAATGAGCATTATTGCTTTTCATAATTCGGCGTCGCGTGTAAATATACCGCGATGAGAGCACTGCTGCATGCGTACCCGATCATTACATATGTCCGGTCGCGGACGTGTCCGCAGAATATCGGATGGCCGGATCATCGAGCTGCACTGCCAGCTATCCCGATCGCGAGCCCGAGCTCGAGCCAACCTCATGACTCAGTGATCCGATGATCATCGGATCAGCCAGGCCGCACGTGCACTGCAGCTGCCGCGCGCCGCGGCCGCAGCTATATATATACCGTACACCGGGGCCACGCCAGCGCCGGCGCCATGCATATGGCCTGGCGGCCACTGTCGCCGCGGCACGGTGCCGCGCTATGGCGACAGTGCTGCTAACGTGGCACAGCCAGCGCCTGCCACTGAGCCTATAGCTAGTATATGTAGTGACTGTACATGCAAATGTCTGAGTCGGCTAAGCTCATGATCAGCGGCTAGGCTCCTGATCTACTAGTACTGCCCTGCCAGCCCTGCTGGTACATGATACACATGTACAGCTAGCAGCTAATACTAGCTCAGCATTATTATAGCTAGCGCTAGGCTAAGCTACCGGTAGCGCAGGCTGCGCAGCGGGTGGCCGTCTGGCCGAGTCCCTCGAGCGCTAGCGGTACCGCCGGTACGCCGGTAGATCATGCATGTGCAAATGCATTTGCAAATTGCCCGTTCAACTAATCGGAAAACGGTGACGCACCGCGGGAACTTCGATCGCCGATCGGGAACTTACGGGAAGTCGTCGGGAACTCGGCTTCAACTCGCGCATGCAAATTTTTAATAATTCAACTTTCATTATATCAAAGCTCCGACAGCTTGTCTATAGAGTCCGGGTACAGGTTATTGAAGCTTTCTTCCTGCCACGGGTCCGCATGCTTGCTTCGCCGGTAGCGTGCGCGCGGACCCGCATAGCGCATGCGCACGCACCCCAAAGTTGCTAGTCGCCGTCGCTCGTCACGATAGCGCTGTGAGAAGCTTAAGGCGCCGCAGCGAATTCTAGTAGTAACCAAGTACTAGTAGCACTCAGTGACTGCTCGCTCGATTGTCCAGCTTCCGCATCGATCAGCGCCAACCAGCCCAGTCGCGCGCGCGGCTGAAGCCGGCAGACGTCGGCCTGCTTGGCACAACTACCAAGATGTCTCGAAGAAGTTCTATCTCCAAATACGTGAGCGCGCCCGAACGCAGCGGCCGAGCTCGAGCCGCGACTCCTGGCGCGTCGCTCCGAGCCGCCTTCGTATAACCGCGATTCGTTATTTAGATTGTTCCTGATCCCGGCATGACATCCGCGGGCGACGGCGCTGCCGGCGCGGTGTCCGCGAACGGCCTGCCCGCGCTGGCAGTGCCAATGCCGGCGGACAAGCTGGAAACGGGCTCCGTCCATTCGGCGGCCACCGGCACGGAGTCGCAGCTCCGTGCGCCTGCCGAACCGCGCAGCGCGCAGGCCGGCCGGCCGTGGCGGCGCCGGCCGCGGCCGGCCGGCTCGCGCGCGTCCCGGCCCTCGGGCAGCTCTGGCTTGATCGCTTTCCCCCGCGCGCCGGGCACGCGCAGTGATGGAGATGGAGGGGCTGCAAGAGCGCAAGACGGTGCGCGAGCCCGCGCTGCCGGCCTCGCTGGGGCCGCGCCGGCGCCGGCCGAGCTCCGAAGTCGAAGTTCTCACGCGCGCGGGGCCCGCAGGAGGACGCGCTCTTCGGAACCCTCTTCACGATGACCTCCCGTTCGCCCCGCCGCTCGCGCCGCCTCCTGAGCGCGGAAATCGCAACTTATCATGATCCGGGCCCGCAGGAAACTCCCAGACCAAGACCCGCCTCTCCACTCGGTGCGTCCGAACACGACCTGCGAGCGCGCCGCGCCACGTCTCGCACCGCGCCTGACCGCCGCCGCCGGCAGAGTCGTGGTCTTCCTCTTCTTCACGCTCCTCGACTTCGTCCAGCTCATCGGCCTCGCCTACGACGACACCGTCTGGCACCGTGACGTCGTCGGTGCGACCCCCCGCCGCCGCGGGCTCGAGCTCGGCGCTGTCTTGACATCGCTCTGGCTCCGGCTCCGCAGGCTGGCTCGCGTTCCTCTTTGAGATCAGCAAGGTTTGAACCCCTGCGGCTCCCTCTCTCGGGATCCGCGCTGAGGCCGGCCCTGCCCGCAGCGGCTGAACGCGCTGGGCCGCACGTGGATGGTCGCTTTCTACTACATCGCCGCCATCGCCGTGCTGAGCGCCATCGGCCTCCTGATCTACGTCGCGGTCCTCTTCAAGGTGCGAGGGGCCGGGAGCCTTAAAGCTTTTCTCTCTCCCCGCTTCGGACTTCCGTTGAGTGAGAGCTTCGCCCGTAGCGCGACCGCTTCCAAATGTTTCCGGTGAAAGCGCTCCGCATCCTCGTCACGATCCTCGTGACGGTGCGACCCCGCCGCCGATCTCTGAGCGGCCTCCGCCCTGCGCGTCTGATCGCGGCCCGGTGCTGCAGGCGCTCTACATTACGGTGCTGGAGATCCTCATCTCCCCCTTCGACTGCGTCTTCTCGGGCACCTGCCTCGAGCTCAGCAGCATCGTCCAGGCGAGCCGCCCGGCTCCGTGCACGTGACTCGTTCGGATCCAATATTCATCCGGCTGCGAGCAGATGGGCATCTCGTTCATCCTGCTGCTTGTCTTCATGCCCTTCTGCCTCCTCATGTCCCTCGTCTTCCACGACCACGAGGTGCCCGCTGCCCCCTGCTTCCTTTCTTTCGTGCACCAACATCGGCCGCGCAGACCCACTCGCCCCACCTCGAATCCCGTGAGTCGAAGTCGCCATCCGCGCCCCGCGCGCCCGCCCCGCCCCGCCGGCGCGGCTGAGGCGCGGCAGGGCCGACGGGCCGCGGCGACCTGCTCTACCTCGCCTCCCGTACGGTCCTCGTGCTCGCCCGCCGCTTCCTCTGGCCCTACAGGCGCGCCGCCGCGCATGCACAGCCGCCCGGCGCATCCGAACTGAGGCGTCTGATCCTGCAGCCCGAGCTTCGTCGGTCTGCTGGTCGCCGCTGCAGCGGGCCTGCAGGCCGGGTACACGGCCGTCGTTCTCCCCTACTACCGCCGCTCGATCAACACCTTCATGGCCTGGCTGTGAGTGGCGCGTCTGCCACGTTCGATCCGCGATCTCACAGGGCGGCGTGGGGCAGGTTCATGGGAGCGGCGATTTTCTCGCTGGGGACTGTGGCGCTGCGCAATGCGACCGACGACGGCCGCTACGCCGCCTCCATTGCCGTCCTCGTCGCAATCGTGCCCCTCGGCGCCATCGGCGCCCTCGTCGCAGGTGCCCTTTCCACGTCCTTTCTCAGGGCAAATGCACTCGGTCTGACGTCTCTCCGCCCATCAACGGCAGAGTTCCGGCACTACCGCATCTCGCGGGCGTTCCTGAAGATCCCCGCGGCGCACGCCTCGGTGCTCGTGGCCGCTGGCATCTCGCAAGAGGAGGCGTCGGCGAAGGCCGCCGCCGCCGCCGCCGCCGACCTCGCCGAGGTGCGAGTTCCTTCTTTCCCGCGACCCTTCCCACAAATCTTACACAAATCTCGCGATTTTGATTCTTGCACAGAGCACGCACGGCGGTGGAGTGGCGCGCTCCTTCATTCGTCGCGCCCGCACCGTCACCAAGTCGATCTCGACCCTCGGCGGCCCGCTCGCCGCCGCTATTTATGACGGCGATGAGGTACTTTTCCTCGTCGGTGCCATCCAAATGCTTTTGGGACGACGCATCTAAGGTACGTCTGCGCAGGACGGCGATGGGCGCGAGCCCGGCGCTGGGGTGCCAGGGCCCTTCCTGCTTGAGCAGGAGGTCGAGGTGCGCCGCCGCTCACCGCGCCCGACGGGCCCGCATAACGGTCCCGTGCGACAGGTTGCCGTTCGCTTCCTGCGGCTGACGCACCACCCGAACGCCACTCTACTTGACGCGGCAGAAGCCATCTACAAGCGCGGCATGCAACAGTTCCCCAAGGTGCGGGGGGCTTTCGCACTTTCGCGAGACGCGAGAGCTCGTCTGACGTTTCCCTTCGCAGAGCGCCTACGTGCGGTGCGACGAGGCGTGGATCCGCCGCTATCTTCGTCGCAAACGGTAACGCTGTCCGCCCGCAGGATCACGTACGCGAGCTTCCTGCAGAGCTACCGCAAGAACGTCCCCGGCGGTGCGGCCGCACCGGCCCCCGCGCGCTGTGCGACGGGCTCTCGGTCGGCTGACGGCGGCGACGGGTGCAGCGATGGTGGCGCTCAAGGACGCGTGGCAGCGGAAGCCGCCGTTCGACCAGCGCTTCTGGCTCTCCTCCATCCGCCGCTCCTGGGAGCAGATGAACCAGGGGCAGTCGGCCGGGGGCGAGTCCCTCTCCTTCATCAAGGTGCCCCCGGCCCGCCTCCCCCCCACTCGACTTCGTCCCTCACGCCCGCCCGCGCCGCAGATGCTCGAGTTCAAGCGGCTCCTGACGGTCACCCAGGCGCACCACAACCAGGTCCGCAGTTTGAGATCTCCGCGGGCTCGCACCGCGCGGCCAACGCGGCTGCTCGGGCTAGGCGGTGGTGCACGTGCGAACTTTCTGGCGCGGACTCGCCCGCAAGCGCGTCCTCCTTCCCGCCGTCCTCGACAACGTCGGCAAGAAGCTGGAGGAGACCCGCCAGGTATGCAAAGCTGCAGACTATCCCCTTTCTGCTCTCAGGTCTCACGTTCATCTTCAGGTCAAGTCGAAGGCTGACGAAGGCTACCGCCGCCTCCTGAGTGCGCCTCCTGCAGCTGCCCCCTCGATCGCCCGCTTCTCCGCGCGGCGCCTGACGCCGGTCGCAGCGCAGTACCCGCGCTCGAAGCTGCTGATCCGCTCCTACGCGGCCTTCCTCCTGCACGTCGGCAACGAGGCGGAGGCCGCCGCCGTCCAGTTCGCCAAGGCCGACGAGATCGAGGAGGTGCGTCTGTAGCCGTGATCATATCGACAAATTGGACGAGGCATCCTCGTTGAATGCCGTCCACTTCAATCAGCACTAAATATCTCTGTCTATGTTGCCAGATCTGACGCTTCTGCCGCGCTAGGCCGAGATGCGTGAGCGCCTCGCGAACGGCGGCGGGGGCGGCTCGTCCATCGGCACGTCGTCCCAGGGCACCAGCGAGGACAAGGGCTCGGAATCCATCGGTTCCTCCAGCCACTCTTCCTCCGCGAAGCGCAAGACCGGCAACGGCGACTTCGGTGCGGTCAAAGGGTGTTTCGGTTGAAATCCGGCGAGGGCTCACGCGCTTCCGCAGAGATCATCCAGCAGGAGAACCTTGCGATGACTATTCTGAAGTTCGGCATCGTCGTTGGCATCGGCGCCCTTATGGCCCTCTCCGCCGTCAGCTACGGTCCGCCCACAATGACGGAGTTTAGCAACCCAGAAACCGCCTCTGACGCCTCCGTAGCGGTGATCCGCGACCTGTTCGGTGGCTACGACCAGTCCGTCAAGCGCAACAAGGGCATCATTGAACTGCTCCGCATGATCCTCGAGTGCGGCCTTCCCACTGCCTTGCGCTCGCTAAAGCTTTGGCGGCGCGTCATGATCAACGCATTTCGCGCAGGGCGTGCCACCAGACGCGCACGCTGAACCTTGCTGCGCGCGAAAACGACAAGGCCGTGATGGACGAGACCGTCACTTCCCTCGCATCCATGTCCGAGGCGAGTTTTTTTCACAAGACGAGGCAGAAAGCCGCCTCAATCGGCGCCATTATCAATCTAACCGCCGGCCCGTTTCTGTGCAGACCTTCCTGGACGCCTTCCGTTCCATTTACATGGGAATCAACGGCGTGACACGCTCAAGCGACCCGGCCGTGACCCGTCAGCCTTACTCATGTCTTCATCCTGGATCGCTTTGTGTGAATCGTTTCGCCTCGCGCAGGCATGTGGACCGATCAAACTGTTCATATGCAGGTACGCGGTTTGAATCGCGATGTAAAATCCGCATACCCGCTCCGCGCTAACAGCGCCATCGGCAGAAATACGTCAGCATCCCGCCGGCGCACTACGTCGACACGTACACGTCGCTCTGGGTGCGCCAGCGATGGATCCCCACACCATTGGAACCGTTGAACCGTCATCTTACCGGCTTCCATCGCAGGACGGAGGCAACCTTTTCGCGACGAAGGCCCGGCAGTTCTCCCACAGCACCGTCGCCGGTGCGCACGATTCCAACGGAGCCCTGGCCATCGGTGCATCGAAATCTGAGCGTCCGCTCCGCGTGCAGACTGGAAGGACGCGCACGCGTCGGACCTCTTCCGCTACGTCACTCGTAACGGTGCGAGAGCGATGGCTTTCGCTGCGAAATCCGCTTCTTTGTTGACGTGGCTGCGCGCAGCCATGTACGGCTTCCAGCAGGCGATGGAGAGGGCCGCCAACACGTATCAGGAGGAGGTAATTGCGGCAGGAGGAGGCGCTGTGCTCTTTCCCCCCACACCGCGCTGCGAGAGGCGTCACGGATAGACTAACGGCGGCGCTCCGCTCGCGGCGAGCAGACGTTCGTGAAAACGGACAGCTCTAAGGCGATCCTGGGCACCGTGACTCTGGCACTATGCTGGCTCTCTTTCTAGGGACAACTGCGGCGCTTATTCTCGGAGTTCACAGAGTGCGCTGATTGCTGTCATTGACTCGCCCTCCCCTCGCGCATTTGGGGACCATCACTCAAGACCTACGTTAGCACCACCAGCAGCAAATCCATTTTAGGGGTTTTGCTAGCTCTGTTCATCTCAACAATTGCGGGCCTCATCCTGGGCCTCCTTATGGTTCAACACACCCGCCCCCGCGACCCCGGCCCGCCCCGCAACTACCCGGATCCCGAACCACCGCCCTCGTGCCGAAACCCACATTCATTGCCCAGATTCATTGCTGGCCTCCTGCCCTGCAGTGCTAGTATAAAGCTTCTTAAGATTCAATCGCAATTCTGCGTCCACCTTCTGGTTTTTAATGCGGCCCGCTTCGGTATGACAGCCCGCCTTCGCGAAAGTGCGCAAGAACCAGCGCGGAGGTGCCTACGCCTTTGCCGGCAGCTGCGTTCAAAGGCGCCGGCCTGACGCCACCGCGCGCGCAGTCTCCGACATTCTCCTGGCGATGCCCCGCGCCCGTGCGTTCGAATTCGCTCTTCGCCCATGAACGTCTCTCTGTCTTCTTCTGATCGCCGCCTTGGAACAGTGATGCGAAAGCTTAGCCGGCACTACGCGCACGTGCGCCTCGTGGGCGACCGCGCTGAGGACTCGGACCAGGAGAGCTCCGGCGGTGCGCCCCGCCCCGCCCAGCCAAAAAACATCATAACAGAAGCATTCCATTATCTCCGCTCTCCGCGTCGAATTCCTAAACATCTACCGTACCACTCGTAATTGTCATTCCGACATTCTAGAGAGCACCCGCAGCTCTAAAAGCCCTTCCAGCAATGCTCTAAATTTAAGTTTACTGGATCATGGGGTGTTCCTTGGGCCGTGTCGACGTTGTATTCGTCCGTTCCGCGGGCTCGGCTGACGCTCGGGGGGCGGCAGACGAGGCGGGGAAGAAGAAGGAAGGGGCCGAGCACGAGGGCGACGGCGAGCACAGCGGCGCCGAGGGCGCAGAGGGACACCTGACGGCGGAGAACCTGGCGGCGGGGCCGGGCGCCCCGCGCAGCTTCCTGGAGGACGCCGCCCTGAAGGAGGAGAAGATGAAGGCGGAGAAGAAGAACCGCCGCAAGAAGGCGCAGAAGTACGAGGGCGCGTCGCAGTCGGAGGACGAGGCGTCGGGCCGCGAGCTCGCGCGCCGGGAGCGCGGCTCGGGCTCCGAGGCCGCCGGCAAGCGCGGCGCCCACTCCGACCGCTCCCGCAGCAGCAAGTGCGGCCCCGCCCCTCTCCCACGCGGCCCAGCGCCGCCCGCTGACCTCGGATGGCCTCATCAGGGGCAAGGACGGCGAGAAGAAGGAGAAGAAGGAAAAGAAGGAGAAGCGGGCGCGCTCGACGGGCCTCGGGTCCCGTTCGCGCGTGGCCCCCGAAGCCTCCGGCGACAGGTCCGCCCGCTGCCTCCGCGCAGCGCCCCGCGCGGGTGCGGCGCGCCGACGCTTCGGCGCCGCAGCTCGAGCGAGGCCGAGGGCGGAGCGCGCTCCGAGCGCGGCCGCAAGCGGGAGACAGAGGAGAAGAAGGCCGAGGCGGCCAAGGCGCGCTCCAAGTCGGCGCCGGCCCAGGCGCCCCTCTCCATGGAGAACCTCCAGCGCCTCGGCTCGGAGGCCCCCGGCCAGGCCCGCCCCGCCTCCCCGCCCGCTTTGTTACGGCTGCGCTCTGACCGCGAATCGCCTCGTCTCGCAGCTGGCGCTTCGGCACGTGGCGCTGCAGCACCTGACCCGCCGGCGCGCCTCGTCGCCGGCCCGCCAGGAGCCGGCCCTCCTCGAGGACGCGTCCGTCCACGCCGGCGCCGCGCTCCCGGGCGTCCCGCCGGCGGCGCCACAGGCCGGCGACGCGCGCCCCGCGTCGCGCGGCTCGGCGGCCGGCTCCGGCTCCTCGTCAGCCCGGCGCCGCTTCCTCCCCGAGCTCGAGACCCTCCTCGCGTGCGCCGGCCGCCGGCCGCCGCCCCTGCGAGGCTCACGGGGGGCGGGCAGGCCGGAGCCGGAGGCGCCGGTGGCGGTCATCGCGACGGGCCACTTTGCGGAGGGCGCCGTGCTGCCCGACGGCTCCTTCGACTCGAGCGCGAGCCTGCCGTCCCTCGACCAGGGCTCCGCCTCGCCCCTGTCTCCCGATGACAACACCAAGGCACGTTGAATGCTGCCAAGCGCGGCTCGCGCGCCCACGACACCAACCGCGGGCGGCAGGTGGAGCCGATCTCGGTCTCGGACGGCGAGACGTCGAGCACCGACACCATCACCCGCGAGAAGCGCGCTGCTGCTGGTATGCTGTCGCCGCCCGTTTCTATCGGTGGCATCCTCCGCAAGTGAGCGTCCCGACACGGCTGTTCGCCGCCGGCCACGCACCCCACTGACTGGAGCACGCGCGCTCAGCGGGTCGTCGCACTCGCGCTCGCACTCCCACGGACACGCCCACGCTGCGGCACCCGCTGGCAGCCCCCCCGCGGAGCGCGAGCGCCGCCGCTCGGTGGTCTTCGATCCCGTGCGGCCGCTTACCCCTAGCCCTGTCTTTCCGATGCGACGCTGACGCCGGGAGTGCAGGAGGACCTGTCAAAGGGCCCGTCCAAGGGCCTCCACCGCCGCGAGCGCGACCCCGCGACTGTCAAGGACCCCCTCGCCGAGATCCTGGGCGGCGCCAACCTCTGGGCCCCGCCCCCGGAGATGCCCCTCGTGCCCGTGGTCCCCAAGCCGGCCATCAAGCCCCACAAGACCGAGAAGACCGACGAGGCCCATGGCGACAAGAAGGAGGAGGACAAGGAGAGCAGCGGGAGCGAGGGTGAGAAGGAGCGGCGCAAGGAGAAGAAGCGCAAGCGGGCCGCGGAAATGGCGAAGCCGGCCGTCAACAACCTCCTCGCCTCCCTCACCCGCAAATACCTCACCTGGTTCCTCATCATCGCTGTGCGCGGCCCGCACGCTCGCTCGCGCCCTCGAGCTCGACACCGCTGACGGCGGGGGCGCGGCAGGCTGTGATGTCGGCCAACTTTGCGCTCTGCTTCTTCTTCATGGACCAGGGCAAGACAGCCTCGATGGAGATCAAGTGCGCCGGCTCCGCGCCTCGCGCCCCGCCCCCCCGCCCGCTGACGGGGGCGCAGGTACGGCGGCACGCGCCGCGCCGTCGTCCGCGAGCTCGCCTTCCTCTCCCGCGAGCTGTGCGCCCCCGCCCCGCCCCGCCCGAGTCCGTTCGCCCACACTGTCTGACGCCCGCCCCCGTTCGCCTCGGGCGTCACCGTAGGTTCATCAACGACGATCTCGTGCGTTCCGTCGCCCGCGCTGGTTTCTGCGCAGGCCTCACGCCCCGGCGCCAGATCATGCCGTTCAAGGAACTGAAATCACGCCTCGAGTCGCGCATGTATGAACTGCGATCCATCCACGGTACCCCCGACTCCTCATCTGCCTTCACATCTTGCCTCCTTCTGACGAGCGATGCCGCAGCGGGCCTCAAGTACGGCAATGAGACACTGGGCCTCCCCGGGCAGAACAACCGCTACCAAAAGCTCGATAACCTGATGTGCGCGTACCCTTCCACCTCGCAACCCGCCCCGACCCACCGGCGCCCTGCAGGTATATGCCGTCGTGCCTTCTGGACAACCAGGCAGCGTGCAACGCCCTGTCTTTGGAGCGGAAGGACGCCTACAACTACGGCGTTGACAACCTCGTCGCAGTCTTCCTCGACAAGGTACCCCGTTGCTCTTTTGCACCCAATTGCAAGCGCGCCATCCTGACGCGAAACCGTACCGCCAGGTCACCGATATCCTCAAGGTTGGCGTTTCATCCGACTCGACCCATCGCCCTCGCTGCACGTTCGCTGACGCCGTCGCGCGCGCAGGAGGCGGACTGCATCGAGCGGAACTGCGAGGTGGCCTCGACCCTCTCCCGCGCTACTTCCAAGTCCTACGCCTTTATTCAGGAGAGGTTCGCGCCCAAGGGCCATAGGCGCTCAACGTCGCCTCCGCTCATCAAATTTAACATTTTCTGCACAGCTTTGGGTTCCTTGACGTGGGCCTGGGCAAGTGCATTGACCTGACTGTCGAGGAGAGCGTTTCCCGCATCGACATCGTCTACGTCGTCGAGGGTTCGGGCCCCGCCGCGGCCCTTTTCCGCGCGCGCTGCGCTCACCGAGACCGCTCTCCGCAGGCGTCATTCTCGCCTTCAACATTGTGTCGCTCGCGAGCCTGTACCTCTTCATGTTCCGGTACCCCCCGTGCCATCCATCGCCCCCGGCCGCCGCTGACGATTGGTCGCAGGCCCATGATCAAGCAGCTGGTCATCCCCGCCCCTCGCATCTTCTGCCCTCGCCATCGAAGCCGCTGACCGGCGGCGCGCGCAGGACGACGAGTCGACGCGGCGGGCGCAGCTGCTCGGCATGTTCCCCCGCGTCATCATCAAGGACAACGCCTTCCTCCACAAGCGCGTACCCCGCTCGATGTCCGCCCACCCGCACCCCTCTGACCGGCGGTCGGCGCGCCTGCGTTTGCAGGTATTTCCGGGGGGCGATGAACGGTGGTGCTTCCAACGAAGATAAGAAGAGCGGGAAGGGGTCCAAGCACTCCGACTCGTCCTCGGAGGACGAGGACAAGGGAAAGGCCAACTAAGCCCTACGCCCGCGTAACCGGACCGTTGGGTTCACTCACGGCCGCGGCATCCTCACAAGAGCCGCGGTCGCCTTCATATACATGCGAGTCTCCTATATATAGCCAGTAGCGTGCTGTGGTGTACATGACTCAGTGACTAGTACTGTTGGACAGTTCTTTCATCTCGTCATTTTGCCTTTGTAGCTCAGCATGAGCCTTTCGTTTCCATGAGACGCTTTCTATTTCCTATCGTCTTATCGGTTCCACATTTGCTCATTTCGGGTTTTCCTTTTTTGTGATCAATATGTCTTGACTTGATCATCGATCGCGACTGCGTCAACATCTCGATTGTTGATTTAGAGATGCACCGTATTTGCAGTATGCGAAGTCGCCTTCGTGGCCACTTCAGCTTGTAAATCCCGCAGCGTAGCTTCGGCGTTGTTTCTCGAGCTCACGCCCCGGACTCTTTTTTCCTTCAGAACTTCGGAAATCGAGCTGAGCCCCGCCCAGGTCCGCGTGCCTAGGCCTTCGGGCAGCTCCGGAATCAAGGCTCCGGGGCCAGTAGATTTCGACAGATACGATCGGAGTGCGCAACGCAACGCGCACACGTTAATGTTATTTCGAATTCTAGGTCTGCCTACAGTTGTCAGTTAAAAACTGCCTACAGTTGTTAGTTAAAAAACAAGATATATAGCCTTCACGTGCTTAGCTTCTAGGCACTTATTTCAGATCTGATCTGTACATGTAAGTTGGATCAAGACCTCCAGCTGGCATTCGAAGTAGATGCCATGATGCAGCCTGGCAGCATGCAGATGACAGTGCTGTAAATATCGACATTGATGATATCGATGCGGTCTTCTTCAAGAGAACTAGTTATTGCACTTGTCAAATTAAATGTATTCGAATACCGTAGTACTCGAAATTGTCGAAATTTTCGCGTACACATGGATGCGCGAGTGCATACGTACATGCGTTGTGATTGTTATCGAGAATGTGCAGGCCCGAGGCCACTGCAAGGATCCGGAGAATCCGAAGCCAACGAAGTCGACCAATTGCAAACTCGAATTAATAACTTAGGTATTCGAGTTCGCATTTCGAATTCGACGGTACTACGTAAACGGTAATCCGACGGAACCGGTTGTGATGATCATCGGATGCGACGATTAAATTGCAAGTTCTAACGATGCTATGATCATTATACCGTAGTACCATGATATCGATACTTATATATATATAATTATAATATTCATGCATGCTAGCTCCCATACGGTAACCCGTTGAATAGATGAACGTCAAAAACGTTAACGTTAACGTGACAAATCTTGCCCCCCTCAGTGACCGATCACGAGCTTGAAGCCCCAGCGACCGGTACCGCAGCTGTACATGTTGCCGCCCCCGCCCCAGATTCAGGCCTAGGAGGTCATCATTTGCAAAGCGGCCAACAGACTCGGGTCAAAGAGATCTAAGCGGTCAATTACAATGCACTTCGGGGCGGAGTCTGCAGGCAGCCGGGGCGCCCCGGGCCGGGGTGGGGCCCCAGCTCAGCCCTTGGGGGCGGGGGCGAGGCCCGAGTGGAAGGGGCTGTCGAGGGCGCTCCAGAAGCGGGCGCCCTTGCCGAACTTCTGGCGGGGCGGGTTCGCCCCCCGCACGGCCCCCGCCCCCGCCTCGAACCCGCTGTCCCGCACGTCGTATTGCTGCGCGCGCGCGCGAGCCCCTCAGGATCGAGCGGGGGCGGAGCGGGGCCGGGGGCGGGTCGGATCGCGATGCGGGACCTTGGCGGGGGAGCAGGTGCCGAGGAACGCGGACGCGAACTCGCCCCCCATGAAGGGCACCTTCCGCGTGTCCTTGATCGCGTCCAGCCGCGCCGGCGCGCCCCCGAACTGCAGCGGCCACGAGGCTCGGCGGGGGCGCTGCCGGCGGTGCGGGGGCAAGGGGCACCTTGAAGGCCGGCGTGGTGCGCCCCAGGATGGGCGGCTGGTAGTCCGGCCCCGGGGTCGCGTTTCGCTGGATCTGCGGGGTGGGGGTGGGTGGGGGGGGGGGTTGGTTGCCGGGGGGGTTGGCTGGGGGCTGGAGCGGGGCGGTAGGGGGCTACAGCGGCCGGGCGCACCACGCGCTCGGTCATGCCTGTGGGTGGGGCAGAGCGGGGTCAGCAGGGCGGGGGCACTGCGCTGCGGGGCGGGAACAGGCGCGCACCGGGGATACCGTGGTTCTTCGACTTGCTGAACTTCCACGTCTTCCCCGTGGGCTGCGGGGGTACGTGGGCGAGAGAGCGCAGGGGGGAGGAAGCGGAGAGGGGTAGGGCGGACCAGCTGGGCTTCGTACTTGGGGTCGTAGATGCCCGGGCCTGCACGGGCGCGGGCGCGGCGGGGTCAGGCGCCGAGGGCCCGGGGAGGGGGCGGCACGGGGGCATGGATGCGCCGACCCGGCGAGAAGGTGCCGAGATTCTCGCGGGCGGACCCCTCCCCAAGGTACGGCGCTGCGCATCGGATCGTCAGGCGGGGGCAAGGGGCGGGGCGGGGCGGGGCGGGCGGGGGCGCGGGGGGCACCGGAGGGCCCGTGCTTGAGGCGGCGCTCGTTGCCCCAGCGCTGCCGCGGCGGCGACGGCATCGTCGAGACCGCCTCGAAGCTCGGGTTGTCTGCCACGCGGAGGAGCCGTCAGCGCGCCCCGGCGGGGCGGGGGGCGGGGCGAGCGGCGGGCGGTGGCCGCACATTTGCCGACGTCGGGGACGGGCGAGGCTGCGTCCACGGACGACGGCTTCAGCGGGGCCCGGGCGGGGCGGCGCCCGGCGAAGAGGGGGGGGGGGGGGGGGGGGGGGGGCGGGGCGGGGCGGGGCGGGGCGGGGCGGACGCTTGACGGCGAGGGCGTGACCCTTGGTGCTGGTCCACATGTTGCCGCGCTTCTCGCCGACCTCCACGGGCGGGTTGTACGCCCGGGGCCCACCGGGTCTAGCCCCCGCTCAGCGGGGCGGGGCGGGGCGGGGCGGGGCGGGGCGGGCGGGGCGGGGCGGGGCGGGGCGGGCGGGCGGGGCGGGGCGGACTGTAGTCGTGGGGGAGCGGTGGGGATCTTGCGGGAGAGCATGGTGAAGCCGCGGGAGCCCAGCGGTTGGGTCCTTCGAGGCTGTACGCCCCGGGGCGGGCGTGCCGACCTGCCGCCCCGCCCCGACGCGTTCGCCCGCGACGCCGTCGACGCCGTCACCACCCGCGGCAGCGACGCCGCCTGCCGCCGCCCCGTCACGCCCCGCCCGCCCCCGCCCCGGCGCTGGCGCTGCGGGGGCGCGGGGCGGGGGGAGGCACCGTGGAGAGGCCGGGGAGGGGATGTCTCGGGGCGGGCGCGGGGGATGGCCGGCTCGGACTGGCTCTTCTGCATCGCGGGGCCGGCGGGCCGCCGCCGCCGGCTTCGCGGCCGGCGCCGGCTTCGGCGGGGCGGGGGCGGGGGCGGCGGGGGCGCCGCCTCCTCCTCCTCCTCCGCCGCCTCCGCCTCGGGCTCCGGCGCCTCTGCTTCGGCCCCGGCGCCGCCTCGGCCGGCGCTGGTGCCTCGGCCGCCGCCTCGGGCTCCGCCTCCGGTTCAGCTGCGGGCTCGGGCTCCGGCTCCGGCTCGGCCGCGTCCGCGGCTGGCGCGGGCTCGGGCGCCGGTTCCGCCGCCTGCTCTCCCCCGCGCTCCTCCTCCGGAGGGGCCGCCGCGGGGCGGCGGCTGCGGCCTCGGGCGGCGCCGGCGGCTGCTCCGGCGGCTCGGGCGCCTCGTCCCCCGCCGCGGCCTCGGCTTCCGGGGCCGGCTCCGGCGGGGCGCCCTCGGCGGCCGCCCGCGCGAGGCGCCGCGGCCGGCGTCGTGGCTCTCGAAGTCGTCGTCCTCGTACGCCGGGTCGCCCCCGCCGCCCTCGCCGCGCTTCGAGCCGGGCGCCGGCGACGGCGGGGCCGGCTCGACGCTTGTGTCGCCCAGGAGCGCGGGGTCGGCCTCGGGCGCCTCCCCGCCGCCCGCCCCGCGCTGCGGGACCGCCTCGGAGAAGGAGCGGCGGACGACGGCCACGCTCATGTGCGGCAGGTCCGGGTTCCTGCGCCGCCGTCAGAGCCCCGAGAGGCGCCGGCGCGGGAGGCCGCGGGCCGGAGCGCACCGGTCCAGCACGTTCACCGTGCGCACCACCTCGCCGCCGCCTGCGAGGCGAGGGTCAGCGCGACCGCCACTGGCCTCAGGCCGGGCAGGAGACTAGCACTGGCACGCGCGCAGGATGCGCTGCAGCTCGGCTCGGCTGCGTCGGGCGGCAGCTCCCGGCCGGCTAGCCAGATCGGGCGCGAGGTCCGGCTAGGACTATTTCAGAATCCCCTTGCGGCGACTAGGAACCCGCACGCCGGATCACTCTTAGCTACTGCGCAGCTGGCAGGCCCTGAGGGCGAGCAGGGTCGCGAACCTGCGGCGGATCCCGAGTCGCTCATCGCTACAATGCGCCCGCGGCTCTGTCCAGTCTCAAGCGCGTCTCTACTCACTTCTGGCGTCGGTGAGCATGCAGGAAAGGTGCTGGCGTTGTGTGTTCTGCTTTGGGGTCGCAGAAGTCTCTACCCCTCTAGCTTGCAGACGGCGCGCCGATGGAAGGATCGGACCACCCAGGACACCACGGCGACCGCAACAAGCACGTTTCGTTCTCTGACCACAGGTTAGACCCCTCGGGCGGGCGTTGCAGGGTTGCATTGAGTCTGGTCCTGACGCGCCGCGGGCTCAGGGACTCTGACGAGGATGGAGAGACGTCTCCTCGCTCTTCCGGTGACCGGCCCCCGTCAGACGAGGAGCGCGTTCCGCAGCGTACGATGTCGGGCGGGCGGCTAAACCTTCGACGGGCTTCGCTGAACGCGCACAACGAGTACGGCCGCCCTCTTCAGCGCGGCATCGTGCAGGCAATCCATCCGTGTACTCTCTCCTCGCCGGCCTGCGCCGACCGCCGAAGACAGGTTGATGAGCTGGATAGACTCGCAACCATCCAGCGGAGCCGATCGAAAAGCCAGGGCGACATCCGCGAGCCCATTCCGGGTTCCGACAGCCGTCCTGCTCCTGCTGGCGCGCCGATCGCCAGTGCTGCTCGTGTGCGGTCCTCGGGCGCCGCCCGTCAGACCGTTTCCTTCTCGAAGTGCGTCTGCCCCAAGCATCATTCGTTGATGAAGGCACTAGCACTTAGCTGCTCTCTCTTCGTCGATATGACGCGGCGCCGCCCGCAGGAACGAGCCCCCGCGCCGTGCTTCCACAGGCGGTACTCCGTCGACCCGCCCGGGCTCGGCCTCCTCGTCGAAGGCGCCGTCTAGCCGCAACAGCAGCAAGTCGCCAGGGGTCCGCGTGCTTCTGCTTTGTACCGACGAACGGCGGCCGTCCTGACGCCCTTCGGCAGCGCGCCTCCTCGAGCTCGGCCTCGGCGCCGCAGAGCCAGGCCACGTCGCCCCGCCCCGACGTTAATGCTTCTCAAATCGACGAGGAGCAGTTCGAGCGCCTGAAGAACCGGTCAAGGCCGCCCCCGATCCGCCCGTTCTGCTCGCTGTCCCGTTAACGCGCCGCGCAGCCTGGTGTCGCTGTGGGAGGGCCAGGGACTCAGCGAGGAGCTGCGCGGCGAGTTCGCGAAGCGCTTCTGCTACGGATCGAGCGTGGAGAACAACGCGATCGTGTACGCCGAGGTTGGTTCTTTTCTGGTCTTTCTCCTTCTCAGCCGCTCTCGCACGCCGGGCCCGCTGAGCCCTCCGCAGATGGTCCGCCTTGTCGAGGAGAACGAAGCGAACTGCGACGCCGCGTCCATCCGCCAGATGCGCCAGGTGCGCCCTCGACTGTTCTTCCTTCTCCTCCGCGGCGCCGTTCCCTCAGCGGCCACGCGGCAGGCTTTCGTGGACCACATGCGCTTCCTGAAGGGCAACTTCCTCGACTCGGACAGCATGTGCGCCCGCCGCCTCCGCCGCCTCCGGCGCCGGCGCGGGCGCTGAGCTGGGGCGGGGCGGGGCAGGCTCCTGCGCTCGCTGGGCACCGAGGTGGACTACCTCGAGGGCCGCCTCGCCGAGATGAAGTCCCTCAGGAAGGTGCGCGGGAGCCCGCGGCCGGCGCCCCGGCCCGCCCGCCCGCTTCGCGATCCGTCGAGATCGCTGCGCCGGCGCCGGGCGCCGCTGCCCTCATGGGAGCTCCTAGCGCGTTGCTCTTCTTGCGGCGGGCGGGGGCGTGGGCCGGGGCTGACCGGCCGCGCTCAGGGCGCAATCGAGCGCACGAACGCGCGGCGCGAGCAGATGGCGGCGCAGCTCGTGCGTACCCCCCATCGCCCCGGCCTCTCCTCTCCCCCTGACGCGTTTCTGGGCAGGCGTTCCTGGAGCGGCAGCTGAGCGAGGCGCCGCAGCGGCCGCGGAGCCCGTTCGGGCAGGAGAACGCGTCGGGCTCGGAGCAGGACGAGCTGCTCGCCACCCGCCAGCTCCTCGAGGAGGCCCGCGCCCAGATCCGCCGCCTCGTCCGCCCCCGCCCCGGCCCCCGCGCCCCTCCCTGCCTCCCCCGCCCCCGCCCGAGCCGCCCCGCAGGAGTCCGAGCTCGCCGCCGCCCGCAACGAGGCGGCCGTCGCCGTCGCCCAGAAGGCGCCTGCCCCCGCCGCCCTTCTTCTCGGGTCGTGCCCGCCCCCGCCTGAGCGGCGCGCGCAGGACACACTCTCGGAGGCGATGCGGACGCTCGAGTCGCAGCTCGCCGGCTCGAACAGCATCCTCCGCGAGGTGCCGGCCCCCCGGCCCCTCGCCCCGCCCCGCCCGCCCTCACCGCCGGCCGGCGGCGCGCAGGTCCTCGCCTCGTCGCGGGCGCTGCGCAGCCAGTACCACGAGGAGCTCGAGCGGGTCAAGCAGGTCGGGCCCCCGCCCTCCCCCCGCAGCGCCCCCGCCGCCGCCCCCGGCGACGAGGCGCATGCAGGAGGCGCTGCAGCACGGGGCGGGGGCCCTGCCGAACCCCGTGCGGGGCGTCCTCCGCCCCTCGGGCTCCTTCTCCGAGAAGTCCTCCCGCCGCGTCCTCCTCGTCGGCGCCAAGTCCGCCCCTCCCCATCCCGCCCCTCCCCCGGGGGGCGCCGCTGAGGGCGGGGCGGGGCGGCAGCGAGGGGGCGGAGGACCTGACGCTGGCGGAGCGCGTCGAGCTGCAGGTCTCCGAGCAGTCGGGCCTCATCAAGGAGCTCGAGACCGGCACCCGCAGCAACGCCCAGCTCCGCGAGGAGATCGGTGCGCAGCGAGGGGCCCCGCGCGCCCCCCTTCAACCTTGGCCCGCGCGCTCACTCCTCCCGCAGAGAAGCTGCGGCGCATCACGCCCGGGAACAGCACGAGCGGGCGGGACCTGACTGGCGCGGCGGTGCCGGGGGGCTCGGGGGGGCCGAGCCCCGTCGCCGGGGAGCCGATCGGGGGGGCGGCGCTGCCCGGGAGCCAGCCGAGCGGGCTCTGGCGCTCCCCGGCGCCGGCTCCGGCCGTGGCCGGGCCCTCCTCGGCCCCCGCCTCGTCCTCCCCCGCGGCCCAGGCGCAGCACCCGAGCGTGCCCAAGCTCAACCTCGCGCCCGGCTCGGCGAGCCCGTCCGCCGGCGCCGCCTCGGGCGCCGCGGCCGCCGCCTCGGGCTCGGCCGCGGCGGCGCCGGCGCGCGCCAGCGACGCGGGGCAGGGCCAAGACCTTCCCCCGCACCGGCCCAAGGTCTCCTGGGCCGAGTGACGCCCCGCCCGCCCGCGCCCCCTCCGCCTGTACAGCCGCACGGCCGCCGCGCGGCCACGCGCCCCACCCGCGTATACGTATACGTAATAGCATACGTAGCCCTGCTAGGCTAGGCCGCTAGGGCCGCTAGGCGCCGGCGTACCACGGTAGTAGCGCCGTGTTGTCACGTCAGCGTTGAAGAAACTGCGCGAACTGCAGAGCCTGACAGGACGGGTTGAATCTTGATCGAATTCGAAGACAAGACCAGGTCAACGTCATCGCGTCACTTCGAAGTCTTCCGATTTCTTCCCTAGGGGGGACGAAGTCACCGGGGTACAGACGCGCGCACGGGATTGACTGCGCCGACGTCTGCTCTTCGTCGACGGCGCGGCGCATGAGCTTCGGCGGCGTTCGAGCAGCTCTCTAGGTGATTCAGATTCAACACAAGCGGCACCGCGGGAGCGCGGAGCCGGAATCTCCCAGTTGACAACCTTCCGAAAGAGCCGGTCTTGGGCCGAAAAGATGATCATCAACTTCCGTGTAACCCACGGAGACACAAAGCTCGGCGATTGTGGTGCGGTCACCGCCCCGTCGTCGCTCGATGCGGGTCACATTCGCGACCCAAGCGCGCGGCCTGAACCTGCTTCCTAAATCCGTTTCGAATAGTGTCATAGATACCTAATTTGTGGCTTAGACCCCCAACAAAATTCGTGCGGCCTGACATGGTTCGCTTGCGCAGTTCACGTCGTGGGCAGTGTGCCCGAGATTGGGTGCTGGAATCCAGACCACAGCGTTCCGCTGAAGACCGACGAGAAGTCTTTCCCTCTTTGGTCTGGCTCGGTCGACCTGGGGGCCTTCGACTACGCGGAGTGGAAGGTGCAAGGTTGCGGTTCGCGTTCTGTCGCGCGGGGCGTCTCATTTTCGGTTTCTACGCGCAGCTTATCACCAAGAATGGCTCTGACGTGCAGTGGGAGACGCTTTGCAGTGGCAACAGAGTGCTCGCGGGCCTCACCGGCGTGACCGAGGTCCGCCGTTTTGACCCCTGCCCGTCTGGCCGCGCTCACATTCCGTGCAGGCGACCGTGCACGCGTTCTGGGGATCGATGCAGTCGACTGTGGAATGCGTCAAGCGGGAAAGCGCGCCGAATCTCGTCATGACCGCTGCTCCGGTCGAGACACCCATGGCGACGCCGCACCCGCCGCACCACCATACTGGGCCGCATCCGGGCCGCCATGTGCCCCACCATCATCCACGCCGTAGCCACGGCCACGGCCAGCGGCCGCACGCCAACACGAACGGCGGCAGTGCCGCAGCTTACGTGAAGCCTTCCGGCCAGATCGGGTCAGCGGCGCTACTGTGTCTCTCTTTATGTGCGCTCTGAAAGAGACTAACTTCCTTCCCGCAGGTACTACACTCTGAACGGCACCCCCAACAGTGGTCCAAAGAAGAGTCGGTCTTGCGCATCGCTCCGGCGCGTCCCCAGCTTTTTGGATCCGATTGCTGAGGTGCCCAGCTCTCTTTTGAGCTCCTTTGCGCGGTTCCGAACGTTGTTCTTCCCACAGGAGAACGGCGGGGTGTCGCGCGAAGCGGTGGAGTACTATGACAGCGATTACGACCGCTACAGCGACTCCGATTACGACAGGAGGCGAGATATGATGATTCACAGGTGCGTCGTCGTTTGATAACTCATCTTCTGTCTCGGGGTCTGACGACGTGCGGCGCGCAGCCCAACTTCCATCAACCTGCACAGCCAAACCTACAGCGCTTCCTGCGGTCTCTCCGGAGACTTCGAGCTGGACGCCATGCTCGCCCGCGTCCCGACGATGCAGCACACGCAATAGCGCGCTGCAACAGCTGCCGGGGCGTTTTCCCAGCTCTAGGATCTCGCGGGGCTCCCCCGGACGCTCAATTTTCCTTTTCAAGGCTCCGATTTTCTTTTTTCTTTTCCACGCGCTTTTATCCCGCCGGTCCGGCGCCCCTCTCGCTGCTGGCCCCGCCGGCGTGTACAAACCATGTCTTCAGACCTCCTCTCCTTTCGCCGCTTGTCCAGCCTGTCTTCGACAGCAGTAGGTTGCACATGCTAGAAAACTTTCCATTCAGATCTATGTAGAAGACACAACAGTTCAGCGTACATCATCAGTATCGTGCAGTTCGTGCAGTTCTCAGCTTAAGTTTTTGCGTGTGCTTTATCTCGAGGATCTGTCGGTCAGGTGGGGACGACGCATAGATAGTGCTCGATCTCATTGGACTCCCTATCAGTATTTGCTAACAATGTAATACTACGAATGTGAATCCAAGTACAGGTGTCTTGATCGATGCCCCGTTCCTTGCTCGAACGCGATACTACTCATAGTCCGATCCACGGGCCCGCCCGGCCGTGTACATGTTCGCGGCCGGCCCGGCGGCCCCAGGCGCCGGCGCCGGCATGACTGGCAATGCCGCGCCGTTCGAATTCTAGCTATACTTTGACACGGGCCGGGGCCGTACGCGCCGACTTCGCAATTGCAATTGGTCTACGCTGTATTAATACTGTACATCGAAAGATCGGTTGACAGGGAGGCACGGAGAATCGAGAAAGCACATGGGCTCGGGCGGGGGGCGGGCGCTGGATAGGTGAAGGACGAGGGGACGGCGGGGGAGGAGACAGAGCGAGAGCGCCGGGGTCGCAGGCGAGTGGAGAGCTGGGGGGCAAGCGCAGCACGGAGACCTCACGCGTTGATTCTGCGAGCGGGGGGTCGAGGGAGGTCGGGGGCCCGCCAGGGCCGCGGAGGGGGGCACAGAGAGGGCAGGGGGCTCACCGGAGCTGGTAGGAGCCTGCCTTGGTGATGTACCGCACCCACTTGATGGTCTGGTAGTTCAGCCGCTTCTCTATGACCTGCGCCGGCCCCGCTCAGGGCGCGGGAAGCCGGTCCGAGGCGCCGGCCCGCGCGCCTTCAGGAACCGAACGTGCAGCCCCGAGGCCGTGAACATCGGGACCTTGGGGGGGGGGGGGGGGGGGGGGACAAGGGCCGATGAGAGGGGTACGAGATGCAAGAAGGGGAGGGGGGTAGAGGACCTGGAACTCCATGCTGATGGGGGGCCGGCTCCAGGGCTTGTTCCCCGTCGCGGACGCCACGAGCTCGATCTCCGACGAGAGCGTCACCTCCGCGTCCCCCGGGAACTTCCGGATCCTGGGGGGAGGGGGAATGAGCCGGGCGGGGGTACGGCGTTGCAGAGCCGGGGCGGGGTGCGCGCTTCCAGACGATGGCGTCGTGCTCGGCCTCGTACTTGGCCTTGCCGGCGCTCACGACGTTCGTCGCCCGCGCCGTGTTCTTCGGGCACGGCACCTGCCCCGCCCCGTCGGCGGCCGGCGCCGGCCGCCCGGGGAGCGGGGAGCGGCGGCGCGGACCTTGATGATCGTGTTGAGGGCGAAGAGCTTCGCGTTGTACTGCGCTTTTACTTTCACGTTCACCTGCGGCGCAGCGTCAGCGCGCGAAAGGCTGCGCGGGGCGCGGTGAGGGCGGGGGGCGGGGCCGGGGGGACCTCAAGGCGCGTCCTCCCCAGCTCTTTCACGATCGGGATGACCTTGAACGGGTAGTTGATGTTGTCCGTGATCCGGTAGCTGGGGATACACCGCGCGGCTCGGTCCGGGGGTACGGCGACGCAGGGAGCGGGGGGGCGGCACCTCATGAGCTCGTACTCGCCGTCGGGGGGGATGAACGTGATTGTGCGCTCCTGCGATGCCCCGTCGGCTCGGGTCGGGCGGGGGGGCGGGCGGGGGGACGCGGGCGGCGCACCTGGTCGAACTGGCTCAGCCTGACGCACTGGTGGAACTTGACGTCGTCGATCTCGATGCCCGACCCCGATTTCCTGCCGCCCCCCGCGCTCGGCGGCGCCCGGCACCGCGGCGCCGGCGAGGCGGCGGGGCGCGCACTTCTTCGAAGACTTCCCGTCCCCCTTGTCGATCGAGATCTTGTCGTTCATCCCTGCGCCGGCGGCGTCGCCCCGCGCCCGCGCCGCGCGACCGCTCCGGAAGGCGCGCGAGCGAGCGGGCTCACCGAACCGGCACTCCGGCATGCCGGAAAGATAGCACTTCACTAGAATCTGGCCGGCGACGTCCGCGCGCAGGACAGTGCCTGACGCGGGGGTGGCCCGTCGGACGCGGGGCGCCAGCACAGCGCGGGCGGCGCGCACCCTTCGCTGAGACGAGCAGATTCACGGACTCCACCACGTCGATGAACACCTCGTTCTTCCGGTACTTGATGCCCTACGAAGGCGCTGAGTGCGGCCCGGCGACGCCGCGCACGCGGGCGATGCGGGAGCACCTCTCGCCTCCACGTCACCGCGCCCGTAATGTGGTTCGTGAGCGCCCCCGCGTTGCCCTTCTGCGCTCCCCAGGCCCCGTCAGCTGTCGAAAGGGGGGCAGGCCCTGTGCGGAGCGCGCCTTGATCTCCTCTGTGACCTCTCCCTTTTGCAGAATGAATTCCTTGAGCGCCTTCTCATCGCATATCTGGGGGATGCCGAAGTCCAGGATTTCTGCAGGGAGCGGCTCAGGCGGACTGAACGACGCTGCAGCGCGAGCTGAAGGGGGCCCACGCGCGCTGCGTACCATCCAGAAGCTCGTAGATGAGAATGAAGTTGTTGCGGACGCTGTCCTCGTCGAATTTCCCTCCGAAGTACGACTTCAGGACCTCGACCGTCTTGTACAGGAACGCCATGACCATGGCCGCATTCACGTTCCGCTTGGTGGTTGCCACCACGTACACATTGTTGACTTTGATGCTGCAGAAGAGAGTGTTGCCGATGATGCGGATCGGAGTCCCGGTCTCCTTGTGCGAGATGGCTTCGAAGCGGAATGCCTCGGCCGCCGTGCGGCTGCGCGCCCAGGCTCGTGATGAATGGAATGAATAGCTAGGGTGCCATACGCGCGCTCCGAGCAGACGCCGCACCTCACGTCGTCGCGGTAGTGCCGAAAGATGATGGTCTCGCCCCTGGAATTCAGGAAATACAGAGTTGATATCATGTCGCCGCTATTGGTTGCTCTTGGCGCTTCCGCTTCTACGACTGCAGCTAGTTGTGTCCGACTAGCCGCGCCCGCTCCGAACTGGTCCCGTGGCTCGGACCGCCGAATGCGGTTCGCTAGCGAGTCTCTTCGCTGCTGCAAGGAGATGAGAAAGCGCGGTTCGCTGGTGAGACTGCCGCGGGCGCCGAGCCTTTCGAACTCTGTATCCCGGTATCACTCCCCCTGGGTCCCCCATCGGCAAAAGCGCTTTCTGAACTGGGGTCCGCGAATTGCAAGCAGCCGGAGGCGCTCGTGCCCGCAATTAGTTCTCTCGTTATCACCACATCGAGCGAGAGCGCCACACCGACTGCCGCGTCCGAACCACCCTCACCCGCGCCGGAGCCAAGCGATCTTCAGAAGCTCGCGTCTCCAACCACCGCTCGCGAAGAACGCCGGATGAGCGGTGCGCTGACTTCGCGTTCGCGCTCATCGAGCCCGTCTCCTGCTCACGATCCGCCGCGCAGCGGGACCTTCGTCAAGCCAGTCGAAGGCGGGTCCTTCGACTGAGCCCGCGCCGACCGCCTCCACTTCGTCCTCCGCGTCAAATGTCTCCCTCCATCCTCTTGTCATCATCAACATCTCCGACCACTACACCCGTATGCGCGCGATGCGAGGCCCTTTGCGCGTCATAGGTTCGCGTTCCTCGCGCGTACACCTTCCGCCCGTCTGACCGGTCCGCAGGTTGCTTGCTGGGCATCCAGAGCGGCCGCAATGTGGAGATCTTCAATTCTTTCGAGTTGTTGTACGACGAGGCGGATGGTTTCATACAGATCAACTCCTCCTTCATGAGAACAAAGCAGGAGCAATGTGCGCCTTGTGCTTCGGTCTCTTGGCGCTTTCTGATCGCGGTGCAGACAAGAAAGTCTTCCCCAATTACGACGTGCTCGGGTGGTATTCTTCTGGCTCTGAAATCAATTACAACACCGACCTGCACATCCACAAGACAGTGCGCATTTCTGAAGCTTGGTATCAAGGGGCCTTCGGGGCAGGCTATTTTTCTACTGTCACATTCGGTATCCCCCTCTTAATCGGAAGGCGGCAGTCCCCTCGGGGCGTGCCTTACCTTTCTTCATGCGTCGGGGAGACGAAACCTCTCCTTAGGAAACGGCACGGACACTAGAATGATTCCGCCGTTCCGACAGGCTGAGGACATGCCTTCCTCCTCCTAGCTCTCTGTTTGGCAATTTATCCCCCTCTTAATCGGAAGGCGGCAGTCCCCTCGGGGCGTGCCTTACCTTTCTTCATGCGTCGGGGAGACGAAACCTCTCCTTAGGAAACGGCACGGACACTAGAATGATTCCGCCGTTCCGACAGGCTGAGGACATGCCTTCCTCCTCCTAGCTCTCTGTTTGGAAATTTATCCCCCTCTTAATCGGAAGGCGGCAGTCCCCTCGGGGCGTGCCTTACCTTTCTTCATGCGTCGGGGAGACGAAACCTCTCCTTAGGAAACGGCACGGACACTAGAATGATTCCGCCGTTCCGACAGGCTGAGGACATGCCTTCCTCCTAGCTCTCTGTCTGGCAATTTATCCCCCTCTTAATCGGAAGGCGGCAGTCCCCTCGGGGCGTGCCTTACCTTTCTTCATGCGTCGGGGAGACGAAACCTCTCCTTAGGAAACGGCACGGACACTAGAATGATTCCGCCGTTCCGACAGGCTGAGGACATGCCTTCCTCCTAGCTCTCTGTTTGGCAACTTATCCCCCTCTTAATCGGAAGGCGGCAGTCCCCTCGGGGCGTGCCTTACCTTTCTTCATGCGTCGGGGAGACGAAACCTCTCCTTAGGAAACGGCACGGACACTAGAATGATTCCGCCGTTCCGACAGGCTGAGGACATGCCTTCCTCCTTCTAGCTTTCTGTCTCATTGTTCATCCCCCTCTTAATCGGAAGGCGGCAGTCCCCTCGGGGCGTGCCTTTCCTTCCTTCATGCGTCGGGGAGAATTATTTCATTCTATAGAACTGTCGGGGTCCCTAGTCCCCGCCCGTTCCGTTGGGTGAATACATGCATCTAGAGCAGCCCGTTTCTCCCACTCTCTGCTTCGCGCGCCGCCGGGCGCTCCGGATCTAATTCCAGTTCCTCCCCGCAGATCATGGAAGTGAACGAGAGCCCGTTGTACCTCATGGTAGACCCCTTCGTGAAACCCTCCTCGAAGGTGCCCCGCGCCGCTCCGGGCCTTCTCGCCGGCGACGCCGGCCTGCCTCGGAGCGGGATCTGAGCGCCGGCGTGCTTCGCAGGACCTGCCCGTGTACGTGTACGAGTCGGAGCTGCACGTCATCAACGACATCCCGAAGACGATCTTCGTGCGCGTGCCGTTCAAGATCGAGACGCTCGAGGTGCGCCGGAGCGGCGCGGCGCCTCCCGCACGAGCGGCGCGGCTGGGAAGGAGGCTGAGGGCGGCCCCGCAGGCGGAGCGCATCGCTGTGGACCACGTCGCGCGGATCGCGCCCGTCGGCGAGGGCCCCGGCGCCCAGCGTGCGCGCCCGCCCCGCCCCCCGTCCCCCGCGCCGGGCCCCAGCGGCTCACGGGACGCCCGCACGCAGTCATCTCGCACCTCTCGGGCATGCACAACGCGATCAAGATGCTCTCCGTGCGCCTCCGCATCATCCACCAGTTCCTCGACGCGACGCGCAAGGGTCCGCGCCCCGCGCCCCGCTCCCTCGCCCGCCGGCCCCGGCCCGGCGCGACGCGCGGGGCAGGGGCCGTGCCGAGGGACCACCGCGTGCTCCGCATGATCTCGTCCCTCTGCAACCGCCTCCCCGCCATCGACTCGGCCAACTTCCACTCCGAGTTCCTCTCCGTTCGCCCCGCCCCGCCCCGCCGCCGCTCGCTCCGGCCCCGCGCGCCGGCTGCTCACGCCGCTCGGGGCCGGCGGGGCAGGAGTACAACGACGGCCTGCTCGTGACGTACCTCGCCAGCATCACGAAGAGCACGAGCGCCATGAACGACCTCGTCGGCGTCGCCCGCGTCCTCGACGAGAAGCAGAGCCGCCGCCGCGGCATCTTCTAGGCGGAGGCCGGGGCCGGGGCCCCCGCCCCTCCTCCCTGCAGCCCGCGCCCCCACTCCCACTGTACACAACGCCCGCTGTAAATTATGACACAGAAATCGCTCCCCCGGCTAGGCGCCGCAGCGGGTTGCGCGCGGGGGATGTCAATCGCGGCGCTATGAATGCGCATGTGCATGCTTTCTCCTTGAGCTTCTGGTCTTTCCTTAAATTCTGGCCTTGACGGTCTACATCTGTGGCGATTCTGTGCGCATGCATGTGCACGTCCAACAGGTTCGGCCAATCTTTCTGCCGCAGTGCCGGCGCCAGGCTGGTACCGGACCTACTAGGCTACCGCCGCAGCCTACCGGTCTGGTCCGACCGCCCGTCGACGATATCTCGCGAATCTCGCGATCGATCGCGATGTCGCGCGGCGTGCGTGTGCATGAATAATCGAAATGGACGTTCGGATTGCAACCTTCAGTTTTTTTTGGCAAATTTGCAATGCGAATCGGTGAGATCCGAAAGGGTACAGAGTTTCAAAACTTGCACGTCTCGCAGCCGAGCAGAGTCGCAGGCCGCCCCGGCCGCTCCGCACCTTCCCAGATCGCCCACACGCTGGAGAAACGTTCTGCGGCTGCAGCTAACATCTCTTGCCTCATCCGTGGCGCCGGCGGTCCGCTTCTCAAGTTCCGTCGGACCGCCTGTGGAGCAGCGATAGCTTCGTATCGCTGTAGAAACGTTGCCTCTAGCTCTTTGCCGCTCGCCGCGGCCGGGGTAAGCAATGGCGACGGCAGCGGCGCCGCGCATCGCCGACCTCGCGTCCCTGGCGGGAGAGCAGTTCGATGCGGATCTGCTGTTTGATGTGCGCCCTGTTCGTAACGCGGATGCTCTCCGATCTCTGATTCCTGCGGCAGGATCCTGAGGTCGACAGGGAGGAAGTGTTCAAGGCGAGCGGTTGCGCTGCACCTTGCAGCGGCAGCATTGATCTCACTTCAACGGCAGATTGGATGCCCTATTGATCGTCTTAATGTCGTCAGCGCCGGCAAGAACATCCAAAAAGTGCGCGGTCAGAATCGACTGGTTCTCAGACCTTGATGTAGATCACGCCACATGCCCATGCCAGGCGGCCTTGTATCACTTTCTTATAGCTCTGGGAAAAGCTTATAGTGTTTCCTGAAGGCTTCGAAAGCGCATCTGCGCCGCCGCCCTGCCGCTGCCCTAATGCACTAGTCCCGTGCATAGCGCTGCCAGCTTAAGCCCGCTCGGTCGCGCTAAAGTACTCCCGCCGTGGCGCGGCCCACACGTCGCGCCCCAGCTTGAATGCATGCGCCTGACCCTGTCTGATCACCTGCTGCAGATTCCCGCCTTCTTCGCTCGGTTCTCGAAATCTGGCCTACAGGTGGTCTTCTCGACGCGGAAAGTCGATCAGTCGGTGTCGGCATCCGTGAGCGTGCAGGAGGCGATCGAGAAGGGCCTGGAGAGCTGCAAGAAGATACTGCAGTTCGTGAGCATAAGCGAGGCGGATCTCTCGGGGCCCTACTCGGCGATCGGGCGGGGCATACGGGCGGCGACGCGGTGCTGGGCCGTGCAGCTGAACAACTGCAGCGTCGGGGAGGACTTTCTACAGCGCGTCCTGGGCTCCATGCACGTTGACTTCGTCGAGCTGCGCACGTGCAGCCTCTCGCAGAAGGCGGCCGAGCACCTCGTTGCCGCTATCGACACAGGTGCCCCGCACCGCCGCCCCCGCCCGCTCTCCCGCCATGCGCCGACGCGCGCCGCCGCCGCCACCGCCCGCAGGCTGCATATCGATCCTGGTCGTCTCGCAAGTGTCCGTGGAGTCTTCGTTCCTCTCGGCGGCGGCGAGCGCGAGGCGGCAGGGGAAGCGGCAGCGGGGCGAGGGCGAGGGCCACTTCTTCCGAGAGATCTTCGCGGCGGCGCGCAGGCTCGAGGCGCTGAGGGTCCTCTGCACCGCGGCGGACGCCGCTGCGCTGGCGGCCCCCGAGGCCCTCGCCGCGCTCCTGGAGACCATTCGCGACCCCTCCAGCAAGTGCGGCGCCCCGCCCGCCCCCCGCCCCGGGCGCCGCGCCGCGCGGCCGCCGCCGACGGGCGCGCGGGGGCAGGCTGAGGCACCTGGCGATCGACGGGGACCTGAAGGGGCTCCCGGAGACGTTCCACGAGGCGCTGTGGGAGGCGGCGTGCCGGAGCCCCGCGCTGATGACCTACACCGTCGGCACGCACCGCTGGGTCTGCGGCAGGGACCGCGGACGCGCCGCCAAGGCCACCAAGCGCGCCGCCGCGGCGGCGGCGAAGGCGGGGCGGGAGCGGCGGGGGCGGAGGCGGCGGGGGAGGCGGGCGGGGCGGCGGCGAAGCGGGGGAAGTGGGCGCTGGAGCGGACGGGGTCGATGGGGAGCGCCTCGACGTCGAGCGCGGAGCCGGTGCCCTCGCTGGTCGCCCCGGCGACGAGGACGCCTCCGCGGGCTCCTCGGGCGAGGGCAGCGACGCCGGCCCCCGCCCCGCCCGGCGCGGCGGCCCCTGCGCCGCCCCGTCGGCCTCGGCCTCGGACAGCGAGGCGGCGCCCTCGCCGCCCCCGGCGCCGGCCGACGCCGCCGTGCCCAAGGGCGCGCGGAGGCAAAAGGGGGAGGAGGCGCAGCGCGAGCCGCGGGAGGAGGACGAGGAGGAGGAGACGGCCCGTGAGGAGACGGCCCGCGAGGCGGTCAAGCCCGAGCCCGAGCCCGAGTCCGAGCCCGGGGCGGAGGCGGAGGCGGAGGCGCGGCGCGGCGGGGAAGACGCCAACGCGCACGCCGACTGCCACGCGGAGTGCCTGTGCTGCCTGAGGCGCGGGGGCGGAAGCGGCGACTTCGAGCGGCCCGAGGGGGACCTGGGGTACCGCGTCATCCAGGTCCGAAGGCACCCCGACTGCCCCCCGCAGCTCCCCGGCGCCCACTCCGCCCGCCTCACGGTCAGCCCGCGCTGCCCCCCGCCCGCCCGCCCGCCCGCCGCGCGGCCCGGCGCTGAGTCGCCGGGCGGGCAGATCGGGCCGGAGGACGGGTGGGAGGACGTGCGGGCGCGGGCCGCCCTGCTCCTGGGCCTCCCCGCCGTCAGCGAGCTCTGGAGCCTCGACTTTGTCAAGGTGACTCCTCTCTGTTATGGAGTAGACCTCCTGTGCTTTCTTTCCTTGGTTAGCCCAGGCTGACCCGCCGCGTCTCAAGGTGGAGCGCCTGGAGCAGCTGCGCCACCGCTGGCCCTACGTCTGCGCCGACCTCACCGGCCCCAACTTCGCCCTCGCCGCCAGCCCCCTCGCCTCGCCCGCCCCCGCGCCCCTCGTCTCCGGCTTCTAAGGCCGCCGACCCCCCCCCCCCCCCCCCCCCCCCCCCCGAGCCTTTCGCCTTTCTCTTTCCGCACCGTGTACAGTACCCCCCACCGTGCAGCATTTTTCCGTCCCGCATTGTTTTGTTGCCACTGTGCTTCGCATGAGCATTCTTTCCGTGTCATTTCCGTTGCGCTGTTCGCGTTCAATGACTTGTAGCAATAGTGTACTATAGGCCACTTCATTACCAGGACTTGAGTGAACAGTGGATACACACTTCGTATCTTCACACCCGCCCAGTAGATGTAATAGGCAGCGAGCAATCGATGCAGCGTTCCTAGCTACTAGCTTTAGCTGTTGCCCGCCCAGCTTTGCGATCTGTGCCCAGCCCGATGTCGATGCGACGTCGACTTGGAATTGCATATGCATGAATCAATGGAATTCGAAAACCAAATGAAGTGCAAGTGCTATCTATTTGCGAAACATCGATGTGTCGAACTTGCAAGTGGCCATAGCATGCAGAGAACAAGGCCCCGAGACGCGCCGGCGCACCCCCGCCGACCGCGCGCGCCTGGCCGACGCGGGCTGGCTGCTATTCGGGGTCCTTGGGAATAGGGGAGCCGCCGCGGTCGTCCTCCTCGCCGTCGCCGCCGGTCGGGTCGATGCAGGAGGCGGGGCCGCGCCGCATGCCCATCACGCCGTCCGAGAGGCGCCGCCGCTGCGGCTCGGGCGCGAGGGGCGAGGAGGAGGACGAGGGGCGGGGGCCCGCCCCGCCCCCCGGCCCCAGCCCGACGCTCGAGAGGCCGGCGACCTCGCCGCCTCCGGAGCCGCCGCCGCCGGCGCCGCTGCCGCCGCCGCCGCCGGCGCTGGCGCTGGTGCTGGGGAGGGGCCCGGAGAGGGGCGAGACGGCGAGCGGGTCCCGCACGGGGCTGCTGGAGCCCGACTCGAGGGCGTCGTCGTCGAAGGGCATGCGCATCGGGTCCGACGAGGACGAGCAGCGCCCCGTGGCGGCGGCGGCGGCGGCGGCGGCGGCGGCGGCGGCGGCGGCGGAGCGGGCGGCCTCGCGGTACTCGCTGTACTTCTTGGAGCTGCCGCGGACCTGCTCGGCCGGGTACTTGGCCTCGTTCAGCGCGATCTTCCGCTGCACCGCCGCCGCCAGGTCGACGTTGCAGCGGTCCGCAAGGCGCACCTGCCGAGGCGGCCGGCGGCGGCGTCAGGGCGGCCCCGCCGGGCGCGCGCGGCCGGCGCGGCGCGAGCGCACGAGGTAGCAGAGCACGTCGCTCAGCTCCTGCTCCACCTTCGACACTGCGTGGCGACCGCGGCGGCGTCAGTCGCCCGCCCCGGCGGCGGATGCGTGCGGCGCGGTTACCGTCCTGCGGGCTCCAGCCTGGGACACCCGCGTTAGCACGGCCGCGCGGCCGCGGATTTGCGGCCTGGAATCGTACCAGGAAGCCCGGGCGCGGCCTCCGCATCTGATTTCCACTGGAAGAGCTCAGCGACCTGCGCGGTTGGTCACGCTGCGCCATCGCGGACGCGGAGCACCGCCGGGCGAGCGGCGGCCGGAGCGATCGGGAACGGAGCAAGCTGACCTCTCCGACCTCCCCCGCCTGCAGAGTGAGCGTCAGGGAGCGGCAACGCGGCTGAAGGGACATGTGCAGTACGAGTGACGGACCAGAGCCAGAACCAAATTCCTCGGGCTGTGGAACTGAGCGGCTCGCGCGCATCAGTCGTCTCTGATTGAGCAAGATACAAGGAAGACGGCGGCACCTGATCCCAGTCGCGCTCTCTGGCGAACGTGGCGAGCCTGGCGGGGCGTAAGCGCAGGTTGCGGACGCGCGCCCTAGGGCGCATGCAGCTCACCTGCGGCGCAGTCCTTCAAAGGAGAGATCCGAGAAGCGCGCAGGGCCGGAAGAGCTGCTGGATGGAGCCGGCGGGTTTTGCGCCGGCGGGGCCGCCGGCTGGACGTGCAGGAAAGGCGCCGGTGACGGGACCGGCGAGTCGGGCGGATCGTCGTGGCCTCGCTTCATCCTTGAGCTGGGGAGCACTGGTACCGGCGCACCGCTAGCCGCCGTGGTACTCAGTAGTGCCTGTCCACGGGTACACGTGTCTGGAAGTTGTCGGCAACACGGTGCAGCTTGGCGCCAGCAGCCCATCGGCGCTCGGCTCCGCTTGGCTGACGGCGCGCTCAAGGTGGTGGCAGTCGGATGGGCGATTTCAGCAGAGAGGCGTTTGGCGCCTACGCCGAGGCCCATGTGCCCGACTGGAAGGACGGCGAGCGGATGAGCTTTCTGATGGACCCTTTTGAGATCCGCACAGTCGATCCGGAGCGCTGGGCGGACCGCATGCGCTTCTGGACGCGGACGATCGATGACTTCGCGCGCCGGGCGCGCTGCCCCTGCGTGTCGCTGCGGACATTGCGAGACGCGATGCGCTGGACGAATGGCCAGCACGCGCGCGGCCTGCACGTCGTCTTGGTGCGCGCGTCACGCCGCCCCAACCGCGCCGCCCCCGCCGAGGCGCGCGGCCGCCGCGCAGGCGGAGCTGGAGAAGGACCGGAAAGTGCGCCCGGCGGAGGACCTCGTGCGCGCGGCGGCCGCGGAGGTCGCGGACGGCGGCGTCGGCTGGGCGACCTGGCTCCTCTCCAAGGCCGTCATCGGCCCGGCGCGCTGGACGCTCGGCCAGCTCGTCGGCGGGCGCTCGGCGCCGCCCTCGGACGTGAGCGACGTGCCGGAGGAGCTGCTCGAGCGCAAGTTCGTCCTCGTCGACGCTCTGCAGGCGCGCCCGAACCCGTCGCCGCCGCCCCCCCGCTTGCCGCCCCCCGCCGCGCCGCCCGCCGGCGGCCGCCGCTGAGGTGCCCGCAGGAGCTGGCAGAGGCGGCGGAGCGGGCGGCGGCGGAGGCGGACGAGGCCGGGGCCGGCGCCGTGCTGCTCCTGGGCGAGCTGGCGCAGCGCGCCGGCCTCTCCGACGAGGCCGCCGAGCTCGCAGCGGGGCTCCTCTGCGAGCGCCGCCGCGCCGCCGTCCTCCCCACAGGCGCCGACGGCCGCGGCGAGCGCGTGCGCCCGTTCCCCACTCCGGCGCGCCCCGCGCCCCCGCCCCTCGTCACGTGCGGGCGGGCCGGCGGCAGGCGATCAAATTCGCGGCGCGTGGGGCGAAGAGCGTGAAGGTGTCCGAGGCGGACAGGTGCGCAGCGCCGCGTGCCCGCCGCTCAGCCCCGGCGGCGCCCGCCGACAGCCGGGCGCGCGGGCGCGCAGGGGCATCGCGCACATGCGGGCGACGAAGCGGCTGCTGGACCGCCAGGTCGCCTCCCTCGAGGCCCAGGTCGAGGGGTACGCCGTCTGCTCGAAAAGTCGGGCCGGCGGCGGGCTGACGGGGCCTGCCGGCGCAGTCTGACGGAGCGGGCGCGCGCGGCGGTGCTCGCCGGCCGCCAGGACGAGGCGAAGCGCCTCCTGCGCGAGCGCCTGCCCTTCAAGCGCGCCCCGCCCCGCCCCGCCCCGCCCCGCCCCGCCCGGCGCCCGGGGCTGACGGGCGGGCGGGCAGGCGGCTGCTGGAGCAGCGGCACGAGTCGAAGCGGACGCTGGACGGCGTCCTCGCGCGCATCGCCGACGCCCACGTCAGCGCCCAGGCGAGCGGCCAGGCCCCGGGCCCGCCCGAGGGGTTTGCTCACTTGAGCCCGGGCCGGCGGGCGGCGAGCCGGCAGGTGCTGGAGGCGTACCGCGAGGGCGCGCGCACGCTCAAGGCCGTCACGGCCGCCGCCGGCCTCACCCCCGAGTGCGCCCGGCCGCCCCCGCCCCTCCCCCCCTCCTCCTCCCCCCGACTCGCCCCGCCGCGCCGGGCAGGCGGGTGGAGGAGACGATGGAGGCGCTGGAGGACGCGCTCGCCGACCAGCGCGACCTCGACGCCGCCCTCGCCCGCGGTACCCCCCCTCTTCTTCTCCCCCTCCTCGTCCTCCGAGGCGGGGGCAGGGGTGGCGGGGCCGGAGGGGGCGGGGGAGGAGGATCTGCTCTCGGAGCTCGCGGACATCGAGCGTCGCATGCGCGACGAGGCCGCCGCCGCCGTGCGCCCCGCCCGCCGCCCCCGCCCTCCAACCCCTCTCGCCCTTCTTCCGACTAACGGGGCGCCGGGGCGGGGCGGCTGCAGGAGGCGGCGGCGGCGGCGGCGGCGGCGGTCGGCTCGCCGGCGAGGGCCGCTGCGGGGAGAGGCGAGGCGGAGGCGCATGCAGAGGCCTCGCCGGCCCCTCCCACGCCGGCGAGCCCCCCCCAGCAGCAGCGGCAGGAGCGGGAGCAGGAGCAGCCCGCCGCCCCCCGGCAGGCCCTCCCCGCTTGACCCCATCGGCCGGGATTCGGCCCCTCATGCCCCTCATTCCCCTAGGCTGCTTTTCCCCCGTGTCACTGTCTTGAATACAGACTTTCACCGAGTCACTGCCTCGAATACTACGATATGACACGCAACGAATAAATTACTGATTAGCAGTCGATCTCTGAGACTGATTACTGATAAATAAAGAGTCGAATAAGCAGATCTAGAACAGGCTTCTGAAGTCGGTCAACCAATTGCAAGCAAGGCTTCCGAAGCAGGACGAGCACGCGAATCTCAAACACTGTGCGACATGTCTGTACTACGGTGCACAGGACTGAGGACTAACCACGAGGCACCGAATCTGCACTAAACTCAGCACATGACCTATTTCTTTGACTAGCTATAGCATGTAGTAACAGCAGCAAGCTCCCTAGCTAAAAATACAAATACAAGGTAAAACGTTAACAACGCGGAATCGCTTGCAGAGGCTCGAAAAATAGGAGCCCAGAAAGTTAAACAAACTAAGACGCTATCTGCAGGGGATGACGACATGAGACAAACACAATATGCAGTGCTAAGAGATATGAGAGAATTCGAAACTAAGGCGCCGGATCACTCCGCACTACATAGATAAATGCATTCTAAATTCCAGTGATCACCAGTGATCATGAATGCTGCTGATTCGAAACGACGGGAAGACTGTGTGTGCGGGAACCGCCGTCAGAGCACTCTGAAGGGGAGGGAGATCGGCGCCGCCTCGCCGGCTTCCACGGAGACCACCGCCGGGGAGCGGTACCGGGCGGCCTTCTCCCTGCGAGGACGAGCACGAAGGAAGGCGGGCGAAGGTCAGCGGCGGCTTTCCGCTGGCGGCGGCGGGGGGTCCTCTCGCACCTCGCGACGAGGCCGGCTCGGGGGCGGGGCGCCGGCCCGCGCCGCTGCCGCCACGCCCGCACGGCGCGCTGGGGAGGGGGCGGGAGGGTCAGTCAGCCGCGCGGCGAGGGAGCGAGGGCCGATGCGGGGCGGGGCGCACGAAGACGACGGCGGCCTCGGCGGCGAGGACGGCGACGGAGGAGGCAAAGAGGGCGGCCGCCGAGGGGAGCACCAGCGCCAGCGCCCGCTGCGAGTGCCGCGTGAGAGGGGCCGGGGCCGAGAGCAGGGCGGGGCGGGGAGGGGGCGCCTGCTGCTCGGAGGCGGCGGCGGGGAGGGCGTCGAGCTCCGCCAGCAGCGCGACGACTGCGACCGCCACCTGGCCGCCGCGCCCCGCCGTCACACGGGAGCGGACGGAGCCCGGGGCGCGGGGGGCTCCGACGGAGCTCAAGCAAGCCGGGCCTGGCCTCGACAAGGCCGACACCAGGGCCGGCTAGGAAGGGGCGGACGGGGGGCTCGCGCACCTGGGCGGCGAGGGAGAAGCCGGCCACGAGGTTCTCGAGGGGCCACAGGAAGGGCCGCCCCAGCCTGCGCGCCCGCCCCCGGGCAGTGAGGGGCGGGCGAGGAGGGGGCGGGGCGGGGCGGGGCGGGGCGGACGCGAGGAAGAGGAGCTGGGCGGCGGCGGGGGCGGCGAGGGCGGCGAGGCGGGCGGGGGCGCTGGGGAGGAAGGCGAGGGCGTAGCCGGCGAGGAGGAAGCGGGTGAGGTCGGCGGCGGTGTAGAGGGGGCGCGCCCCCTCGCCGCGCAGGTGCTCGAAGAGGGGGCCCCAGGCCGCCAGCAGCCGCGCCGAGGCCCGGTCCCGCACCCAGAAGGGCGAGCGCCGCAGGAGGCGGTAGAGCCGCACCCGCCGCCCCAGCAGCGCCCACAGCTCCCGCCCGCTGCGCTTGGGCGGAGGCGCCGCGCCGGCCGCCTCCTGCTCGCCCGGGGGCCGGTAGGTGACGGGGAGGGCGCGTATGGCGGCGGCGCAGCTCGTCACGAACGCCACGCGCCCCTCGATCGCCGCCTGCGTGCGCGCGCCCGCGCGTCGGTCGGGGGCGCGGCCGGGGGGCGGGCGGAGGGCGCGGGGCCGGGGCCGGGCGGAGCACCCGCGGGCTGGCGAGCGCGGCCGCCTGCGGTAGGGCGACCGAGCGCTCAGAGAAGTGGGGGGAGGGGCGGGCCAGGGGGGTACCTGGGAGAAGATGGTGGCGGAGCGGTCGCGGAGGAAGAGGGCCGCCGAGGCCGAGCGCTGCGGGGGTACGTCTCGAGGGGAGGGGGGGCGGGGGGGCGGGGCGGGGGGACCTTGCGGGCGGCGGCGAGGGCGCTCGTCGCGGCGCCCAGCACCCGCCCCGACCCGAGCGCCCCGCCCCACAAGAGCACGCCCTCCTCGCCGCCGCCCGCCGGCGCCGTCCCCGGCTTCCCCCGGCCGCCCGCCGGCCCCCGATGCGCCACGCGCTGCGGACCGAGCCGCCCTCCTCGGCGGTCGCGGGGCGGCCGCTGTGGCGGCTGCCGCGCCCCCCGCGCTGCCGGCTTCGTCGCCCGAGGAGACGCCGACGGACGGGGCGCCGCTGTCGACGGGCAGCACGAGCACCCGGGGGCGGGGGCGCTCCCCCGGGGGGGTACCCGGGCCGAGGGACGCAAAGCCGCCGCCGGGGGCGGCGCGGGCCTTGGGTTCGGGGGTACGGGCGCCCGAGTCGGAGTCGGACGAGTCGGGGGCGGGCGCCGGGTACGGGGGCGAGCTTGAGGTGGGGCGCCGGGCCTGGCTGCCGCTCGGGGATCGGGGCGCCGCTGCCGTCGGGGGCTCGAGGAGCGACGCTGGCGGGTGCAGCAGAGGGAGAGAGGCGCAGCGCGCGGCCGCCGTCGTGCGCTGCCCGCCGGCGGATCCCGGGGCGGGGTACGGCGGGTCCGCGCCGCCGCCCTCCCGCCGCACCGCGGGCGCGCGCCGCTGAGACTCGAACGGGGGCGCGGGGCCCTCGGCACCCCCCAGGACCAGGAGCGAGGGCGGGGGTACACCCGCGGCAACGAGCACGCGCGTGGCGAGCTCGAGGTCGTCGCCCCCCGGGCCGGGGGGTACTGGGGCGGAGAAGCCCAGGGAGGGGATGGAGGGGGAGCGGAAGCGGCGGGCAGCGTCGTCCATGGCGGAGCGCATGGCGGCGTGCTCCCGCGAGGCGGCGCTCGGAGCCGTCAGCGACCGCGGCCTCGCAGCCGGGCCAGCGGCCGGCGCCGGCGCCGCCCCCGCCCCCGAGCAGCAGGTCGGGGAGCAGGGCCGAGTGCCCGGGGGAGGCCGGCGCGAGCCCCGCGAGGCCGGCCCCCGCCGAGGGCGCCGGCGCCCGCCCCGGCTGCAGCGCGCCCCACGGGGCGGTCGACGTCGCGGCGGGGAGCTCGAGCGGGGTCGGAGGGCGGGAGGGGGACGGCGAGCGGGAGTGGACGGGGCTCGCCCCGAGCTCCGACCCCGGGCTCGGCTCCACCAGGAGGCGCAGCGAGCTCGAGGACGAGCCGCGGCTGTACCCCCGCGGGCGGGGCCCCGTCCCCGGTCCGTCCTCCCCCCCGCCTTCGCGATCGTCATAGCCGATGAAGACGTTGAGCACGCGGTCCGGCGCGCCGAGCGCGAGGTCCGGGGCGCTGCGGGGCGACGAGGGGGCCGAGCCGCGATCGCCGATCGCGAGCGGGCGCGGCGATCGCGACCGCGAGCCCCGCAGGGGGGAGGGGGAGAGCCCGCGGGGGGTGCTCGGGCTGAGGCTCCGAGGAGGCGGAGCGGGGGTACCCCCGCCGCCGGAGCAGCCCTGCACCCAGGAGCGGACGCGGGCCGCGGCTGATGGTACGTCAGGGACGACATGGGGGGGGGGGGGGGGGGGGAGGAGGAGGAGGAGGGGACGGGTACCGTCGACCTGGCGCTCGGATGCGTCGAGATCCACGTACTGGACGTCGGGGCCCGCCCCGCCGGCCGCTGCGCGCGGGCGGGTCCCGCACGAGGCGGCGCCGGCGGCGGCCGCCGCCGCCGCCGCCTCTGCCTCGGGGAGCGAGAGGGCGCCGCGGCGCCTCTCGGCGCGGCGCCGCGCGAGGAGGGGCGCGACGAGGTCGGCCAGCGCCCGCGGCTCCGCGACGCTGTGCGCGTTGAACTGCGCCCGCCGCCGCCAGTAGACCTGGCCGCCGCCGCCGCTCAGCGACGCCGGCTCGGGGCGGGGCGGGGCGGGGCGGGGCGCGGGGCGCGGGGCCCCCGCCCACCTGGACGAAGACGAGGGCGGCGAGGGCGAGGGTGCAGGGGGTGAGGAGCCCCACGAGGAGCGCCTTCGCCGCTGCGGCGGGGGCCGGGGAGCCGGCCCGCGCCGCCGTCCCGCACGCGATCGAGAGCGCCGGGATGGCCACCTGCGCGCGCCGGCCGGAGGGAGGCCAAGGGTGTCAGGGGCCTCGAACTCGCATCGTCTGAGGCGGCTGTGCAGCGCGCTCCACGGCTAGCGGCGGGTGTGCGGGCTCTGTGCAACGGGAGAGGCGGGGGCGCACCTGGGCCCAGACGAGCTCCCAGCGGGGGAAGGCGAGGCCGAGGCGGCGCACGGCTGCCGCGGGGGCGCGTCAGCGTGTGCTCGCGGGCGGCAGGTCAAGGCGAGGCGATGAGAGGGCGCGGCACGCACTGCGGTCGTAGGCGCGGCGGGCGAGGCGGTCGCCGGCGGGGCCCTCGAGGGCGCCCCGGGCGCGGGCGGCGCGGCGGGCGCAGCGGGCGGCGAGGAGGAGGGAGAGGCCGTGGGCCGCCAGCACCGCCGCCCCGGCCCCGCCCAGCGCCGCCCCGGACTGCAGGGTCGGGCGTGAGGGGATCGCTTTGGACCGCGAAGGAGAATGCGATCGCGTGGCGCGCGCTGTTTCGCGGGGGCGCGGGCGGGGCGCACGGAGAGGAGCAGCGCGTCGGCGTCGGCGGCGGCGGCGGCGGGGTCCGCGGCGAGGAGGCGGCGCCTGCGGGGAGGGGGAAGGGCCGCTCAGCGCCATGGGGCAAGCACAGCGACTGAGCCTCTTTGCTCTCTCTTCGATCGAGATTTCGAGTCCTCAAACGGCGCACCGAGAAACGAGCGCGGCGGGGCCGGTTGTGGCGTTGGCGCCGCAGGGGGCGCTGCCGAGGGTCCACCGCACCGCGCACGCGTAGGCCTCGTACGAGGCGGAGAGTTCCCCCGCCCCCGCCCCCGGCGGCGCCCCCGCCACGAACTGCCGCCCCGGGCTTCAGAGACGAGCCTGCTCCGGGGCTGAGGGGCGGGGTACAGGCCAAGGGGGCACCTGGGCGCCCGAGGCGAGGCGGAGGAAGGACCCGTGGGCGAGCGACGCTGCACTGCGCTCGGGGGGAAGGCGCCGGCGGTCAGATCCCGCGCTCCGATCCGCCCCCACGGCTGCGCGCCGGGCGCACCTCGCCGCGATCTGGGGAAGGAGCTGGCCAGCAGCCGCGCCAGTTGCCCCCGAAGCGAAGGCGACCTGTCTCACAAGCCTCAGCACGGGAGAGGCTGCGCGGGAAGCGGAGGGGGCGAGCCTTCACGAGCGCCGCCATGCGTTCCCGATTCGCCCACGCAGGCAGAGCTCCCTCCGCGCTCGACGCGCTCCCGTTGGCAGAACCGGATCCAACATCGCCGCGCGCGTCCGTTCTGAGAGAGGGGCTCGGGCTCGGGCTCGGCGTCTCCGTCGCCGAGGCGCTGGGCGACGGGCTCGGGCTCGGCGTCTCCGTCGCCGAGGCGCTGGGCGACGGGCTCGGGCTCGCCGTCTCCGTCGGAGAGGCGCTGGGCGACAGGCTCGGGCTCGGCGTCTCCGTCGGCGAGGCGCTGGGCGACGGGCTCGGGCTCGGGCTCGGGCTCGGCGTCTCCGTCGGCGAGGCGCTGGGCGACGGGCTCGGGCTCGCCGTCTCCGTCGGCGAGGCGCTGGGCGACGGGCTCGGGCTCGGCGTCTCCGTCGGCGAGGCGCTGGGCGACGGGCTCGGGCTCAGCGTCTGCGTCGGCGAGGCGCTGGGCGACGGGCTCGGGCTCGCCGTCTCCGTCGGCGAGGCGCTGGGCGACGGGCTCGGGCTCGGGCTCGGGCTCGGCGTCTCCGTCGGCGAGGCGCTGGGAGACGGGCTCGGGCTCGGCGTCTCTGTCGGCGAGGCGCTGGGCGACGGGCTCGGGCTCGGCGTCTCCGTCGGCGAGGCGCTGGGCGACGGGCTCGGGCTCGGGCTCGGGCTCAGCGTCTGCGTCGGCGAGGCGCTGGGCGACGGGCTCGGGCTCGCCGTCTCCGTCGGCGAGGCGCTGGGCGACGGGCTCGGGCTCGGGCTCGGGCTCGGCGTCTCCGTCGGCGAGGCGCTGGGAGACGGGCTCGGGCTCGGCGTCTCTGTCGGCGAGGCGCTGGGCGACGGGCTCGGGCTCGGCGTCTCCGTCGGCGAGGCGCTGGGCGACGGGCTCGGGCTCGGCGTCTCCGTCGGCGAGGCGCTGGGCGACAGGCTCGGGCTCGGCGTCTCCGTCGGCGAGGCGCTGGGCGACGGGCTCGGGCTCGGGCTCGGGCTCGGGCTCGGCGTCTCCGTCGGCGAGGCGCTGGGCGACGGGCTCGGGCTCGGGCTCGGGCTCGGCGTCTCCGTCGGCGAGGCGCTGGGAGACAGGCTCGGGCTCGGGCTCGGGCTCGGCGTCTCCATCGGCGAGGCGCTGGGAGACGGGCTCGGGCTCGGCGTCTCTGTCGGCGAGGCGCTGGGCGACGGGCTCGGGCTCGGCGTCTCCGTCGGCGAGGCGCTGGGCGACGCGCTCGGGCTCGGCGTCTCCGTCGGCGAGGCGCTGGGCGACGGGCTCGGGCTCGGCGTCTCCGTCGGCGAGGCGCTGGGCGACGGGCTCGGGCTCGGCGTCTCCGTCGGCGAGGCGCTGGGAGACGGGCTCGGGCTCGGCGTCTCCGTCGGCGAGGCGCTGGGCGACGGGCTCGGGCTCGGCGTCTCCGTCGGCGAGGCGCTGGGCGACGGGCTCGGGCTCGGGCTCGGGCTCGGCGTCTCCGTCGGAGAGGCGCTGGGCGACGGGCTCGGGCTCGGCGTCTCCGTCGGCGAGGCGCTGGGCGATGGGCTCGGGCTCGGGCTCGGGCTCGCCATCTCCGTCGGCGAGGCGCTGGGCGACGGGCTCGGGCTCGGGCTCGGGCTCGGCGTCTCCGTCGGCGAGGCGCTGGGAGACGGGCTCGGGCTCGGCGTCTCTGTCGGCGAGGCGCTGGGCGACGGGCTCGGGCTCGGCGTCTCCGTCGGCGAGGCGCTGGGCGACGGGCTCGGGCTCGGCGTCTCCGTCGGCGAGGCGCTGGGCGACAGGCTCGGGCTCGGCGTCTCCGTCGGCGAGGCGCTGGGCGACGGGCTCGGGCTCGGGCTCGGGCTCGGCGTCTCCGTCGGCGAGGCGCTGGGCGACGCGCTCGGGCTCGGCGTCTCCGTCGGCGAGGCGCTGGGCGACGGGCTCGGGCTCGCCGTCTCCGTCGGCGAGGCGCTGGGCGACGGGCTCGGGCTCGGCGTCTCCATCGGCGAGGCGCTGGGAGACGGGCTCGGGCTCGGCGTCTCTGTCGGCGAGGCGCTGGGCGACGGGCTCGGGCTCGGCGTCTCCGTCGGCGAGGCGCTGGGCGACGCGCTCGGGCTCGGCGTCTCCGTCGGCGAGGCGCTGGGAGACGGGCTCGGGCTCGGCGTCTCCGTCGGCGAGGCGCTGGGAGACGGGCTCGGGCTCGGCGTCTCCGTCGGCGAGGCGCTGGGCGACGGGCTCGGGCTCGGCGTCTCCGTCGGCGAGGCGCTGGGCGACGGGCTCGGGCTCGGGCTCGGGCTCGGCGTCTCCGTCGGCGAGGCGCTGGGAGACAGGCTCGGGCTCGGGCTCGGGCTCGGCGTCTCCATCGGCGAGGCGCTGGGAGACGGGCTCGGGCTCGGCGTCTCTGTCGGCGAGGCGCTGGGCGACGGGCTCGGGCTCGGCGTCTCCGTCGGCGAGGCGCTGGGCGACGCGCTCGGGCTCGGCGTCTCCGTCGGCGAGGCGCTGGGCGACGGGCTCGGGCTCGGCGTCTGCGTCGGCGAGGCGCTGGGCGACGCGCTCGGGCTCGGCGTCTGCGTCGGCGAGGCGCTGGGCGACGGGCTCGGGCTCGCCGTCTCCGTCGGCGAGGCGCTGGGCGACGGGCTTGGGCTCGGCGTCTCCGTCGGCAAGGCGCTGGGAGACAGGCTCGGGCTCGGGCTCGGCGTCTCGCTGGGCGACGGGCTCGGGCTCGCCGTCTCCGTCGGCGAGGCGCTGGGCGACGGGCTCGGGCTCGGGCTCGGGCTCGGCGTCTCCGTCGGCGAGGCGCTGGGCGACGGGCTCGGGCTCGGGCTCGGGCTCGGCGTCTCCGTCGGCGAGGCGCTGGGCGACGGGCTCGGGCTCGGCGTCTCCGTCGGCGAGGCGCTGGGCGATGGGCTCGGGCTCGGCGTCTGCGTCGGCGAGGCGCTGGGCGACGGGCTCGGGCTCGGCGCCTCCGTTGGGGAGGCGCTGGGCAACGGGCTCGGGCTCGGCGTCTCCGTCGGCGAGGCGCTGGGCGACGGGCTCGGGCTCGGCGTCTCCGTCGGCGAGGCGCTGGGCGACGGGCTCGGGCTCGGCGTCTCCGTCGGCGGGGCGCTGGGCGACGGGCTCGGGCTCGGCGTCTCCGTCGGCGAGGCGCTGGGCGATGGGCTCGGGCTCGGCGTCTCCATCGGCGAGGCGCTGGGCGACGGGCTCGGGCTCGGCGTCTCCGTCGGCGAGGCGCTGGGCGACGGGCTCGGGCTCGGCGTCTCCGTCGGCGAGGCGCTGGGCGACGGGCTCGGGCTCGGCGTCTCCGTCGGCGAGGCGCTGGGCGACGGGCTCGGGCTCGGCGTCTGCGTCGGCGAGGCGCTGGGCGACGCGCTCGGGCTCGGCGCCTCCGTTGGGGAGGCGCTGGGCAACGGGCTCGGGCTCGGCGTCTGCGTCGGCGAGGCGCTGGGCGACGGGCTCGGGCTCGCCGTCTCCGTCGGCGAGGCGCCGGGAGAGGGGCTCGGGCTCGGCGTCTCCGTCGGCGAGGCGCTGGGCGACGCGCTCGGGCTCGGCGTCTCCGTCGGCGAGGCGCTGGGCGACGCGCTCGGGCTCGGCGTCTCCGTCGGCGAGGCGCTGGGCGACGGGCTCGGGCTCGGCGTCTCCGTCGGCGAGGCGCTGGGAGACGGGCTCGGGCTCGCCGTCTCCGTCGGCGAGGCGCTGGGCGACGGGCTCGGGCTCGCCGTCTCCGTCGGCGAGGCGCTGGGCGACGGGCTCGGGCTCGGCGTCTCCGTCGGCGAGGCGCTGGGCGACGGGCTCGGGCTCGGCGTCTCCGTCGGCGAGGCGCTGGGAGACGGGCTCGGGCTCGGCGTCTCCGTCGGCGAGGCGCTGGGCGACGGGCTCGGGCTCGGCGTCTCCGTCGGCGAGGCGCTGGGCGACGGGCTCGGGCTCGCCGTCTCCATCGGCGAGGCGCTGGGCGACGGGCTCGGGCTCGGGCTCGGGCTCGGCGTCTCCGTCGGCGAGGCGCTGGGCGACGGGCTCGGGCTCGGCGTCTCCATCGGCGAGGCGCTGGGCGACGGGCTCGGGCTCGGCGTCTCCGTCGGCGAGGCGCTGGGCGACGGGCTCGGGCTCGCCGTCTCCATCGGCGAGGCGCTGGGCGACGGGCTCGGGCTCGGCGTCTCCGTCGGCGAGGCGCTGGGCGACGGGCTCGGGCTCGGGCTTGGGCTCGGCGTCTCCGTCGGCGAGGCGCTGGGCGACGGGCTCGGGCTCGCCGTCTCCGTCGGCGAGGCGCTGGGCGACGGGCTCGGGCTCGGGCTCGGGCTCGGCGTCTCCGTCGGCGAAGAGCTGGGCGACGGGCTCGGGCTCGGGCTCGGGCTCGCGGTCTCCGTCGGCGAGGCGCTGGGCGACGGGCTCGGGCTCGGGCTCGGGCTCGGCGTCTCCGTCGGCGAGGCGCTGGGCGACGGGCTCGGGCTCGGGCTCGGGCTCGGCGTCTCCGTCGGCGAGGCGCTGGGCGACGGGCTCGGGCTCGGGCTCGGGCTCGGCGCCTGTGTCGGCGAGGCGCTGGGAGACGGGCTCGGGCTCGCCGTCTCCGTCGGCGAGGCGCTGGGCGACGGGCTCGGGCTCGCCGTCTCCGTCGGCGAGGCGCTGGGCGACGGGCTCGGGCTCGGCGTCTCCGTCGGCGAGGCGCTGGGCGACGGGCTCGGGCTCGGCGTCTCCGTCGGCGAGGCGCTGGGCGACGGGCTCGGGCTCGGCGTCTCCGTCGGCGAGGCGCTGGGCGACGGGCTCGGGCTCGGGCTCGGGCTCGGCGTGTCCGTCGGCGAGGCGCTGGGCGACGGGCTCGGGCTCGGCGTCTCCATCGGCGAGGCGCTGGGCGACGGGCTCGGGCTCGGCGTCTCCGTCGGCGAGGCGCTGGGCGACGGGCTCGGGCTCGCCGTCTCCATCGGCGAGGCGCTGGGCGACGGGCTCGGGCTCGGCGTCTCCGTCGGCGAGGCGCTGGGCGACGGGCTCGGGCTCGGGCTCGGGCTCGGCGTCTCCGTCGGCGAGGCGCTGGGCGACGGGCTCGGGCTCGCCGTCTCCGTCGGCGAGGCGCTGGGCGACGGGCTCGGGCTCGGGCTCGGGCTCGGCGTCTCCGTCGGCGAGGCGCTGGGCGACGGGCTCGGGCTCGGGCTCGGGCTCGGCGCCTCCGTCGGCGAGGCGCTGGGCGACGGGCTCGGGCTCGGCGTCTCCGTCGGCGAGGCGCTGGGCGACGGGCTCGGGCTCGGCGTCTCCGTCGGCGAGGCGCTGGGCGACGGGCTCGGGCTCGGCGTCTCCGTCGGCGAGGCGCTGGGAGACGGGCTCGGGCTCGGCGTCTCCATCGGCGAGGCGCTGGGCGACGGGCTCGGGCTCGGCGTCTCCGTCGGCGAGGCGCTGGGCGACGGGCTCGGGCTCGGGCTCGGGCTCGGCGTCTCCGTCGGCGAGGCGCTGGGCGACGGGCTCGGGCTCGCCGTCTCCGTCGGCGAGGCGCTGGGCGACGGGCTCGGGCTCGGCGTCTCCGTCGGCGAGGCGCTGGGCGACGGGCTCGGGCTCGGCGTCTCCGTCGGCGAGGCGCTGGGAGACGGGCTCGGGCTCGGCGTCTCCGTCGGCGAGGCGCTGGGCGACGGGCTCGGGCTCGGGCTCGGGCTCGGCGTCTCCGTCGGCGAGGCGCTGGGCGACGGGCTCGGGCTCGGCGTCTCCATCGGCGAGGCGCTGGGCGACGGGCTCGGGCTCGGCGTCTCCGTCGGCGAGGCGCTGGGCGACGGGCTCGGCTCGGCGTCTCCGTCGGCGAGGCGCTGGGCGACGGGCTCGGGCTCGGGCTCGGGCTCGGCGTCTCCGTCGGCGAGGCGCTGGGCGACGGGCTCGGGCTCGCCGTCTCCGTCGGCGAGGCGCTGGGCGACGGGCTCGGGCTCGGCGTCTCCGTCGGCGAGGCGCTGGGCGACGGGCTCGGGCTCGGCGTCTCCGTCGGCGAGGCGCTGGGAGACGGGCTCGGGCTCGGCGTCTCCGTCGGCGAGGCGCTGGGCGACGGGCTCGGGCTCGGGCTCGGGCTCGGCGTCTCCGTCGGCGAGGCGCTGGGCGACGGGCTCGGGCTCGGCGTCTCCATCGGCGAGGCGCTGGGCGACGGGCTCGGGCTCGGCGTCTCCGTCGGCGAGGCGCTGGGCGACGGGCTCGGGCTCGGCGTCTCCGTCGGCGAGGCGCTGGGCGACGGGCTCGGGCTCGCCGTCTCCGTCGGAGAGGCGCTGGGCGATGGGCTCGGGCTCGGCGCCTGTGTCGGCGAGGCGCTGGGCGACGGGCTCGGGCTCGGCGTCTCCGTCGGCGAGGCGCTGGGCGACGCGCTCGGGCTCGGCGTCTCCGTCGGCGAGGCGCTGGGCGACGGGCTCGGGCTCAGCGTCTCCGTCGGCGAGGCGCTGGGCGACGGGCTCGGGCTCGGCGTCTCCGTCGGCGAGGCGCTGGGCGACGGGCTCGGGCTCGGGCTCGGGCTCGGCGTCTCCGTCGGCGAGGCGCTGGGCGACGGGCTCGGGCTCGCCGTCTCCGTCGGCGAGGCGCTGGGCGACGGGCTCGGGCTCGGCGTCTCCGTCGGCGAGGCGCTGGGCGACGGGCTCGGGCTCGGCGTCTCCGTCGGCGAGGCGCTGGGAGACGGGCTCGGGCTCGGCGTCTCCGTCGGCGAGGCGCTGGGCGACGGGCTCGGGCTCGGGCTCGGGCTCGGCGTCTCCGTCGGCGAGGCGCTGGGCGACGGGCTCGGCTCGGCGTCTCCATCGGCGAGGCGCTGGGCGACGGGCTCGGGCTCGGCGTCTCCGTCGGCGAGGCGCTGGGCGACGGGCTCGGGCTCGCCGTCTCCATCGGCGAGGCGCTGGGCGACGGGCTCGGGCTCGGCGTCTCCGTCGGCGAGGCGCTGGGCGACGGGCTCGGGCTCGGGCTCGGGCTCGGCGTCTCCGTCGGCGAGGCGCTGGGCGACGGGCTCGGGCTCGCCGTCTCCGTCGGCGAGGCGCTGGGCGACGGGCTCGGGCTCGGGCTCGGGCTCGGCGTCTCCGTCGGCGAGGCGCTGGGCGACGGGCTCGGGCTCGGCGTCTCCGTCGGCGAGGCGCTGGGCGACGGGCTCGGGCTCGGGCTCGGGCTCGGCGCCTCCGTCGGCGAGGCGCTGGGCGACGGGCTCGGGCTCGGCGTCTCCGTCGGCGAGGCGCTGGGCGACGGGCTCGGGCTCGGCGTCTCCGTCGGCGAGGCGCTGGGCGACGGGCTCGGGTTTGGCGCCTGTGTCGGCGAGGCGCTGGGAGACGGGCTCGGGCTCGGCGTCTCCGTCGGCGAGGCGCTGGGCGACGGGCTCGGGCTCGGCGTCTCCGTCGGCGAGGCGCTGGGCGACGGGCTCGGGCTCGGCGTCTCCGTCGGCGAGGCGCTGGGCGACGGGCTCGGGCTCGGCGTCTCCGTCGGCGAGGCGCTGGGCGACGGGCTCGGGCTCGGCGCCTGTGTCGGCGAGGCGCTGGGCGACGGGCTCGGGCTCGGCGTCTCCGTCGGCGAGGCGCTGGGCGACGCGCTCGGGCTCGGCGTCTCCGTCGGCGAGGCGCTGGGCGACGGGCTCGGGCTCAGCGTCTCCGTCGGCGAGGCGCTGGGCGACGGGCTCGGGCTCGGCGTCTCCGTCGGCGAGGCGCTGGGCGACGGGCTCGGGCTCGGGCTCGGGCTCGGCGTCTCCGTCGGCGAGGCGCTGGGCGACGGGCTCGGGCTCGCCGTCTCCGTCGGCGAGGCGCTGGGCGACGGGCTCGGGCTCGGCGTCTCCGTCGGCGAGGCGCTGGGCGACGGGCTCGGGCTCGGGCTCGGGCTCGGCGTCTCCGTCGGCGAGGCGCTGGGCGACGGGCTCGGGCTCGGCGTCTCCGTCGGCGAGGCGCTGGGCGACGGGCTCGGGCTCGGCGTCTCCGTCGGCGAGGCGCTGGGCGACGGGCTCGGGCTCGCCGTCTCCGTCGGCGAGGCGCTGGGCGACGGGCTCGGGCTCGGCGTCTCCGTCGGCGAGGCGCTGGGCGACGGGCTCGGGCTCGACGTCTCCATCGGCGAGGCGCTGGGCGACGGGCTCGGGCTCGGGCTCGGGCTTGGCGTCTCCGTCGGCGAGGCGCTGGGCGACGGGCTCGGGCTCGGCGTCTCCGTCGGCGAGGCGCTGGGCGACGGGCTCGGGCTCGGGCTTGGGCTCGGCGTCTCCGTCGGCGAGGCGCTGGGCGACGGGCTCGGGCTCGGGCTCGGGCTCGGCGTCTCCGTCGGCGAGGCGCTGGGCGACGGGCTCGGGCTCGCCGTCTCCGTCGGCGAGGCGCTGGGCGACGGGCTCGGGCTCGGGCTCGGGCTCGGCGCCTCCGTCGGCGAGGCGCTGGGCGACGGGCTCGGGCTCGGCGTCTCCGTCGGCGAGGCGCTGGGCGACGGGCTCGGGCTCGGCGTTTCCGTCGGCGAGGCGCTGGGCGACGGGCTCGGGCTCGGGCTCGGGCTCGGCGTCTCCGTCGGCGAGGCGCTGGGCGACGGGCTCGGGCTCGGGCTCGGGCTCGGCGTCTCCGTCGGCGAGGCGCTGGGCGACGGGCTCGGGCTCGGGCTCGGGCTCGGCGTCTCCGTCGGCGAGGCGCTGGGCGACGGGCTCGGGATCGGGCTCGGGCTCGCGTCTCCGTCGGCGAGGCGCTGGGCGGCGGCTCGGGCTCGGGCTCGGGCTCGGCGTCTCCGTCGGCGAGGCGCTGGGCGACGGGCTCGGGCTCGGCGTCTCCGTCGGCGAGGCGCTGGGCGACGGGCTCGGGCTCGGGCTCGGGCTCGGCGTCTCCGTCGGCGAGGCGCTGGGCGACGGGCTCGGGCTCGGCGTCTCCGTCGGCGAGGCGCTGGGCGACGGGCTCGGGCTCGGGCTCGGGCTCGGCGTCTCCGTCGGCGAGGCGCTGGGCGACGGGCTCGGGCTCGGGCTCGGGCTCGGCGTCTCCGTCGGCGAGGCGCTGGGCGACGGGCTCGGGCTCGGGCTCGGGCTCGGCGTCTCCGTCGGCGAGGCGCTGGGCGACGGGCTCGGGCTCGGGCTCGGGCTCGGCGTCTCCGTCGGCGAGGCGCTGGGCGACGGGCTCGGGCTCGGGCTCGGGCTCGGCGTCTCCGTCGGCGAGGCGCTGGGCGACGGGCTCGGGCTCGGGCTCGGGCTCGGCGTCTCCGTCGGCGAGGCGCTGGGCGACGGGCTCGGGCTCGGGCTCGGGCTCGGCGTCTCCGTCGGCGAGGCGCTGGGCGACGGGCTCGGGCTCGGGCTCGGGCTCGGCGTCTCCGTCGGCGAGGCGCTGGGCGACGGGCTCGGGCTCGGCTCGGGCTCGGCGTCTCCGTCGGCGAGGCGCTGGGCGACGGGCTCGGGCTCGGGCTCGGGCTCGGCGTTTCCGTCGGCGAGGCGCTGGGCGACGGGCTCGGGCTCGGGCTCGGGCTCGGCGTCTCCGTCGGCGAGGCGCTGGGCGACGGGCTCGGGCTCGGGCTTGGGCTCGGCGTCTCCGTCGGCGAGGCGCTGGGCGACGGGCTCGGGCTCGGGCTCGGGCTCGGCGTCTCCGTCGGCGAGGCGCTGGGCGACGGGCTCGGGATCGGGCTCGGGCTCGGCGTCTCCGTCGGCGAGGCGCTGGGCGGCGGGCTCGGGCTCGGGCTCGGGCTCGGCGTCTCCGTCGGCGAGGCGCTGGGCGACGGGCTCGGGCTCGGGCTCGGGCTCAGCGTCTCCGTCGGCGAGGCGCTGGGCGACAGGCTCGGGCTCGGGCTCGGGCTCGGCGTCTCCGTCGGCGAGGCGCTGGGCGACGGGCTCGGGCTCGGGCTCGGGCTCGGCGTCTCCGTCGGCGAGGCGCTGGGCGACGGGCTCGGGCTCGGGCTCGGGCTCGGCGTCTCCGTCGGCGAGGCGCTGGGCGACGGGCTCGGGCTCGGGCTCGGGCTCGGCGTTTCCGTCGGCGAGGCGCTGGGCGACGGGCTCGGGCTCGGGCTCGGGCTCGGCGTCTCCGTCGGCGAGGCGCTGGGCGACGGGCTCGGGCTCGGGCTTGGGCTCGGCGTCTCCGTCGGCGAGGCGCTGGGCGACGGGCTCGGGCTCGGGCTCGGCTCGGCGTCTCCGTCGGCGAGGCGCTGGGCGACGGGCTCGGGCTCGGCGTCTCCGTCGGCGAGGCGCTGGGCGACGGGCTCGGGCTCGGCGTCTCCGTCGGCGAGGCGCTGGGCGACGGGCTCGGGCTCGGGCTCGGGCTCGGCGTCTCCGTCGGCGAGGCGCTGGGCGACGGGCTCGGGCTCGGGCTCGGGCTCGGCGTCTCCGTCGGCGAGGCGCTGGGCGACGGGCTCGGGCTCGGGCTCGGGCTCGGCGTCTCCGTCGGCGAGGCGCTGGGCGACGGGCTCGGGCTCGGGCTCGGGCTCGGCGTCTCCGTCGGCGAGGCGCTGGGCGACGGGCTCGGGCTCGGGCTCGGGCTCGGCGTCTCCGTCGGCGAGGCGCTGGGCGACGGGCTCGGGCTCGGCGTCTCCGTCGGCGAGGCGCTGGGCGACGGGCTCGGGCTCGGCGTCTCCGTCGGCGAGGCGCTGGGCGACGGGCTCGGGCTCGGGCTCGGGCTCGGCGTCTCCGTCGGCGAGGCGCTGGGCGACGGGCTCGGGCTCGGCGTCTCCGTCGGCGAGGCGCTGGGCGACGGGCTCGGGCTCGGCGTCTCCGTCGGCGAGGCGCTGGGCGACGGGCTCGGGCTCGGCGTCTCCGTCGGCGAGGCGCTGGGCGACGGGCTCGGGCTCGGGCTCGGCTCGGCGTCTCCGTCGGCGAGGCGCTGGGCGACGGCTCGGGCTCGGCGTCTCCGTCGGCGAGGCGCTGGGCGACGGGCTCGGGCTCGGCGTCTCCGTCGGCGAGGCGCTGGGCGACGGGCTCGGGCTCGGGCTCGGGCTCGGCGTCTCCGTCGGCGAGGCGCTGGGCGACGGGCTCGGGCTCGGGCTCGGGCTCGGCGTCTCCGTCGGCGAGGCGCTGGGCGACGGGCTCGGGCTCGGGCTCGGGCTCGGCGTCTCCGTCGGCGAGGCGCTGGGCGACGGGCTCGGGCTCGGCGTCTCCGTCGGCGAGGCGCTGGGCGACGGGCTCGGGCTCGGCGTCTCCGTCGGCGAGGCGCTGGGCGACGGGCTCGGGCTCGCCGTCTCCGTCGGCGAGGCGCTGGGCGACGGGCTCGGGCTCGCCGTCTCCGTCGGCGAGGCGCTGGGCGACGGGCTCGGGCTCGGCGTCTCCGTCGGCGAGGCGCTGGGCGACGGGCTCGGGCTCGGCGTCTCCGTCGGCGAGGCGCTGGGCGACGGGCTCGGGCTCGGGGTCGGCGTGGTTGGTGGCGACGGGCTGGGGCTCACGCTGTTCGCTGCGCAGCCTGTGGTGAGGTTCTTCAACAGGAAATGTACGCACATTTTCGGCTCACCGGCACTAGTCGTGCTGTTATTGCAGACGTAGAGGGACTGTACAAAGGCGGAGACGTCGCGCAGACAGCTGCAGCCGACGAGGCCGGCCGCGGGCGGCGACGAGAAGGCGGCCGCGCCCCAGCCCGGGATGACGACCGGTGTGCTGTAGCCGATGAGCGGGGAGCCTCCCGCCGAGACCCGAACGGCGCCTTGCGAGGAGACGCTCACGCTGAGCGTGCCCCCGGCCTTGCTCGCCTGCGCCGGTGCACTCGAGTCGGATCGGGGGCTGCGAGCGCGGGTCCGGGAGGGGTACTGCGCACGAAGGCGGAGGCGACGAGAGCGTTGTTGAACGCGACGCGGACGAGGGGCTGCCCCGCCGTGATGGTCCCGCCTGCGGGGTCCGCGCCGGGCGCTCCCTCTCAGCGGGCGGCCCGTACCCCTGCGGGAAGAAACGACGTACCCGGGTTGGCGCAGAAGGCAGCGAGGTCGGGCTCCACTGTATCCGAAAACATCTGATGTTGACGTGTCGGGGTGGTGGGGGGGGAGGGGTGGTGCATTAGGGGAGGGGGGGACGAATTCCGGACCTGCCAGTACCCGTCTGGGAGGACGGAGAGGTCGACCTTGAGGCCGCGGCGGCGGCCGTCGACGGCGGGGCACGAGAAGCCGCAGGGGCACGACGCCGGGCCCCTGCGTTGCGAGCGGACGCGCGCCGGTACCCCCCTCAGCGCCCGACGAGGGGGATACAGGGCGGCGGCGCACGAGTAGGAGGCGGGGTTCGCGGGCTGCAGATCGTCCGAAAAGACGAGTGCGACGCGCTCGCCCACGTACCCCGCCCATGCCGTGTTGAAGGAGGCCTGTGGGGGGATACCAGTTTACGGGGAGGTGGCGGGAGCGCCGCTACGCGGGCGACATGTAGCAGGTGGGGCGCACGCTCAGCTCGAGGCTGCCGGAGGTCCCGGGGTACAGGGAACCCGAGGAGGGGGTGAGGAAAGCTCCGGCCTGCGCAGCAGTGAGCAGCAAGCAGTTAGTGAACATTCCAAGAAGCGGGCGGGGCGCGGGTGGGGAGTTGTGGGTAAGAAGGGGAGGGAGGGGGGCCGAGGAGCGAAGGGTGAGGGAGAGGGGGGGAGGGGGGGGGGGGAGGGTACCTGGGATCGGATGTCCGGGAGTAGAGCGGAGCCCCCCTGAGTGAACAGGCGGAGGTACTGAGGAGATCCGGAGATCGAGAAGGTGGGTATGAGCGTCGCGTTGGAGGGGTACGGCGTGAAGGACGTCGAGAAGGAGCCGGCGAGGCACGCTGCAGGGAGGGCAGCTGTGAGACGACGGACGGGCCGGGGGCGACCGCGTGCGGGCAATGGAGGGGGGCGGAAAGCTGCGCACTTTGCCCGACGACGGCGCCGGAGACGAGCAGCAACGCAAGGAGGAAGAGGAGCCACCGCGCCAGCCGCCGACCGCACATCCGAGGCCCTCTGGAGGCGCTGCGTCTGCAGGGCCCGCCACTGCTGCCGCGGCGCGCCTCCAGCGCATTGCTCCCGCGACATCGTCTCGCATACTCGCGCATTGCTGATGGAACATGTGTCTCGGCCGCGGCCACGACCTGTTCAGCTGGTGGTCGCCGTATGTTGAAGTACGTGCGTCGCTACGCACGACCGAACGCACGCGTGTCGCCGAAAGCGACCGCCGACGTCGCCTCGACGCCGAGGCCGGCCGCAGCCGCGGCCGCCAGTGGCGTTACCGAGTCCACAGCTGCAGCTGTAACGCCGCGAGAGTGCGTGGGGAGGCACAGAGACGGCCTCGGGAGCTGCTGCCCGGGATCCTTCCTGCTGGCCTCCGAGGCTCGTCGCCGAGCTGGCTTTCTAAGAACCGCGCTCGTGCGTTGCGCGTGAGAACTTTGAGAAGACCGACCGTCGACGTCGCGGTGCGGGATCGCGATACGGTACGCGTATCGCGTCCTGCAGAGACTCCCGGGTCCCAGCCGCTGCAGATGGCGACTAACGCCGACGGTGCCGACCATGGTGCCGACTAGCTCGGCAGGCCTTCGCATGCGTATACGTACCCCCCTCGATGAAAGGAAACGCTTTATGGACTATCCGGGCCCCCGAATCGACGGCACGCCATTCATGTGCAACGTCACTGTTACGTCAGTGACGTCGACTCGGAGATAGAGTCCCCGCCCAGGGCCGGGACTCGTGCAGCAGAGTCGAGTCGTGCTTGATCGAGCTCCCGGAGTCCGGTCCGCGGCCAGTGCCGGCGTGCATCCCGGCCGCGGCCGCCGGGCCTGCAGCTGGGGCGCCCGGGCGAGCGAGGCCTAGGGCGCCCCGGCCGGGGCTAGCGCTGAGCTCGAGGGGGCGCGCGCGCGCCACGGCGCGCGCGGGGCCGGGGGCCGGCACCCTGCGGCCCAGGCTGCGGGGCGGCCCGGCGGGCCTTGACCCCCCCGCGGCCGCTGGGCCGGTGCCCTGCGGGGCGGGCCGGGGTCGGACTCCAGGACGCGCCCGGCCCGCGGCGCCGGCAATGCGCGTGCTAGGCCCTCCAAATTTAAATCCCGGGGCCGCGCTGAATCAATATTTCATGTATTATAAACGCATATTCATGATCATTCAGCTTAAGCTCGAGATCTAGAGCGGCCGCGCGCGGGACGGGCACGTGCACCAGCTGCAGGTCGGCCTGCTAGCGCTGCAGAAATCGAACGTGCGCGTGTCGAGTTCGAGACAGGCGCGTGCATATGCTCGAGCTCGAGCTCCCACCGCGGCGCGCAGTGCATGTGTATCAGATCTGCTAATTATAAAGCTTGAGCTGCATATTTCATATTGATTCTCGAAATGTTACGTATACGCGCCTCTGATCGGCGGACTCTGTACAAGCCTGATCATGAGCTTTCTGCAGCTGCCAGGCTGGCTGTAACTAAGAAACAAAACCGCGTTGAAAGGGAAAGGAGGAGCGTGAGTTCAGGGCTGACTCTAGCTTACTAAGACCTATAGCTAAAATGACATCAAAACGTCGATCCGAAACAGGTCACAATCCAGAAAACCCACGTCAAAAAATTCAAGCTCTTGTATATCGCTCGCTGCGGTCAGCACAACTCTTGAATCAAGGCTCGCCGCGCGGCGGGGTGCTTTACAGGAGCCGCGCGGCTGCCAACGGGTTGGACGATTCCTGCCTGGCCTCTAAGAGGCCTCCGGATCCAGTTCCACTGGGCCGTGGCCAGGGCCGCCAGGCGCGAGGCCTGGTCGGGCGCCGGGCTGAAAAGCTGGAACGAGAAACTCCTAAGCCTTCATAAAGTTTCCGTAGGCCTTTGTCTGGGCCCGCGGCCTGGAGATATCGATGAAACGGGCTACTGGCAGAAGCCTTCTGAAGACTACTGCTGCGCCCGATAAATGTCGATGCGCACCGTGCACTATTACTGGCTTGGAAATTTTATACGCGTTGAGCTCGAGGGCAACTACATGTAAATGGTCTAGATGAAAAACCTCTGTCGTATACGTTAAATATGTACATGGGTAAATGCGTACGTATACGTAAAGAGCGTCATGAGCATTCGATTGGAAAAGCAGGACCTGCGCTTGTAATTGCTGGCTCCTGCACGAGCTGAACTAGCTATAGAATTTGAAGGCAGCTTAGCTCGGAAAAAAACTGAGAAAGGAAACTGCTATATATAATTACCAGAGTGATATATAAATTATGCTTCAAATCCCCGTCTGACGCGATCTACATTTCCGCAGGTGCTCGCTGTGTGATAATGGTCGCGGATCGCGATCTTCACCTGCTCGCCTCTCTGCTGATGTTGAAACAGCCGTTCGAGGGCGGAATAATGAATGCCTACACCTATCTGCTGCTGAGAAATGCATAGAAGGAAACGGAATCTGCTGCTGCTGCTGAGCGGGCTGCTACAAGTCGGTGGTGGTACAACGGCTTCTCGTGATATAAATATATCGATGGCGCCGTGGAAATTCGGATTAATCCTCCGATATCGATCCGAAGGGCGATCTGCAGCTGGCTGCAGCTGGGCATGGCTTGGACGCTCGCAGACGGCCCGGCGGTCGGCGTGCGCGACCCCTAGCGCTAGCACCAGGTGCCGGCGGGGGCGGCGTTGGGCGCCGGGTTCGATGCCGACGTCGGCTGCGCGGGGGCGTCCGCGCTGTTGAACGACGGCAGCGCCTTGATCAGCGCCTGCCGCAGCCGCGCGCGCGAGCGAGTCAGCCAATTGCAAGCGAGCGAGCGGTCATTCATCTCGGGCCAGCTGCAGGCCGGCTAGAAAGAAGGCAGGCTTGAGATCCTAGGGGTGGCTCGTCTCACCTTGCGGCCCATGTGGGCGGTGGCGATGGAGAACATCTCCTGCAGATCCGCCGGGCGGTTCAGAATGACCTGCGAGCCAACCCGACGTCAGCCGCGAGTTCAACTGGCAGGAAGCTCAAGCTCAAGCTCAAGGCGCCGGCTGCGAGCTAAAACGAGACTAAGACGGCGGGGCCCGGGGCCGGGGGGACGGGCCTGGTCGCCGTCCTCGTCGGTGAAGCGGAGCTTGTAGGCGTGGGGGCGCGGGCAGGCGGCGAGGCGGGAGCAGCCCTCGGCGACGCGCCGCTCCACCTGCCCCAGCGTCGTCCGCTGCACTCGCGATCAACGCGAGCGCCGAATTCCCTGGGCCAGGGTGCTGGATGTTTATTCTATTCTCGATCTCGTTCGGACCTGGGGGCAGGCGCGGAAGCGCATGATCTCGCCGCAGCAGCCGAAGGTGACCTTCACGGAGACGACCGTCCCCTGCGCCGGCCGCGGCCCGCGGCGTGAGGAGGACGCGGGGGCCGGGCCGGGGCGGGGCGGGGCGGGGCGGGGAGCACGGGGTCCACCGAGGCGTCCTGCTCCTCCTCCTCGTCCATCAGCGACGGCGGCGGCGACGAGTGCGAGCCCGCCGCCCCGCCCTCCTCCGGGCTCCCCGCCGCATTCGCCGGGCCCAGCGGCGGCGTCGACATCGCAGCCGCCTGCGCATGCGCATGCGCGGCCAGGGCGCCGGGACCGAGGGGGCGGGGGGCAGGCCGAGGGCCGGCGGGGCAGGGCGGCGGCCGGCGGGGAGGCGGCGGCGGGGACGGTGGGCCGGTGGGCGGAGTGCGCGCCGCGACGGCGGAAGAGGCGATGGCGAGCGCGGCGCCGGGGGGAGCGGGCGGGGCCCCGCGCACGTCTGCGCCGACGAGGCGGCGGCCACGACGCGGGGGATCCGGACTTGAGCGGCACGACGCTCACGGCGCCGGCGGCCGCGGTCGGGACCGGCCCCTGCCGGGGCGACGGCCCCTGCTGCCCCCGCAGCTCCGGGGAGGTGCCGGCGGCGGCGGCGCCGGCGGCGGCGGCGGCGGTGGCGCTGCGGGTCGGGGGGTGCCCCTTGGGCCCCGAGGCGGCCTGCTGGGCGGCCTGCTGGGAGGCCTGGTGGGCCTGAGTCGTCCACGGCTGCTGCTGCTGCTGCTGCTGCGAGGCCATCATCCGCTTCGGCATCAGGTCTGCCGAGTAGATTTAGGAGATGCGGCAGGGAACTCGAATTACATCGAAATTCGACGCATTTTCTCGGCCAACAAATCAAAGAAATTAAACCAATTTATTCATTTGTATATTCTCTCTAGACGGGGTCCGCGTAGGCGGCCGGACCTTTGCGGGTGAATGCGATCGAGTTGACCTTGCGGATCCCCGACTCCACCAGCAGCGTCTCCAGCCTGCGCGGTGCAATTCCTCGCGTCAGGGCCGTGCGCGCGAGCCAGCTCGGAATTTATAATTACTTCGAGCTCTCTAGAACACTTCCCCGATGATGGAGTGGGCTCGAGCTCTATATATATATAGCTAGTGGTTCTTATTCGCAGCCGTGGAAGGAAAAGCCCGGCTCGCGATCGGGGGCGGGGCGGGGCGGGGCGGCGGGGCGGCACGGGCGGACCCGCCGGACTTGAGGAGGCCCTCGGTGTCGAGCTTGGCCTCGCGGGCGATGCGGTGGAGCTTGCGGGAGGGCCAGCGCGAGATCCCGTACCGCCGGCAGATCTTCTTCAGCGTCGTCGGGCACATGTTCAGCGCCTTCGCCGCCTGCGCCCCCGCCGAGTTACGATCAAGTCTTCGGATGCGATGTTTAGATTTAGTCGGAAGCGGAGAGGGGACCTGGGCGAGGGAGCGGCCCATGAGGGGCAGGAGCTGCTCGAAGGGGACCTTCTTCTCCTTGCAGCTCGCCGAGCCCCACGCCCCCTGCCCGCCCCCAGCCACCGTCAGCCGCCGGCGGTGCGCGGCGGGGCGGGCCGGGGCGGGGCGGGGCGCGCCTCGCCGCCGGGGCTGTCGGGCTCCTGCTCGTCGCTACCCTCTTCCGCGTCCGCCCCCGTGTCCTCGTCCTCCTCCTCCTCCTCCTCCGAGCCCGCCCCCTCCCGCCCCGCCCCGGCCCCGCCGCCGCCGCCGCCGCCGGCGTTGGCGCGCCCCGACGCGGAGATGCGGGGCGAGCTGACGCTCCCCGCGTTCGAGTCGACGCTCCTCCGCCGCTTGAGGTTCGGGAGGGTCTCGCCGGGCGGGAGCTGCAGGGAGAGGAGGCCGAGGCGGGGCGAGGAGGCCGCGGCGCGCTCCTGCTTGATCCCGCAGGCGTGCGGGCTGGGGACGGGCGGAGACTCGGCGGGCGACGCCGGCAAGCTCGAGTACGCGAGGGGGCCCGCCGGCCCCGAGGCCGGCCCCGGCCCCGATCCCGATCGCGGGCGGCCCCCCGCGGACGAGGCGGCCGGCCCCGCGGCGCCGGCGGAGCGCTCGTGGCCGTGGGGGGAGGAGGAGCGGAACGAGTCGATCTCGAGGGGCGGCAGATGGCTCACGCTCCCCTGCGAGAACGTCTGCGCCCGCGCCGGCCCCCCCGCCCGATCAAATCTATTCGGGTTCCAGCCTTGCAGGTGTGCATGTGGGACGGACCGGTATCTGGACGGCGGCGGGGTGCGCGCGCTCCGAGGGGAAGAAGCCGAACTCGAAGCCGGCCTCGAGGTCCCGGTCCGAGCCGACGCTCGTCAGGCGCGCCTCGCGCGGCTCCAGCTTCACCCCGAAGCCCGACGCCCCGAAGCCCCGGTGGTCTGAACGAATGTCACACGACGCGAATATTAATTAGTTAACGTTTTTGTAATCAGCGCTTCGAATCAAATTTGAAAAGTGCGCGCTCCATGCCGGCCGCGGCCGCGGGGCGCATGCGCATGCGCAGGAGCGCAAACGCACCGAGAATCGAGAGGAATTTGTCTGTGGGCAGCTGCAGGGAGCTGGAGGTGGACTCGCGCCGCTCCTTGGCGGCGCCCTCGCCGTCGCGGTCCCGCTCGGGGCTGCCCGGCACAGTCGACATCCCGTCGCTCGCGTCCGTCGCCGAGCGCCCCTGAAATTCCAGCTCGCCGACGCCGTGCCAGGAGACGCCGACGTCCATCGGCTCTGCAGCGCGACGAGCGAGGGGTCAGACCCCGTCCTGTCATGATCACATGCAGATGCGCTGGGAGCGATCGGAGCCGCGGTCTAATGCCGGCTCGCAGGGAGACGCGATCTGATCATGACCGCTGGCGGGCGCGGCTGCAGGCTGAGACGCACCTGCACCCGGCAGGCGGAGAAAATCCTCATCGCTCATGTCCTGCTCCATCGCCACCGCAGTGACGCGGCCCGTACGCGTCCCCTCAAGGGCCGGGCGCGTCTCCGCGGCCGCGCGCCGCGCAGCTGTTAGCGCTCCTGCCGGCGCGGCCCGCTGATGTAGACGTGCGCCGCAGCTGCAGCTGCGCTAGCCTAGTAGAAGCTGTCACACTGAGATGCCCGGTGGCTGCAGCCGCGCCGCTGGTGGGCCAGTCGATCAGCAGGCCTAGGATAGTGACATTACGCCAGAGCGTCGCTGTGCACGTGCGCGTGGGCACGGCCCCCGGGAGCTAGCTATACTATGATAAATCGACTCTGCGCGGTGCGCGGGAAGCCTCGAGCTCAGGCCTGATCATGAATTCGAGGCGCCGGCGCTGAACAAGGTGCACGTACTACTATGATGTCGATGATCGACGTTGAACGTCAACGCCGCGGCGTGTGAGACTAGCTGGAGCCTGGAGCTTGAAGGGACTCTTCAAGGGAGCGATAAGAACCGGCGGCTACGGGATTCGTTGCGTAGCAGAGCGTATCACGGATTCACGGTACTCGAGCTCGCAGCGGCGCAGCTCGAGCTCATGACAGCGGCTAAGCCTAGCCTAGGCGCAGCAGGATCTACCCCCCGGCCAATATGATTATGCGCATGCATGCATCAGCTTCGGTCAGGACTCCGGTGTCGTGTTTGAGTCCGTCCCTGAAACGGCGCGTTTTTTTGTCTTTTTTTCACATCGACTTTTTGGGCAAGCCGGCCAATTCGCATCGGAAGGGGGGAAGGAGGTAGAAAGGTGGCTTCTGGGCGGAAGGGCATCCATCCCGCGGCTCCTCCCGCGCCACGTGATCATGAAACTCCCGATCACTACCGTAGCATCTGGTACGAAGACCGTCCGACGGTCATCCCGAGTCCGGATCCGCCGCGGCCGGCGCGGCCTAGCTGGCGCCGGCGGGCCGCGGCTGTCACAATCTAAAAAATATAAAAAACTTGAAATTTTAAAACGGCATCTAAACGGCGCATGCGCATTTCGCGGTGCACCGACGCGTCGAGCGCCGTCGACGGCGACTCGACGCATCATGATCATCGCGATCGGCGCGCGCACCGCCGCTGCGGCGCCGCACCGGGCGCGCGCGGCGCGCGTGCACCGTGGCATGCGCAGGTGGCACATGTTCGGAAAATGGGATATGGGGGTTCGCCCGAGTCCGACGGTCGGGACTTTCAAGTTCCAGGTTTCAACTTTCAAGTTTGACCGCGTCAGACGGTCTAACGTCGATGGCGACTCGACGCCCGTGATCATGACGACCGCGAACAAATGTAAGACGCCGAATATAAAATTCGAAATGGCCCCTTTTTTTTGGTGAATTACCGGCCACAGTCTCTAGCTATAGACACCAGCACCGTGGCACTGCGGGGGCTGCCCAGGGGGCATAAAGACAAAAAAGCAAAAGAACTAAGACAAGAGCACGAAGAAAGATAAGTGTTGCGTGCAGTGTGAGGACCCGGGATGATTCGGGGAATCACTAGCCTCTCGCGAGATGGCCTATTGGTAGAACTGCCGCCTTGACACCCCTTAGTCGTTGGTTCGACTCCGGCTGGGTCCGGGTCGCAACGCGTCCATAACATAAGACAAAGAGCCAAAATCGACAATAAAAAAGAAAAGACACAGAGCTCGAGACAGATCGAGAAGAGACGAGAAATCGAGCAGATCTAGAGAAATGGCCCCACTAATTGGGCCGCCAGGTCGACGTCGTCGACTCCGGCTGGGTCCGGGTCGCAACGCGTCCATAACATGGGGGCTGCTAACGGACCTGGTTCGACTCCCGACGAGGGATAGACCGGGCTTCGAATCCCACGCGGGGCGCTAGGAAGCGCTGGCTGAGGGCCGCTGCATCGCGGTACCCCGATAAGCCCGGCACCTGCATCGGTGGCCGCCGAAGAGCCTAGAAACTGCGCGCGCGGAAAAAGCGGCAGTTGCGGCTGTGTGATCATGAGTGGGTGTCACGTGCGGCATGTGACCGAGGTTGAGATCGCGAGTTGTGAGGTGAAATGCAGCAATGGAACCGCACGGAAGGATCTCGGGGTCGAGATCACCGTGGCGGGGGGATTCGCGTACCCCGACCTGGAGAGAAAGTAGGTAGCGGGCTCCTGCCCGCTGGGCGCCTCTCCGGCTGCCGCGAATCGCCTCGGCGGTGCCTTTAGCCCTCCTCTAGCTGGTTAGCCGCGCGTCCGTTAGGAATCCGCTCCGTGGGTCGGTTCGGCGAGCTACTCCAGCGGACACCAGCGGCGGCTTCAGCAGCTGCTCTCTCGTTCAGCCCAAGCACTTCTCTGCGGCAGCGATCGGCCGCCCGCGGCTATGGGGCCGGCGACCTGCGCTGCGCCCGCGCAGATGATCGTCGGTCGTGTGAGTGCACGCCCGCGTCGCGGCCGTGGGCGTCGCGGCCGCACAGATGCTTGGATTCCTGGCGAGGCGACGTGCTTCTGAGCACTCGGGCGGCCCGGGGCCTCCCAACCCCCGCCGCAGCGGACTCCGCGCGCGCGCGCGCCAGCTGGAGGAGGTATCTCTCGGCCGAGGAGCACAGGTCGCCGGCTGCGGCCGGCGATGCTGTGCGCCTGCCGGTTTTCACCCGGGCTCTCACGGGCTCCGGTTTCCGGCCCTCCCTGGGGTTAGTCGGCCTTGCTCTCTTAGTGCGCTTCTTCCCTGCCAAATTGAGGGCTATAGTTCAGGCTCAGCCGCTTCGACCTCATCCTCGCTTATACATCGGTCCTCTCTGTAGGCGCCCTTGTCCTGAGGGGGGTTATAGTAGCTCTGCTCTGCTTCGGCTCTCTAGGCAGGTGTAGGCAGTGCTTCTAGGCAGGTATAGGCCCCTTTCTCCAGTACAATAGCTCCACCCGGTCCGATGTCCGAAAGGCTTGTTCCCGTAGGCTCATCTCTCGACTTGACACAGATGGACACTGCAGTCATATCCCTAGCCATTTGTCTTGGTGTGTGCGAATTCATTTGTATAGCACCGTGGCGGGGGGGATGTTGCGTGCAGTGTGAGGACCCGGGATGATTCGGGGAATCACTAGCCTCTCGCGAGATGGCCTATTGGTAGAACTGCCGCCTTGACACCCCTTAGTCGTTGGTTCGACTCCGGCTGGGTCCGGGTCGCAACGCGTCCATAACATAAGACAAAGAGCCAAAATCGACAATAAAAAAGAAAAGACACAGAGCTCGAGACAGATCGAGAAGAGACGAGAAATCGAGCAGATCTAGAGAAATGGCCCCACTAATTGGGCCGCCAGGTCGACGTCGAAATTCGAATTCGCAGTGAGAATTCGAAGGTCTTGAAGGCCTAGCCTATAGGGCCCTAGGCAGGCTTGAGTAACTTCTGCCGCTGCAGTGCCGCAGTGCTCGAGTCGAAGGCGCTAAGCCTTTCAAGAAATTTCAAGTTTCGAATTCACGGTTTTTTCTTTGGCCGAAGCTGAAGCTTAAGGCTTATCATATGCATATGCATAGTATCATAGTATCATGATGATGTCGTCGAAGATTTCGAACGCAAGTTTCGAAAATCGATTTCAATAATACATATTGCCAAGTTGCATCGGCGGGGCGATCGAAGCATCAAGGTGTCCGACGGTCTTTCGCGTGGTGCACGACGGACCAGCACGGTGCACTGCAGCTGCGGTAGAGTCGACGTCCGATGGCCACTAACTCGGTGCACGTGATTTTCGGGCCGCGCGGTGCGCGCGCGGCCTCCAGCCTCGCCTGGCACCAGTGGAAATTGCATATATGCATCAGTGCATTGAACTTGCGCGCAGTGATCACGAGGCTGCCCGGTGCCGCCTAGGCGAAGTCGCAGTCGGTCTGGTGGGGGCCCTCGTCGCACGCCCCCGAGGCGGCGGGAGCGTCCCAGTCCCCCGCCGCCTCCTCCCCCACGACGAGGCCCCGCGCCGCCCCCGGGGCCCCCGCCTCGGCCTCCAGCTCCGGCCAGGCCTCCATGCCGCCGGCGCCGGCCTCGGGCGACCAGAGGTCCTGCGCGCCGCCGTCGGCACAAAGCACGGGCACGCGGGGCAGCAAGTGGAGGGGCCGGGGAAGCGGGCGGACCAGGTAGCCCTGCAGCGCCTCCGGCTCGTCGTCCACGCGGAGGGCCGCCCCCGCCCCCGCGCCCTTCGACGCCGCCTGCGCCGCCGCCTCGACCGTCAGTCGCCCCGCGACCCCTCCCGCGCTCGCCGCCCTCCTCCGCCCTCCCATCTCGCTCTTGGCTCGGGCCCTCCCCCCTATGCGCCGGGGCGGGCGCACGAGGAGGGCGAGTGCCTCGGCGACGGTGACGACGAGGTTGCGCGGGGCCGTGTCCGCGTGCGCCAGGAACACCTCCACCTGCGCCCCACGGGCCACGCTGAGCGGCGCCCAGGGCGGGGCGGGGCGCCGGCGGGGCGCGCCTCGGCGGGGGTGCCGACGCGGGCGGCGAGGAGCTCGTCGTACGTGAGCACGCCGTCCCCATCCCGGTCCGCCCCCGCGAACGCCGGCCCCGCCGGGTGGCCCCCTCCCCGCCGCCCCCCGCGCCGCCGAGGCGGCCGAGGCGCCCGCAGCCGCCGCCGCCGGCGCTGGCGCTGGCGCGGGGGCGGGGGCGGAGATCGCTGGAGAGGGCGTGGGGACGGGAGGTGTCGGGGCGGAAGGCGCCGCCGCGGCCGAAGCCGGTGCCGGTGCCGGCGGTGCCGCCGGCGGTGCCGCGGCGGACGCGGGGGCCGGCGCCGGGGCGGGCGGCTCGGCAGGTGCTGCCGGGTGGCTCCCCCACCTCGTCGTCCCCGCCCCCGGGCCGCCCTCTGCCTCCTCCGCCTCCTCCGCCTCCTCCTCCTTTTCGGGGGCTTCTTCCTCCTCCCCCTCCTCCTCCTCCTCCTCCGCCGCCGCCGTCGCCGCGCCCCGGGCGCCCTTGGGGGTGGCCCACACGGAGGAGCCCGGCTCCGGCTCCGGCACGGCCATCGCCGCCCTCCCCCCCGCCTCCTCTTTCTCTACCCCTGCCGCCTCCTTCGCCTTCGCCGCCTCCGGTTGCGGTTGCGGGGCCGGCCAGACTGTCTTGGGGGCGGCGAGGCGGCAGCCCGCCGCGCCGTCGCCGTCGTACCCCGGCGGGCACGGACCGCACTGGTACCCTCCCTGCGTGTTCTCGCACTGCGGGGGTACGGCGTCAGCCGGGGCGTTGGGCAGGAGATGGATTTGCCTGCCTTGGAAAGCGGGTCGCAGGGGTTCTTCTGCCCTGGAGCACACTCGTCGACGTCTGCGCGGGGCGCCGGCTCGGACCGCAGCGGGCGAAGCGAACGAAACAAAGCGAAATAGACGTACCCTTGCACCCCGTCTTCCCGTCTCCGGTCCAGCCCACTGGGCAGACCCCGCACTCATAACCCTGGAGAAGAAGTGAGGAGGGTACGGACAGTCCTGTATGAAAAACCCGACAACTCCGTACCCCCGGCGTGTTGGTGCACGTCGTGTGGGGGTCGCAGCCGCCGTTCGGCAGCACCGAGCACTCGTCTGGCGGCGGGGTACGCGGTGAGCAGCAGGAGGGTAATGAACGGGCCCAATGGGAGAAGGTACACGGACCGACGTCGCGGCAGGCGCCGGAGGCGGTTTGCTCGTACCCCGGCCTGCACTCGATCTTGAAGGAGCCCCGCAGGTTCTTGCACGACTCGGACGCGGGGTCGAATCCCGGCGGGCCCCGCCCCGCGCACTCGTCGACGTCCTCGCAGGCCGCCCCCTCCTTCGAAAGGGCGAACCCCGGCTTGCACTCGACCCTGCAACGCGCGCCGCGCGTCAGGGCGCTGCCCGAGGGCCCCGGGTGCGGGGCTGTCGGCGGGGCCCGGGCGGGCCTGAAGGAGCCGTCGGTGTTGGTGCAGGACTGGATCTCGGGGTCGAAGCGGGCCGGCCCCTCCGCGCACTCGTCCACGTCCTCGCACTCCGGCCCCGTGCCCCTGTACCCCGGCTTGCAGCCGATCTTGTACGACCTGCAGGGTCCGGGGCGCCCGTCAGGAAGCGGGCGGGGCTCGGGGCGGCTGGGGCACCCCGGGAGGTTCTCGCAGAAGGCGTTGGGGTCCAGCCGCTCCTTCAGCTCCCCGCACTCGTCGACGTCTGGGGCCCGCCCCCCGCTAAGCGGCCGCGGGACGCCGCGGGGCGCGCGCAGGCGCCGGCGGCTGCGCACCGGCGCACTTGCCGTCGCCACGGTCGAGGAACCCCGGCTTGCACGCGATCCGGTACGACCCTGCACGGCTCGGGGCCGTCAGCCGAGCCGGGGGAAGATTTACATCTACTTCGGGCGCTCCAGGGGGCACCGGGGGTGTTCTGGCAGGTCTCGGAGGCGGCGTCGAGGCCGGCGGCCGTGCCCCGCGCGCACTCGTCCACGTCGACGCAGCGCGCCCCCTTCTGCTCGTACCCCGCCCGGCACTCCAGCCTGGGGGAGCGGTCAGCCGGGGGCCCGCCCGGCGCCTGGAGGGCCCGGCCCGCCGCCGCTCACTTGAAGGACCCCTCCGTGTTCGTGCACGTCTGGGTCGCCGGCTCGAATCCGGGCACGCCCTTTTTGCACTCGTCCACGTCTGCGCCGGCCCGCAGAGTTAGGAGGGGGGGGGGGGGGGAGGGGGGGGATGGGTCGCAGGCGACGCGCCCTTGCAGCCGGTCTTGCCGTCGCCCTCGTACCCCCGCGGGCACGGGCCGCACTGGTACCCCCCTTCGGTGTTCTTGCACTGCGCGGCACGCGGCGCGGCGTCAAACGGGGCGGCGCAGGAGAGCGGAGGGGGGGGGGAGGGAGGGGGAGGCGGGGCGGGCCTGGGTGAGGGGGTCGCAGGGCTCGCCCTTGCACTCGTCTGCCGTCGCGCCCCGGGTCAGGCCGGCCCGACGCGAGGCGAGCCCCGCCGGCCCTCGCAGCGCCGCGGGGCGCGCACCGACGTCGACGCAGCGCGTGGGGCCCTCCTCGACGAAGCCCCGCGGGCACTTCGAGCACTCGTAGCCCCCCGGCGTGTTCACGCACTGCCGCGGGAGGTGAGAGGCAGGGACCGGAGCGAAGGGCGGGGGCGGGCCCTCGCGCACCTCGCGGCCGGCGGCGCAGGCGCGGGCGCCCTTCCCGCCCGGGGCGCACTCGTCGACGTCGCGGCAGCCGCCGGGGCCCTTTCCGTCCCCCTCGTACCCCTCCGGGCACACCCCGCACCTGCGGCGGCCATCGGCGCGCCCCCGGCGCCAACGCACGTCCCGGCGATCGTCTCGCCCACCCGGCTGCCCCCCGGCGACGGGGGCGCACCGGAAGGAGCCCTCGGTGTTGGAGCAGGTGACGAGCGGGCTGCACGGCGCCGGCTCCCCCGAGCACTCGTCCACGTCTGCCCACCCGGCGGGCCTCAGCGCGAGAAGGCGGCGGCGGCGCGCCGGAGCGGGCGCACCGACGCAGCGGGCGCCGTCGGAGGAGGCGGGGTCGGGCTTGAGGCCGGCGGGGCAGCAGGTCTTGCCGTCGCCCAGCAGCCCGGGCAGGCACGCCAGCTCGTCTGCACGCCCCCCGCGTCAGCCGAGGGGCGTCCGCTCCTCGAAGAGGACCCCCCCGGACCCTCCGTGGCTCGAGGGCCCGGGCAAAGGGGCGCACAGGAGCCGTCGGTGTTGGTGCAGGAGGCGGCGAGGCGGTCGCCCAGCGAGCCCTCCAGCCCCGCGCACTCGTCTGCGGCTCGCGAGCGTCGGGGGGGTGGGGAGGAGGGGGGGTTACGCCCGTACGGACGCACCGACGTCGACGCAGCGGGAGCCGTGGGGCTCGTACCCCTCCGCGCACTTGAGGAGGAAAGAGCCCGGGGTGTTCTCGCAGGCGAGGACGCCCGGCCCCGCGAGGATGGCCGCGCACTCGTCCACCTCCCGGCACGCCGCCCCCTCCTCGGAGAGCGTGTACCCGGGCTTGCAGGAGACGCGGAGCCCCTCCGCAGTCTCCTCGCACTCCGCGACGCCCTCGCCGGCCTCCCGGCACGGGTCGTCCACTGCGCCGCGGCCGGGCTTGCGGGGGCTCCAGGGGGCTCGGCGGGCCGGGAAACGCACCTACGCACGCCTTCCCGTCGAACTCGAAGCCCGTCTTGCATGTCTGGCGCCGGCGAACGGCCGGGGTTGGAGCGGCTCTCGAGTTCCGCCCGGCGGTTGGCCGGAACGGCACGCGCGCGCACCAGCTTGAAGCTGCCCCACTCATTTAAGCACTTCTGCGCGTTTGCGTCCGGAGAAATCGTCGCACACTCGTCGATATCTGAGCCCGATCGTTAACTCGAGACCTGAAGTGCAGGCGGCGCGGTGGCCCGGGCGGGTCCATTCGAGCACTTCGGCAGCGGCCCTAGCCTTAGCTCGAAAGAATCGTGCCGCAGAAACGGGCCGGTACGCACCCTGGCACAAACTGCCTCGCAGCTCGTACCCGCTGGGGCAGGTGCAATCGGCCGCGGAAACGCCCCCCTCCGCCTTTTCCTTGCAGGTTGGCTGCACGCTCGCCATCCCGCCGGCTCCACCGCCAGTAACCGACCGCTTTCTTCCTCAAATCACCTGTACCCCAACAGACCAAACTGGGTCGCCTGTAGCCTGTCAGCCTAGCTCAGCTGGGGCTCCAAGATGGCTGCAGCGGGCGTCCGCTGGTCGCAGCCGAGCTCCTGGGACGATCCGGCTGGCGTTCTGGGGGCCAGACCGGTTGCAGCGCAGTTCGCCACCCCGTCATCGGTTCTGCGGCACCAGCATGCACAAGGCGGGGCTAGGTCCTCGCTGCAGCGCGGCGCCGCAGCTCCGGAGCCCGTGCCGCCTGCGCCTATGTTGGGACCAAGCGCAAACACGGCGCCGCCGGCGCTGCCTCCCGACTGGCTCACCAACACGGCGATTGCGCCGCCTCCTAGGGACATCCCCGACGAGGCCATCACCCCCGAGCTCCTGGAGTTCGTCGAGTTCCTAGGCATGAACCCCGAGACGGACAGACCCTTCTTCTACATCGCCATCGAAGCGATGAAGGCCCCGCTGCCGCGTGCGCCCCGGGCCCTGCGCCCCCGCGCCCCGGGCCGGCTGACGCGTGCCCGCGCAGCCGGCTGGTCCGAGCACACCGACTCGGCGGGGGCGGTCTACTTCTACGTGCGCCCCCGCGCCCGCCGCCGGCGCCGCGGGACGCTGAGCGGGGCGCGCGCGGGGCCGCAGAACGCGTACACGGACCAGAGCGCGTGGGAGCACCCGAGCGACGAGGTGTACCGGCAGGCCTTCTTCCGCGCCAAGGACGCCTACGGCAAGGCCCGCCTCCTCAAGGCCATCCTCGGCGACGGGCCCGTCATGGAGACCCCCAGGGAGCGCGTGCGCCCGCCCCGCCCGCGCAGCCGCCCGGCCGCCCCCGCCCGCGCCGCAGCCGACGGCGCCGCTCGCACGCGCAGGACCGGAACAACTCGGCGCGGGTGATTCAGAGCGCCGTGCGGTCGCTGCTGTGCAGGCGGCTGCGGAAGGTGCTGCGGGGCGAGGCCGAGGCGTGGCGCAAGCGGCTGCACATGGTGCGCCGGCCGCGGCGCGGCGCGGCGCCTCCCCCTCCGCGCTCTGACGCGCCGGCGCAGCAAGAGGCGATGGAGCGGACGCGGGAGGCGGAGGGGCGGCGGGCGGCGGAGGAGGAGGCGGCGCGGCGGCGCGCCGAGGCGCTCCGGGGCGAGCTGCAGGCGAGCCACGGGCTCCCGCCCGCGCAGGGCCCGCGCGGCCCGCCCCCTCCGGCTTCGCCTCCTCCCCCCAGCAGGCGCAGCAGGCGCAGCAGCAGCAAGGGGCGGGCGGGGCGGGGGCCTCCTCCTCGTCCTCCTCGGCGGGGGCGCGCCCGGGGCCGAACAACACGCTGGTGGTCTCCGAGGGGCTCGCCGCCGTCTTCCGCAACAGCGTCGCCCCCGCCTTCCCCCGACCCCCGCCAAGCCCGCCCCCGTCGGGCCCCTCCCCTCCGCCCCCGCCGCCAAGCCCCTCCTCCCGCCGCCGGGCGACGCCCCGGCCCGCCCCGTGCCGGCCGCCGCCGTGGCCGCCTACCTCGGCGCCACGCACCCCGCCGTCCTCTCCCGCCCCGCGCCCCGCGGCGCCTCCCAGCCGCCCCCGCCCCCGCCCACGTCCCCCTCCCGCCCTCCCACCACCACGCCCCCCCAGCCCGCCGCCCCCGCACCGCCCCCCTACGCCCCGCCCCCGTCTACGCCCCGCCCCCGTCTACGCACCGCCCCCCTACGCCCCGCCGCCCGTCTACGCGCCGCCGCCGGTGTACGGGGCGCACCTGGCGGAGGAGCGGGACCCGTTCTCGCTGGCGGCGGCGCCGCACCCGCGGCCGCTGGACGACCCCTCCTCGCCCCTCTCCATCCTGCGCTCCCTCCAGGTGGGCTCCCGCGACCTCCTCGCCCCCGCCCCGGCCCCGGCCCCGCCCCTCTTCCCCGCCCCGCGCCCCGGCCCCTCCCCATCGCCCCCGCCCTCTCCCCGGCCCCGGCCCCGCCCCCGGCCCCGGCCCCGCCCGCGCCGGCCTGCCGGCCTCGGTCTCGCCGGCGCCGCTGGGCGGGTCGCCGGTGGCGCTGCCGTCGGCGGTGCAGCAGTCGGTGGAGGGGCGCATCCGGGCCCGCGAGGCGGAGATCCGCAGGGAGCGCGACCTCGCCGTCCTCAAGATCCAGGTGCGAGGCGGCCCCGCCCCGCCCCCGCCCGGCCCCGCCCAGCGCCCCGGCCCACGCGGGCGGGCGCGGCAGTGCGCGTTGCGGGCGTGGCGGGCGCGGAGGCGGCGGGCGGCGCTGGCGGCCTCGCTGAAGGGCGCGGCGGCGATCCGGCTCCAGCTCAACCGGCACGCCTCGTCGAGCGTGCAGCCGGCGGCGGCGGCGCAGCGGCGGGGGGCGGCGGCGACGGCGATCCAGGCCGCGTTCCGGCAGCACATCTGCAGGCGCCTCCTCGTCGCCCTCGCCGCCTACCGCCTCCACTCCGAGGAGGGCCGCCAGTTCCACCTCCTCCTGCCCCCCTCCGGTCCGCTTCCGCCCCGCCGTCCGCCGGCGGGCGTCTGTCCGGCAACCCACGCCTTCTTCTCACCCCCGCCGGCCGGCGCAGTGCTCAACGCGGCGGCGACGCTGGTGCAGTGCGTGTACCGGCGGCGCATCGCGGGGCGGAGGGCCGCCCGCCTCCGCGTCGCCCGCAAGGTCCCCGCCCCCGCCCCCCTCGCCTCCCGCACCCCCGGCTCAGCGGGGCGCGCGGGCCGGCGGCAGGCGGCGGAGGAGCGGAGGCGGGAGCAGTACTCGGACGACGTGCCGGCGCCGGCCTCGGGCGGGGGCGGCGGAGCGGGGCCCTCGGGCTGGAGGCCGCAGCCGCAGCCGCAGCCGCAGCGCGCGGGGGCGGGCGCGGGGCCGCTCTCCCCGCGTACGAGGCGCCCGGGATCGAGCTGCGGGACCGCGTCTCGGGGACGGACCGCTGGGAGGCCGCCGACTACGCCGCCGGCTTCAGCGGCGGCAGCCCGCCCCAGCAGCGCGCCTGGGGCAGCCCCGCAGCCGCCCCCGCCCCGCTGCCGCCGGCAGGGGCGCGCGCCCCCCGCTGCCGGCCCCGGCCCCCGCGAGGCAGCCAAAGGCGGCGCCGGCACCGCAGGGGAGACCGCCGCCGCCGGCCGCCCCGTCTTTGGCGGCGTACAGGCAGCCGCACCCGCCGCCGCCGCCGCCGCCCGAGGTCGGCGGGGAGACACCGCGGGGGCGGGGCGGTGCACGTGACGGCGCCGGCGGCGGCGGCGCGGCGGCGGCGGCCGCGGCCCTCGCAGGCGGTGGCGGCCTCGCAGGCCTCGGCCGCCTCCTCCGCCTCGCCCTCCGCCCGGCCGGCGCCCTCGTACAAGCAGGGCCCGCCGCCCTCGTGGGTGGCCCGTCTCTCGCAGCCGCCCCCGCGGCCGCTCTTCTCGCCGACGCCGTACGAGCCGTTCACGGGGGGCGTCCCCGGGGCGGACGCCGCCGCCCTCGCCATCATCCCGGGCGTCAAGGAGTCCTTCTCCGTCGCCGCCGGCGCCGGGGCCGGGGCCGGGCCTGGGCCGGCGCCGGGGCGGGGGCGGGGCCGGGCCGGGGCGGGCCTCTCCCCCAGGGGAGCCCGCGGCAGCAGATGGGCCGCATCGACATCCGCCGCGCCATGCGCGACGCCGCCGGCGTCGAGGTGCCCCCCCGCCCCCGCCCGCGCCGCGCCTCGCCCCGCTTCGGGCGGCGCCGAGGCGGCCGCGCGCAGGACGTGGACGCCTTCTTCGAGGCGCGCATCCGGGCCCGCGAGCGCGCCGCCGAGGAGGCCGGGCGCCTGCCCCGCTACTCCCCCGGCATGATCCTCAAGGCCCGCCCCCCCCCGCCCCGCGCGCGCGCGCTTGCCCCCCCCCAGCTCACTCTTCGGGGCGGGCAGGCGGCGGAGCTGATCCAGATCTACGGCGGGGAGCGCTTCATCCGCAAGGCCAAGCGCGCCGCCGCCTCCGAGCACGCGCTCAAGCAGGCCGAGCGGCGCCGCCAGCGGCCGGCCCCCGGCCCCGCCCTCCGCGACGCCGGGTACGGGTACCCCGACGAGGGCGACGGCGCCGGCGTCGGGGGGTACCTGCGCGCCTCCCGCTCGCACGGGGGCGACTCGGACACGTACCCGCCCTCGCTGGGGGGCCTGCCGCCCGTGCTGGCGCCGCAGCTCCCGCAGCGGCACCCGACGGCGCCGCCGGGGGCGGTGCCCTTGCCCCGCCCGCTGGGCATGGCGCCCCTCGCCTCCAAAAACTCCCTCGTCAGCTCCGAGCCCGACGCCGCCTCCCCGCCCTACGGGCACCGCCCGGGGCCCCGCGCCGCCGCCGCCGGCCCGCGCGGCGCCCCCGGCGCGGGCCCCGTGCGGTCCACCCGCGACTTTTGGTGACGCTCCCTCCCTGCCCTTCCCCGCTAGCCTGCGTCCAGGCAGCGTCCGATGGTCCTCCCTTCCCTCTCGTTTATTTAATGCATCCAACACGGTGAAACATCCCAAAACTCTCACCTAGGCCTACCAGGTAGGCTCACCGTGCACGGCCTACCAGGTAGGCTCACCTACCAGACTAGTACCAGCCTACTACCAGGTAGGCTCACCGACGAGTCACCGTGCACGCGGCCTACCTAAATTAAAGCCTTGAAGCCGTTGAAGCTATCATCGGATCGATATCATGATTATCATCGGATGATGTGCGGCGCCGGCGCCGGCCGCGGGCCGCCGCCGTACAGGGACGGTACAGCGGCTACAGCCTCCCGGGCCCCCGACGCCCCCCGTACCGACGCCGCGGTCCGACGGTACCGGTCGACTCGAAGGCTATAGCTAGAGTCGAAGCGGCCATACAACTTCATTAATATTGCAAGTTGGCAACTTCATGAATTGACGACTAGTCGATTTGTTTTTGCTGTTTTTGCTACCTTCAAATTCGATTGATTTGGGGGGTTGACATCACGGACAAACAAAGCGTTTCTAGAGCTTGCGAATCATTTTTAGAACTTGCGAAGATTACGCGATCTTCGAAGGTCGAATGACTGATTGACGATTCTGAAAAACACACATGTACATTGTACATTCGCAGAGTCGATCGATCGAATATCGCAGATTCGCATGTGCAGTTCGAATTCGAGATCAGCAATTATAAAATATTAATGGCTCGAATTCGGGGCAACTAGCTAGATATGAAAGTTTTCGATGTACACTGTGACATTCGCCGCAGTCTTTGCAATTGATTTCGATTCGCCGCCGGTTCGGTGGTGCGGGTAACTTTGGTAAGTATGACGGCCCCACCGTCGCAAATGACGAATCGGATCTGCAGATCAAATCTAGTTCTGCAACTCAGGCGACCGCACGTGCCGCGGCGAGCTCTAGGCTCTAGGCTCTAGCTAGCAGCAGCAGCCGGAGAAGGAGCTCCTCGAAGCTCATCCTCTTCAAGGCTTGTTCGATCAATATTGTTCGCCGGCGGACGGCGCGGTAGGAGGCGCCTTCGTTCAAGCTCTTGCTCGCCGGGAGCGCATCGGAAGGTTGCTGGAAGGTCGCGTTCGCTCCAGTCGCGGCACAAGCTCGCAGCTGGCCCGAGGTCTCCAGTCGCGGCACCGACTCGCAGCTGGCCCGGGGCCTCTTGTGCCATCGTGCGCGCTCGCAGCCGCCAGCCGCAAAACTGGCTCATCTTCCGAAGTTCGCCAAACGCGCCATCGTGGCGCACTGAAAATGTGTCGCGGTCTCGGCCCCGCGCCGTTCTTCATGGTGCAACTTTCTCACAATTTATTATCCGTGCTTGAACCGCCCGTTTACGCTTGGCGCAGCGGGTGTACACGCTGGCGACGCCCGCCGACAGCGAAGCAGCCACGCCGAAAGGCCTCGGGGGGCTCGTGGAGCACCTTATCCCCGTGCCTGTGCCTGTCGCACCGGAGAAGGAGAACGAGCACGCGCTGCCTCCGCTGGAGGTTCCGCCCGCTCGCTGCGCGCCATCGCCTGCGCCCTCGGAAGGTGCGGCTCCCAGGCGGCCACCGCGCCCCACCACGGCCGCCTAAGAGCTGACAATGCCCGTGATTAGAATCGCTCGCCGGGGAGCACGGGCGGATACCGGAGGTCGCGGCGCACGTGATGCCCTCCCAGCCCTGCGCCACCGCTCCGGAGACGCCGGCGGGAGCCGCGACGCCGGCCGAGTCGGAGGCCAGCCTCAACATCGCGTCGCTCGCCATCGAAGTGCAGCCGTCGCGCAAGCGCAAGGGCGAGGACTCCGACCGCTGGGGCTACTACGCCTCCACCGCGGCGACGCCCTCGGCGGCGTCGGCGGCGAGCTCCCCACGGCAGCCCGAGCAAATGCACGAGGACGGATACCCGATGCCCGTGCCGAAGCGGCGAACTTGCATACCGGACGACTTGCTCGACAGTGTCCGGGCGAGGCTCGCGGCGGCGGCCGCCGGCCAGCTGCCGGCTCGCGCCCGGAACGTCAGCCCAGCTTCTCTCTCGCGCGGCGAGAGCGAGTTCCAGAGCCCGTGGTCGTCGCCCCTGCCCCGCGCCGCCGTCTGGCCGTGCCCGGCGCCCTCCAGCGCTCGCGTCTCCCCATCGGACCGGGCCCCGACGCCGGTCAACCCTTTCCTCGGCAACCCGCTCCCCGCTGCCAGGCGGCGCTCCTACCCGCTGGAGCCCGCTGACTGAGACCAAGCACGGCCGCTCCGCGGCTGCTTGTCCCCCTTTCCGCTAAATGAACTTTCAGTGCACGTGTACCGTTGTACTTCTAAATCAGACTTTTATTTCAACTAGGAGTCCGGCAGTAACCCAAGTGTTTTAGTTAAGCTATTATCTTTTTCAAGCAGTGTTAGTTAGCCAGGTAATCCTGCGTGTACATTAGGCCCTAAGATGTTATGATACTGATATCGTTCTGAGATACCAATGAGAATCAGTCACTCTTCCTGTCCGGTGACCTTGATCAGCGCGCTCGAGGGGCCCCACAGTGGGGCCGGGGGTGGAGCTCGAGGGGGAAGGGGTAGACTCGATCTGCGAGAACCACTTCGCCGTGCCACCGTGGCACGGTGGCAACGTACCGTCGATATCGATCAGACACGCGTACGCGCTCCCGGCCCGCAAACGCTAGCGGCGCGCGTCTTGGCACTCTCTTCAGCACCCTTGCCTTCGTCTTCACCGCCCTCCGCGCGCAGCCCCTCGAGCGCGCGCGATGCACTTCCGCCCTCAAGGAGCGCACGCGCATGCGCAGCGCCACCCCGCGTCGGGCGCGTGCTTCGGCGCGGCGCCCTCGAGCTCTCTCTCCGGCGAAGGCGCCGCCGAGCGCCGACTGGGCCGCGTGCCACCGGCGAGGGTCGCCCGCAGCCCACTCCGCAAGGCGCACCGCTGCACCGATCTGGACATCCCGAGCCGGCCCGTGAGCCGGCCCGCGCCGGCGATGGCCGACTCGCAGCCGTGCTCGCCGGCCACGCCGCCATCGTCCTGCGTGCACATAGACGCGCTGCCGGACGACGTGCTGGTCCTCGTATTCCAGGCTTACCGGGATGACAGCGGAATCTTCCTTCTCGGTGCGCGTATCTCCCGGGATGACAGCGGGATCGCCCGCATCGCGCTCGCCAGCGCGCGGCTGATCTAAATCTGGTCGCGCATGCGCAGGGAGGGTCTGCCGCCGGTGGAAGGCGCTCGTAGCGGGGAACCTCTCGCAGCTGCTGCGCCGCCTCGCGTTCCCGCCCTCGTGCGCGCCGCGCGGCGTGGACATGCGCGAGGCGCTCTCGCGGGCCGGCGACGGCCTACGCTCGCTCGAGTTGCCGCTCTACCTCGTGGAGGAGGCGCCGAGCCCGCGCGGGCACCGCGCCCGCGCCGCGCCCTCGTTCACGGAGGAGCTCCTCGCCGTCGTCGCCTCGCGCTGCCGCGAGCTCCGCAGGCTCACCGCCCTCGTACCCTCCGAGGCCACCTTTGAGCGCGTCCTCGCCGCCTGCTCGCGCCTCGAGGCCTGCCCTGCCCCGCCCCCCTTCTGCCCCTAGGCCCCGAGCTGCAGCTGAGCGGGGGCCGCCGCAGAAGCTGACGATCAAGCTCGCGGACGAGACGATACGGGGCGCGCCGGTGCTGGAGAGCATTGCCAAGTGGGCCCCGGGCCTCACCGAGCTCGAGATCCGTGGGTGCGATCCGGCCCCGCCGGCCCGGCCCCGCGCGCCTCCGGTGCCGCCACCGCCCGGAGGGAGCGCTGAACGAACGCTCGTCCGCCCCCCTCAGGTACCGTTCCTCCCAGGTTCGAGCGCGGCCCGGCGCAGCTGGCCCCCCTCCGCGCGCCCCCCTTCCCCGGCGCGACGCGGGCGCCTCGTTGGCAGGTGGACGACGCCGCATTCGAGCCGCTGGCGGGGCGCCTGCGCTCCCTCTCCGCCCTCGCCCTCTCCTACCTCTCCGTCGGCGGTGCCCGGCGCCCGGCGCGGGCCCCGCCGCGCTCCTCGCTGACCGCCCGCTCCTTTTCTTCTTGTCTGCAGACGCGTCGCTGACGCGGGTGCTGGGGGCGAACCCCGGGCTGACCTCCCTCTCGCTGACCTCGCTGGCCCACGTCACGGCGCGCGCCATCGAGGCGCTCCCCGGCCTCCTCCCGCGCCTCAGGTCCCTCACCCTCCGCGACGTCGGCGGCGGGTCCGCCCCGCCCCGCCCCGCCCCGCCCCGCCCCGCCGCCCTCCGTTCTTCTGCCCGCCCTGACTCGAGGCGCCCGGCAGCACCGCGGTGGACGGTCTCGCCCTCATGCGGTTCGCGCGCGCGCGCGGGCCCCGCGCCGGCGCCCGGCCTCGCGCGGGCGTGGCCGGATGTCTAAGGGGAGGGGCGGGCGGGGGGGCGGTCAGGGTGTGGCGCGGGTGCACGGAGCTGGTGCAGCTCAGCGTGGACGGCGTGCGCTCCTCCTGGACGCACCTCCTCCCCGGCGGTGCTGCCCGCCCCGCCCCACCCCGCCTTCTGTGGCCGGCCTGACGAGGCCGGGCAGAGCTGGTGAACCTGGAGACGGTGACCGTTTCCTTCTGCCAGGGCTTCACCGATGCCTGGCTCCTCAGGTGTCCCCTTCCCTCTCCCCCGCCCGCCCCGCCCGCCCCTCGCGCGCCGCCGCCTCCGCCTCGACGGCCGCGGCCGACGCCCGCGCGCACCCGCAGCGCCGCGTGGAACTGCCCGCGGCTGCGGCACATCACCGTCATGCACTGCACCCAGGCCCGCCGCGCTCGCTCACGGCCCGCGCCCCGCGCGCGCTTCGGCTCTGGTAACTAAAGAGACGGCGCCCTCTGCTGCTCTGCACGTGCAGATCACGGACCGCGGGGCCGCCGACGCCGTCAGCTCCTGCCCCTCCCTCGAGTACCTCGCCTTCGACTGTGCGCGCCCGCTCCGCTCTGCTCCGCTGGCCGCGGGCCTCTGCTGAGGCCCGAGGCGGGCGCAGACTGCCCGCAGGTGGGCCCTGTCCTCATTGAGGCCTGCCTCGACGCCGCGTCCTCCCGCACCGCCCGGTGCGCCCCGCGAGTTCGAAGCATCCCCGAGTCTCACGCGGCGATGATCGTGAGCCGCCCCGCGTGCAGGCTGCGCGTCGTGCGGATCTGGAACTGCGCCGAAATCGTCGAGCGCTGCGGGCGGCTCCTCCGCCAGCTCGAGGACGCCGGCGTCACGGTCGTCGTCTCCTCCTCCGGCCTGCGCTTCTAGGCCCGCACCCGCTGCCCCCTCGGTGTTCGGCGCGGCGTCCTGCACTGCTACTCTATCGATATCTCGTAAAGAAAGGGGATACAAAGCGGGGGCCGGGGGGCCCCTCCTACTGGGAGCCGGCGGCGGCTGGGGTCGGGTGGGGCGAGTGCTGGGCGTGCAGGCGGTACTCCTTGGAGAGGATGACTCGGTTGATGCAGTTGACGTACGCCTTGGCCGAGGCCACGACAATGTCGGTGTTCGCCGAGTGGGAGGAGAAGACGCGGCCCTCGTAGTCCATCCGGATGGTGACCTCGCCCATCGCGTCGATGCCGGCCGTCACCGACTGCACCGCGTACTCCATCAGGCGCCCCGGCACCTGCACGATCCGCCCGATGCCCTGCGCCGCCCCGCGTGAGCGGCGCGCGAGGCAGGCATGGCGGGGCCGTGCGGGGCGAGCCTTGAAGACGGCGTCGACGGGGCCGGTGCCGGTGGCGGCCTCGGTGATGATGGTGCCCTCGGGGGTCCGCAGGGTCACCGTCGCCGTCGGGATCTCGTGGTCACCGCAAGACACCTGAAGCGGGGCGCCCGGGGTCAGAAGTGAAGCCGGCGAGGCGGGAAAGGAGAGGCCCGGGGCCCGGAGCGAAAAAAAAAGTA